>OY757271.1:10793567-11214586 GCA_963584085.1 Pyrausta aurata | reverse complement strand
TATAGTTCCATAATTAAACACAGTGTTTGTTAGTAAAACAAACAGCTATAAATAACACATTTGGCTTAATAGTCATGCATTGTTCTTAAGCAAAACAGTTTTCACAATTATTTAATGCAATGATTATGTTGACGAGATTAAAGTGTTGTAGTCTAAGGAAAGTTACACATTTATAATTTGAATTAATAAATTATATAAAAACAAGTATTGACATAAGGATAAGTTACTTTTCTTACTAAAAATATTCCATCATATCCATAATCTTTGAATTATAGATAGAGGCATTTATACTTAAAATAAAGCTACTTTCTATAGTAGTTTTTTCATTGCACCCGCCATCTTTCTGCATAACCTGGAGGTTTGACTGGCAGATAATGATTTTAGCATCAAGTCCACCTTTGCATACTTAATCGTGCAATATGTTTTAAAATAAATTTAGTACTATTTACCTATGCCTTATATTTTATCATATAATCATCATACTTAGTCGCTGGACGTCCCCTGCTGAACATAGGCCTCCCCATAGTTTTTAACACTGGCTAGTTTCAAGCAGATGCATCTATGAAATATTCTAAGTATAAGTTCATAATGCGCTCAGCAAAAGAGTGGGATTCTACCCGAATCTGTGTTGCCAATACGCTTCTAAGAGTGAACACGCTTCTTCTGGGTAAGCTCCCTTCATCATCGTCACGTCTGGTATAGTCTAGATATAAAAGCAAACCCATTTCATATTGAAAAAATAATAATCTTATTATGCTCCAATTCGTTTAGTAAAATCCTGCTCGAAGGACCAACTTTAGTTCTTTTTAGGGTTCCGTAGCCGAATGGCAAAAAACGGAACCCTTATAGTTTCGTCAAGTCTGTCTGTCTGTCTGTCTGTCTGTCTGTCTGTCTGTCTGTCTGTCTGTCTGTCTGTCTGTCTGTCCGTCCGTATGTCACAGCCACTTTATTCTGAAACTATAAGCATAACATAGATAAAACTTGGTAGGTAGGTGTATTTTGTTAACCGCTTTCCGATTCAGATACAAAAAGTAAGAAAAAATAATATTTAAGGGGGGGCTCCCATACATGAAACTAAAACCTAAAAATTTTTTTTTACTCAAAAATATGCGTGTGGGGTGTCTATGGATAGGTCTTTGAAAATGATGTTGAGGTTTCTAAAACCATTTTTTCTAAAACTGTAAGGTTCGAGATATAGACGCTTCCAAAGTGGTAAAATGGGCGTCCCCCCCCCTCTAACTTTTGAACTAAGAAAGTGAAAATTTTGAAAAAAATATATGATGTAGATCTCAACAAAAACTTGCAACGAAAATTGGTTTGAAGGAGATCGAACCAGTAGTTTTTGAGATATTGCATATTTTTATCAACCGCAAATATAACTTTGTCTTTCATACAAACACTATGAAAAACAAAGTTATTTTTGGTGTCGCAATATATTGTGATGTTTTCGTTAAGTGGAAGTAAGTGGACCCTGAATTCAGTTAAGGGTGGCACGGAACCCTCAGTGCGCGGGTCCGACACGCACTTAACCGGGTTTTTTTTTATTTTATTTTGATTGCAGGAGGATCTGGGCAGGCGGGCTTACTACGCTCGGAAGAAATTCGACGAACAAGCTGCAGCCAATCAGTATCATGGGCTCGGAGTGTGGTGCGGCATACAACTACAAGGTAATGTTATTTATTTGCTAATAAATTGTTTTAATGAATATTGAAATACGCTAACTATTTAGTAGCTAAGGAAAAACGACACAGTAATTGTTTGCCCAGTGACAGTGATAAGTGATGAGATAATGACACCGATGAAGAAACTGCTAAAAAGAATGAGAACAATGTGGATGTAAAGGATGATGTAAATTGTAAGGGTTCGGAAAGTAAAAACGAGTGGCAAACCGTTAATAGAAGAAAGAGTAGATATCCTAACAGTGAAGTAAAAAGAGGAGGCAGCACTGTGGGATTCGAGATACAGGGAACTGAACGAAAAAAATATCTGCACGTTTGGCGTCTGAAGAGTGACACGACAGCTGAATGTGTGGAGTCACATGTAAAAAGTATATGTGGTCATGAAGTACCAATAAAAGTAGATAAAATTAAGCATAAAACAGAAAGAGACTATTCATCGTTCATAATAGGAGTTCCGGAAAGTAAATACGATTTGTTATGCCGACCTGAAAATTGGGCGGTGAATATTGAATATTGTGAGTGGGTGTGGTTTCGTAAGCCCGCCTATAAGCAAGCCCCCGCCTAAAAGCGTCGAAGTATTTTACCAGAATGTACGGGGTCTAAGAACTAAACTACAAGAGTTTTATTTAGGCCTGACTACTGGGGAAGCGGATTTATTCGCGATAACTGAAACGAGTTGCAACGAGTCAATACAGGATGCAGAGTTAATACCAACTGGATACACAATAATACGGTGCGATCGAGTCGACGGGCGGAAACAAGGAGGCGCGTGTTTAGTGGCCACACCGCGCTTCGAGCTACGGCGAGTGCCGATCCCGGGTGACGTTAAAATAGATAATCATGTATTTGAACTGGTCAGTGCAACTGTTTACCTAAATAGGAAATTTTTATTTTTATGTTGTGTAATTTATATTCCACCCAGTAGTAGCGATACGGAGTATATGATTATGTTTAGGATAATTGAACAATATTGTAAAATGTATAGCGCAGTTTTAGTTATAGGAGATTTTAATTTGTATTCATGCTCAACGAACATCGCGAATTATTATGAGTACTTTCGAAGCTACTGTGAATTCACTCAGAGCAACCATTTAGTAAATAGTATGGGAAGGTGCTTAGATCTCGTATTAAGTACATGGTGTGACGATAGGGTAAAGGTAAGCGCGGCGGCTCCGCTGGTCCCCCCCGACCCGCTTCACCCTGCACTCGCAGTGGCTGTGCGGCCGGCCGCGGCGCCGGAGCCCCGAGAACCCGAACGCGAGCCGAATAAGCACGAACATAACAATGAGCAGGAGGCGACGGTGCAATGGAACTTCAATAAGGCAAACTTTGCATATTTGTACGCGGCAATTGCGGCTATAGATTGGTCTCCGATGTGGAACTTAGATTTAAACGAAAGCGTATGTTTTTTCTATGAAGTATTAAATAGGACAATAGACGAATACGTTCCGCGAAAAAAGCGTAAGACAGAGACCTTTAGGTACAGTTATCCCGAGTGGTATACGCCCGGCATTATTCGGGAATTAGCACTAAAAGCTAAGCTTCATAGGCGTTTTAAGGCTAGTAAATCGCCAACAGACTATCACATTTTTGCACAGTGTAGGGCTAGAATAAAGAAAAGCATAAGGGCAGCAGAGGAATGCTATCAAGATCGGGTTCAAAATCACCTTCTGAAAGAACCAAAGGCGTTCTGGAATTATATTAAATCTAAAAGGGGGAAAAGACAAGCGCATACAATTTTTAAAAATGGTGAGGCGTTAGACTTATTTCAAAGTGTCGAGGAGTTTGCAAAATACTTCCATTCGGTTTATAGTACGGACCCAGCGAAGCTCGATGTAAGTGAGAGTGTGGTAAAGGCGGGGAAATTAAGCGAGGGAGCTCGGGTGCACTTGGACCAATTGCAGCTAGAGGAAGTGAGGGCAGCGCTTCAGCGGCTGAAACCTAAGACTTCTGTAGGGCCGGATGGGATCCCTCCATACGTGTTTCGTGATTGTAGGGAAATGTTAGCAGCGCCACTTCTCCATATATATAATCTATGTTTGAAATCAGCTGTCTTTCCCGAGAAGTGGAAAATCACGAGGGTGGTCCCGGTACCGAAGGGAGGTTCATCGTCGGAGGTGGAGGGTTATAGACCGGTGGCTGTGTTGTGCACACCGGCTAAGGTATTTGAGTCTGCTATACATAAAAACTTGTACGCGCAAGTAAGCGCTCAACTTACGGACGCACAGCACGGCTTCCGGCCGGCGCGTAGTACAACCAGCAACCTCATTAACTACATGGCGGATGTGGTGCCAGCCGTGGACGAAGGGGTTCAGGTTGATGCAGCCTATTTTGACTATAAAGAAGCCTTCGACATGGTAGATAACGATGTATTACTAAAAAAAATGGCAAGTTTTGGTTTCACCCCACATCTTTTGCTTTTATTTGCCAGCTACATGAGAGATAGAAGTAGGGGATTATTGGGCATTCTAAAACAGTTTTTTTACATCATTGATCTCACTGTCGTTCGATCAAAAATGTAAAAAAACTTTTTTAGAATGCCCAATAACCACTTTGCCAATCGCATACTTACTGTATTATTAGATTTCACTGTACTTTATTATTTTCTGTATTGAAAATTTTCACTGCTAAGTTTAAAACAAGTTTTTAATTTATTAACACTCCTGTCTTTAAATCATTTTGTCAAAATCCTTCAACGAAGACGGTCGAGTAAAAAAATCAGAATGCGATTTGTGAAACAAAAAGAATCCTTAGAATTGGAATGTATTTGCTCTGTAACAACAAATGAGGAACGGCGACATGGAAATTTATTGCCAAATACTATACGAAGCATTGTTTGTGGACCATCAAATTGTGGAAAGACCAATTTAATAATAAGTCTATTGCTACATCAGCATGGACCACGTTTTCGCAACTTATATGTGTACTCTAAGTCTTTGTATCAACCTAAATATGTTTTTTTAGAGAAAGTTTTGGAGAAAGTTCCAGACACATCTTACAACAAATACAGCCACAATAGTGAAATTTTAAGCCCACACGAAGCTTTGCCTGATTCTATTATAATATTTGACGACGTGGCATGTGAAAATCAAAACAATATACGTGATTATTTTGCAATGGGTCGTCATAAGAACATTGATTGTTTTTATATTAATCAAACTTACACTAAGGTACCTAAGCAGTTAGTGAGAGATAATGCTAACCTCATCATATTATTTAAACAAGACGATATTAATCTAAGACATGTTTACGATGAACATGTAGGGTCTGACATGACGTGGTCTCAGTTTCGAGAAATGTGTTCAACTGTATGGAGCAAACAGTATAGCTATCTCGTCATCAATAAGGATTGTGATCGAAACAAAGGCTGTTATAGACTGAAATTTGATACATTTATAGTATTGGATTAAAGTTTTATATAGCTGTTACATACATCCCTTCAAATCAGTTAACTTTGAGAAGTTAAACAGTGTGGAATCTCTACAATGGAGCGGAACCTCAAGGAAGAAATCGTTAAGTCTGCGTCTGCTGTAAAGAGAAAGGTAGAAATGATAAAAGATTTAAGAAACAGAAATGATAAAGCACTAGAAACAATATTTAAACCTATTATGAACCCAATTAAATTATTAACTAATAAAATTGGCGAAAACGAAGAGCAGAATAAATTAGTTAAAAAAAGTAGACATTCGGAAAGCGAGTCGTCAAATACTTCTGCAGAGGATTTAAATTACTTTAAATCAGCGGTTGACGATGAAAGGAATTCAGATAATGAAGAAAATGCAGATGTTTGTAAGACATCTAACGACACCCTCACCACATCATCCTGTGAGGATCAGGATGATCATGAAAACTCATTTAAATCTCTTCAGTCATCACCAAGCATTAACAATGATACTTTATCGTGGTCGATGTCCTCTGAAGTAATGAAAGGAAATATACCTTATGGTGTAAGAAATGTAAAGGGAAAACTTATGCTCGGCAATACCCGTGTTTATGACGATGATCGTATTGTGAAAATTGGAAACCGAAGCTTAAAAAAAACTCCTGGCATCAAAGAATTGTTGTATAAAAAAACACCAAATTTAGATGTTATAACAGAGGACGACTTGCTAAATTATAAATTAATACTCATGGATACTAATGCACACAAACGTAGTTGCGATCCATCCAAACCATTAAACAGTAACAAAGGATTTAAATATATGCATGTCATCAAACCGTTGTTTAAGTTCTCTAGAAGTCATACAAGCAGTGTTGAAAGTGTCCCGCGAGGTGAAGGAATTGATATTTTAAAAGAAGTTAAGAAAGATACAGATTTGGTTTATTGGGATGATCCAAACGAGTTAGTGGAAAGATTAAAATTGCTACTTGGATCATGGGCAGCTGGTAACACTGGAGTGCATAATGAAATTTATGCAATAATCGAAGAACTGCATGAAGCAGGCATCATAAAAGACATTAAATATATAAAGCTGCCGTCGGGAAGAACGGGCAGTATCATTAAGCTACAGAAGCAAACAAGACGGTAATGAACATAGACAAATTTGGTCATCATGTTCATAAGCGTTTACGACTGTCTGAATTCACTGATATTCTTACTGACGCATTAGTAAGGTCGGATGTAGGTGATTTTGATTTGAAATCATCCCGATTGAAAGGATTACAATTACCGGAAAAAGAAGATGAAGCTGTGAATAAAGAATACGTAGACAATTGTGTCAAGGATCTGCAAAACGAATTGAAAACTATTCAAAGCCATATCAAGAATTACCTTAATAATTTAGAAAAACTAACTACTAATAATTTGAGTACATTGTATTACACAAAAAAAGAAATCGATCGCATGATAGCACCCAAACCTGCTAAGAATGAGTAAACAAGATATAGTGAACGAACTTCACAAAGCAGCTAGAAGAAATTTTTTACGTCGTCATACCATCATAAAAGGAATAGATGATTTATGGCAAGCTGATCTTATAGATTTTCAAAAATTTTCTTCGATTAATAAAGGACATAAGTATGTTTTAGTAGTGATAGATACTTTATCAAAATATATATGGGTTAGACCGTTAAAATGTAAATCTAAGTCATGTGTTACGAATGCAATGCATAGTATATTATGTGAATCAAAAAGAAAGCCGAAAAACTTACAAACAGATTTAGGTACAGAATTTTATAATGATTCATTTAAACAGTTAATGAAAAGTAACAATATAAACCATTATTCCACATATTCTGTTAAAAAAGCATCCATAGTAGAAAGAGTTATAAGAACAATAAAAACCCATCTTTACAAGAGATTTAGTCTATGCGGTCAATATCAGTGGTTTCAAAATAATTTAAACTCTGTTGTGCATCACTATAACAACACGTTGCACCGCATTACTAAGTTCAAACCAATCAATGTTAATCGATCGAATGAGGATCTAGTTAAGTCTAACATTATGAAAACCCAAAAGCCATACAATATGAAGGTTCGAAAAAGTTCATCCTTTCAAGTTGGTGATTTTGTTCGTATTACTAAATATAAAGGTGATTTTTATAAAGGTTATACACCTAATTGGTCTACGGAAATATTTCGCATTGTAAAAATTAATCGAACATGTCCCCTAACATATCAAATAGAAGACAAACACAATCAAAATATTCTAGGCTCTTTTTACGGATACGAGCTTCAAAAAACAAATTTTCCAGACCATTATCTAATTGAAAAAGTAATAAAGAGAAAAGGAAACAAACTATTTGTAAAATGGTTAGGACTAAGTGATCAAGAGAATAGTTGGATAAAATCAAGTGAATTACTGATGTAAATTGATATATAAATAACATATAATAATTTTATGTTCACATTAAATGCCTATCAATGAAAGAGGGCGGTGGTTTTATTAATAGCTTGATAGATCATTTACCGTTTGAGTTACATTTACCTGGATACCAATTTTGTGGCCCCGGAACAAAACTTCAAAAACGGATTCTAAAAGGCGATCGAGGGGTTAACGAATTGGATAAAGCTTGCATGCACCACGATATTGCCTACACTAATAAAGATTCCGCAGCTCGACGCAAAGCTGACTTAGAACTTTTAAGTATGGCTAAAAGAAGGTTGAAATCGAAAGATGCTGGTAAAGGAGAAAAAATTGCTTCGTGGATAGTAAAAAATGCTATGAAGGCAAAAATTAGGGCAGGCAGTGGTATGAAATCATTTAAGAAAGGTATAAAAAAAATACAGTCACAATTGAAAAAACTAAAATCAAAAGACCACAAATCTGCTATAAAGTATGCCTATGCAGCTGCAAAGAAACTATTTAATAACAAGAAAGGAATATCATTGCCACGGTTTATTCCTCTTCCAAAGTGTGGAGGTCTTTTACCACTTATTCCCATATTTGCGGGATTGTCTGCGTTAGGTTCACTAGCAGGCGGTGCAGCAGGTATAGCCAAAGCTGTGAATGATTCTAGAGCTGCACAGAAAAGTCTTCAGGAATCTGAGAGACACAATAGAACGATGGAAGCGGTAGCTCTTGGAAAAGGGCTATATATTAAGCCTCATAAAAATGGAGCAGGTCTATATCTGAACCCATCAAAAAACTAATTAAGCGGCTACCTAGACGTGCGCTCACAAACCTCGATATATTAGAACATGCTAGTGATATTCCTTACTTTCGAGGCGTTTACATGAGAGATACATTACCTTTGAAACCTAAAAAGATAGAGTGTGGAATATTGAATTTGGATAGCAATATAAATCCTGGTACACATTGGGTAGCCTTTGTAAAGCAAAACAATTACGTAGAATATTATGATAGTTTCGGTAATTTAAAACCACCTTTAGAGTTTATGAAATATATGCATAACTTACCTATAAACTACAATTATGTGAGACACCAAGCTTACGGCAGTACTAACTGCGGTCATTTGTGTATACGTTTTTTAAAAAAGTATTGGAAAAAATATTTATATAATAAACAAAATGAATAAATGTGTCAGTTCTAAAATGTCTTTCACTGTGTCTATAACTGGGAGAGGAGCCTCTTTAACAACAAACCATTCTCCAACGTTGGAACTCTCAGGAGAATATGAATGCGGTCTTTTGTATTTCTCAACTTTCAATTCTATTCCTAATATCGATGAAAGAAACAATAAGTTTTATTATGGTGAAAATGATGTAATAGAAATTCCTGAAGGATCTTATGAGCTTCAAGATATTTGCGATTATTTAAAAAGCAACATAAAAAACACTGCATTAAAACTATCATGCAATAATAACACATTGAAAACCAAGATTTTTTGCTCAAAAGATGTTCATTTTAATAAAAGTGCTTCACTGGGTAAAATTTTAGGTTTTGGATTAGAAACAATAAATGCAAATATAAGTACGGATTCCCAGTATCCTGTTAGCATTCTATCAACAACCATCGTGCGAATCGAATGCGATGTAGTTAGTGGTTCATTTGTAAACGGAAAAGCCAGCCATATAATTTATGAATTTGTTCCTAATGTTCCACCTGGTTATCGAATAATTGAGATACCTAAGAACTTGATTTATTTTCCTGTTAATCAAAGTTCTATAAGTGCTATTAATATAAGGTTATTAGACGCTGATAACAAAGAAATAAATTTACGAGGTGAAGAAGTGCAACTGTATTTGCATTTTAGAAAAAAATGATAAATTTTAATAAAAGTCCATCTACATCGTGTACTCAAGTCAGTTCTAAAAGATCAGCTCACAAAGACACACCCCTTCAGTTAAAAAAGAAGCTAACAAAGACCAACAAAGAGTTTCTTAAGCTGATCGGCTTAATAAAATGAATATTTTAAATATATCTCAACAAACATCATACGACAATAGCATTGAAAGTTTCGAGTATCATTCATACAAACCATACGTGACAAGTTTTAACAAGAATGATGAAATAAGAATCCCCATCAATCAGCAAGACCTGTACGTGCTGCCCTCACTTAGTAGTTTGTATATCGAGGGAAAAGTTAATTTGTACAATAGCGCTACTAAAGAAAAAGTATCGAATGTACATTTCGTTAATAACCCAGCATTATTTCTTTTTCAAGATATTCGATATGAATTGAATGGAGTGGAAATTGATAAAATTAAAAATGCAGGTGTTACTACAACAATAAAATCATACCTATCCTTAAACGAGAATGAATCAAAATACGCTCGAGTTTGGGGCTGGTCAACGGAAGGAACAAATAATGTTAGTGGGGGAGCATTTTCCGTGTCCATTCCATTAAACAAAATATTGGGTTTTGCGGAAGATTATGAAAAAATTATCATTAACTGTAAACACGAGTTAGTATTACTTAGAAGCAATACGAATCTTAATGCGGTCAAGTTAAATGCAGGACAAGTTGTAGATGATATTACAATAAGTAAAATTATTTGGAGAGTGCCACACATCAAAGTATCTGATCGTGAAAGAATAAATTTACTGAAGTATTTAGAGAAAGATCGAGCTATTCCATTAGTATTTCGTAATTGGGATCTGTATGAATATCCGTTACTACCTAAAACACGCAAGCATACTTGGTCTATAAAAACTTCGTCCCAAATAGAGAAACCACGGTTTGTTGTAATCGCCTTACAAACCAACCGCAAAAACAACGGTCTATCGTCAATGGCTGAGTTTGATCATTGTCATGTACGTGATGTTAGAGTATTTTTAAATTCGACGTATTATCCGTATGAAGGATTAAATGTTAGTTTTTCAGAAGACAAATTTACTTTATTATACGAACAATATACAAGATTTCAACAGTCGTATCACGGACGTCGGTCAGAACCGTTGATGAGTATAAAAGAATTCAGAGACGTTGCTCCTTTATTTGTTATCGATTGTTCGCGACAGCACGAAACCTTAAAGGGATCGATCGACGTGAGGGTTGAAATCGAAACAGATCAAGAAATACCTGATCAGACAGCTGCTTATTGTTTGATTTTAAACGATTGTGTATTTGAGTATAAACCTTTGAGCAATATTGTGAAGAAACTATCATGAATAATAATCCAATAATTGTAGATCTCCAAGGATTCAAAAATGACAAAAATGAATTTATAGTTAAAGAGTTTGCCATGGCTTCTAAAGAGCATACTCACACGTTTTTAGTTAAACCTCCGTATCCATTTACTTCATTATCTCTTGATGAGAAAAAACAGGTTCGCTGGATCGAAAAAAACAGAGGCTACAGGTGGAGTGAAGGTTATGTTGACTATAGAGAATTTCAAAGAATTATTAAGCCTTATCTAAAAGGCAGAAAGATTTTTATAAAAGGTGATGAAAAGATTAAATGGATACAAGTTCTATGTGATGACGTTAATGATATTGTAGACATAGGTTCTTTAGGTTCACCGAATTTAAATACTCTTTGTAAACTTTATTGTTTAGATAATCCGACATTATATAATTGTTTTATTCATAAGACAATTTGTGCGTTAAAAAATGTAATAATCATAAGGAAATGGTGTACTGAAAATAAAGTTATTGTATGATTTTTGATAAATAAAAATTGATTACAAATAAAAACACTTTGCTTTTGGATTTCTCATACCAGTAAAACAAAATTTTATCGTAAAATATATATTTAATAAATCATTAATAAGAAAATTACAAAATCTTTATACTAACAAAAACACAAATGAAAAATATTTAAAATAAATGTCTTCTCTGTAGGTCATGCATGACTAAATAATTATGTCATGCATAATCACCTGAGAATATTAATGTTTAAGTTATTTGACTACAAGTTATTAAATTAGAAACCGTAGCTGTAACCACATACTTTTTTTGAAATGCAGTTAATGACATTTTCTGTCTGATCCAGTATTGGATCGATGTTTTCGGTCACGACGTACTGTGCACGTACGACGCTTTCATCTTCGCCACTACGAAGATCACCAGAAGCTTCCAAATCTATGATCTCTATGCGTATCAATTTCCGTCCATTCTGCGGTTTGTTTTCTACCACAAACGACTCGTTTTTGTTGATACGATGTATAATTTTCGATTTCTTCTGGTTCTCCTTTTTATTGTGCATAGCTCGTCGGACTCTCCTTTGCAGGGATGGAAACATTTCCTCAAAATTGGCCAGTGGGTCTTGCGCATCTTGCAAATAGCTTGAAGATAGCTGATCAGCGTTGCAGCAATTGTCGACTGTTTGCGTATTCTGAAAGAACAATAAGTCAATATGAGCAAAATCGATTATAACACAGTATTTCTGAATCATAATAAAATTAATTTCACACTTATTATTTATTACAGTATTATTTTTAGGATAAATGTGAATACTTACCATTTTGATAGCTGTTGAAGGAAGTCACCCGTTGCCTATAGGTTACTGATAATGATTGAAACTAAATTAAAAGTTACCACAGTTTAATAGCTATTTATATGCAGCCTTATTGCATGTTTTGTTTGAATATAATCAGGTCTCTACAAGTTAGAAATAAAAATGCTTATTAGTCAATAAAATTATTTATTTTCATGACAAAAAAAATTTGCTGAGCACAGAAAATCTAATGGTCTGTTCACACGTAGCGAGTAAAGTAAATATTGTTGCTGTTTGCTGTTGTGCAACCGAGCGCGCTCTCGCTCATTTTTGTACAAAATGAGTGAAATAAACAAACACGGATCGCTAATTTACTCGCTGCGTGTGAGCGGACCATAATGCTAATAACCTAATTAATTACTAAGCCACGTCTTAAAATATTGCTACCCAATAGTATAATAAGTTATCGAATTTCACACTTACAAATATCTGATGAGTACAGCAAAACAGTTACCTAAATTTAAGTTACACAATGGTTATAGGTACGTATAGGTACTCAATTCAGTTAAAAATTAGAATTTCTAACCGAGAATAACAAATTAATAATTTGAAATTCAGGATAATGTATCACAGTGTCCCCAAGACATAGTAGAAATTTGGTTTTTTAAAATGATACGTTTATCGTCATTCGCAGATAAAGCTATCTTGTTCTGTTCTTGCGTAAATATTTCATGCTTAAGAGACTTAAATATAATATTTTTCTTTCTCAAAAAAACATTTTCATTTAATATTCTATAATAATCCTTAAAATGTACATTTCTCAAAACTTGCTTCTGTATTCCTTTTGCTTTTTTATACTCTTCCTGAGTAGTTTTGATACAATATAACTTTGATCGCAAACCAACAAATTCGGAAATAAGATTACCACCTAGCTCATCTTTGAAAAGACCTGGTACCTTTTTATTCTGACTTGGAATACTGTATATGTTATTAACAGGATAATTACTAGTGTCAAAGTATTGAAGGAAATGTAAGTTTAAATCTCTGTAAAAGTCTTTACATTCTATAGAATAAAGAAAACTATCAGTATCCGTATAACAAAGTTTTAACTTTTCCTCGTAAAAAGGTTTCATGACAGAATAGTGAAAATCAAACATATGACTTTTAGATAATTCTAAAACGGAAAAACCAATATATATAGGTTTATCTAAAGTAATGGTTTCCGGTTTCATTTGAATGGCTACAAAGTTTTCTGTAAAAACTGTTGTACTGTGAAAGTTTGGTCGGGCTATTAATTGCTCAGCACAGTACATTTTCTTTGTTTTATTTCTATCATCGCTCCATTTATTGACTAACTTAACATTAACTCTTTTTTCAACGTCTTCAAGTGTCTTTCCAAAAATACTGTTATTTAAAAGTTTAAAAAAATCTTGTTCAAACGCAGACTTTGCCTTTTTACGTAATTCAGTATTCATGTCAATGTACTGTTTCAAATAGGGACTTTGTCGAAATTGAATGACTCTATGTATTTTTTTTAACAATAACCCATGTTTAAGACATGTTTGTAGGTGAACAAAATGGATGACATAAAAATATTTGTCGTATAAATTTGGAATTAATTTTGAGGTTTTAGAACCTGGTGGTGTAAATTTTTGCACACAGAATGGAAAATCGTTATGAGCATTATGCAAATGTTCAGGGTATTCCAAGTCAACCTCTAGTATATAACCTGTATCCCCGTCTGTCGGGACATTTTCGAAATCAATTCCAGTAATTTCCGAGCTATTCAATAACTTGAAATCTGAATGAGGCAAATACGCACACATTGCATAACCATAAAGGTTATTGCAATCAATATAAACTAAAAAGTTATCATTTTTTGTTGAGTCGTAAGTTTTTAAATATTTGTTGTTAGATTTGGAATACCTTGTGGAACATAAACATATACCACCGCGAATTCCTTTTTGAATCATTCTTAATATCTCTAAGTCATTTATCAATTCTAAGGTGACTCCTGTTTTTAATAACATAGCGTCAAAACTTAAACTTGGTGCAGTTACGTAAAATGAAGGATCTAATTTATAATTTGCCTTACAGGTCCTACGGAAACTTTCGAAAACGTCTGCAAGTAAAAGCACGTCTGTCTTAAGATACAAATCAGTGTATTCTCCAAGGTTCAAGAGCTTAAATGTTTGCCAAACTTTTTTTGCATGCTCATAGTCTAAATCAGATATTTCACTATTGTGTAATTTACTAAAAAAACAATTTTGGGAAGGAAGTTCCCCTTCTTTGTACGAGCTCCAAGTAGTCATGTATTCATAAGGGTACACCCCTTTGCGTCTCAATAAATTAAAGTGTTCATCAGAAGGAAAAAAACGTGACAGATGTACAAAATCATTTTCGTTAAGGTTTACTACAAGTTTTTCTAAGCTAGTACCTAAAAATTTAAAAGAATCTACAAATCGCACTGGTATTATGTCCTTGTCATTAATTTGAAAAAATTTTGTAAAAGATATATAATTTTCTTTATTTTTTGCGATAACTTGTATTCTACCTGGTAATTCTCCTAATTGACGTATAAAAAGATGACTATCATAACCAGATAAATTATGGAAAAAAATTGGAACAAATTTAGGCAAACGATATTTTATATTGCAGTAAGAATGTGCAGCACCACGATACCGCCCAGTGAGGTGACAATGATCTTTTACCCTATCGTCAAATAATAATTTATCGCACAAAAAGCAATTTTTAGCTTGAGCAAAGTTCACTTTGTCTTTATCTGTTAAAGATATTGATAACGGTGTCTGCAAAATGTTAAAAATATTTGATAAATCAACTAACAAACTTGTAAAAAACTTTTCAACACAGTCTGGTCCTCGATAAGTTACATATTTATTCTGAGAGCTATCATAAGAACATACGACATAATAAGCAAATGCTGCTGGTATATGTTTTTGCAGCGATACTGTGCAAGTTGATGGAATATTGGTTTCAATTGGTTGTAACAATGACTCGAAGTCTGCGTACAGGACAAAAGGCATATCTTGCATTCGTTCGTAATGTTCAAATCTTATTTGAGACCCTTCATTAGGTAATATTGTTGCTACGCCACTGCAAACATGAGCATCTAATTTATCGTTGTCATCGAAAAATATCATACAATTCTCGCACAAATATATTTTTGAGTGATGTTTCGTTAATTGGCTGCGAATTAATTTAGACAAATTTTTAATAAGGCAGTAATGTGTACGACCTCCATTTTCTAGGTAAAGCAAATTTATATGATGTTTTTTTCGCAGTTCGCTTCTGTATAGAGGGCCAACAACCTTACTGTTTTGTTTAAGGCCATAAACGTTAATACTTATACGAGTATTATTCTTCTCAAAAATTCTAATGTCTTCGAAACCTACTGGAAAGGTCATACCTTTTACGTTAAGTACACTTTGAAAATGTGGATAAGCTGACGTTCGATGAGCATTATTTTTTGCAGGAAAAAGGGCTGCTACAACACACCATAAAAAGCAATAATTATCAGAATTTTGTATGTTTACACATGCACGTTTGCATTTAATAGTGTTAGGTAAATCTATATAGCTTGATGCTCTCAATGGGTTGTACTTATTTATATTCACTTCCAAATACATACTTCGCAAATAAGCCCAACCACTGTCTCGTTCTTCAAATTCTTCAATTTTTTTACATAGCACGCGTATAACGTTTGAAAACATATCTTCGAAACTAAAGGTTTGATGTAAAATAATATTTTCAGTCGCAAACGATTTAATAGAAATTAAATTATTCTTATGCTGAAAAAATTCTGAAAATAACTCAAAGTTAACTTTAAGATTAGAATAAGTTTGGATTCGTGCTGATAGTAATTGATGCACGCGTGAGCGTAGGCGCGATAAAAATACAGCAGGTAGGTCCTTGTCCTGGCTGTTGTCCTCACATCGAACACGATACGAAGCGATGCGACTGCGAAAAGCGCTTTGAATTTTTTCAATGCATTCGCTTTCAACGACTGAACTATTATTCTTGTGTGCAATACTTTTTAAGTGGGCAGAAAAAACTTTGTTTTTCACGGATACGTCGCAAACTGAACAAAAAGTAGTCTTAGGCATGATTATTCTGCTTACTTTGATAACAATACAAATAATGATGTGGCTTTTAAATAAAAACTAGGTAGTAATAAGACGATGGTCAAATAAGCTAAATATTCATAATTAAAAAAAATACCTTAAAGTTATATTATTTTTTCTTTTTCTGAGCATAAAAGACTCCCTCTTCGGTAAATTTTGATTAAGCTAATTTAACAAACTTTTTTAGTGTATTAAATTCTGGAGAATCCTCTTCGCCATGTAAGCGGACAAATACGATCGCCTTTTCACACCTCTCCAGTCCCGTTAACTCACGTACTTCCTCTGCGTTGTAAAGACGGAGTTCAGCCAACAGGTTGCCGTCTAGCTGCGCTGTCCGACGCGTCACTCCGCCAGGAACTCGACGCGTTAAACTGCTACTTGCTGCCTGCGTCGTCGTACGTTGTGGCGGTGACTCGTCATCAGACTCCGAGTCAAACAACCAGTCAGAGCCGTTGCTCGATGGTGGTTCTTTTTTCGTCTTCTGACGCTTAGACTGTTTCTTAGAGCTGAAAAGATGAAAAAATATACAAATAAACTATTTAAACAGAAAATGTAATATCTCATAAAATGAGAAATAAAATTATGAAAACTACCTTATGACTTCCTCGTCGGAATCATAGAAAAGGTTTTCACAGCTTTTCTTTGCAGACCTTTTAAGTTTCTTGCTCTCCGCCCTGCAATGAAAAAAATGCCACATCAATACATTGAAGTCAAACTAACTTTTTAACGTGTCTTTCACGGAGATATTTGTGACAAATATCAGCAAATATGGTCGAAATGATTATCCATCTACTAGCGATCGTGGCTAAAAATATACTTACGGTCTGGGTCTCTGCCGCCTAACCACTTTCAAACTAAAATTGCTTGCAGCACCACCCAAAAACGGCCGTCACTTCAAACAAGAGATGACGTGAGGTGCAAGCAATTTTGCTCGGTTGATAGACGTCAAAGACCTCGTTGGTTCACATATCAAAACAAACATTTTACCAAAGTAAATATTAAGTAAGAAAAATATTAAAACTTACGAACATTGTTTGGGCAGCGTTGATGTTCCTCTTGATTTTACTCCTGAAGATAACTCACTAGAAGAAGTCACTGTGGCGGGTGTGGCGAACTGATGCAGTACCACAAATTTTTCGAATTTTTATAGCGGAAAAGTAAGAAGTCAGCAATTATTTTGTCAGAAGTAGTCAACCTTTTTATGCGTAATTTATTATATCATTTAAATTGGAACTTGTCCAAAAATTATGATACTAATGAACTAAGTTACACATTTTGTCGATCAGCTGATCAACAAAAATTGAAAAACACATATACAAAATAAATAAGTTCATTAGCATTACATGTCATTTTTATACAAACAATTGTTCTGATGAAATATCATAAAATGGCGTATTTCTAGGTAGTATTCAGGTATGTAAATTATTTTACATTGATAAAGTAGGTATATGTTATTGCTATAAGTCATTTCTTTAATTTTAACTCATAATAATCAAGGTATTGATAAACTTAGATAAAGTTTATTACTCCTGAATTTTACAAAATTCGGCAAAATTAGTACATTACCCAAACATATTTTAAAACTGCATCGCAGTCAATATTAGAATCCGCTGACTGTCAACGCTTGCAAAATAAAGCTCGGTGTACACATGTCAATTATGAGTGCACATTCCTTTTAAATTTTATTTATATGAAAATCTATCAAAATATATTCTGTTAGATTTTATTACTTGATAAACTTTATGTACAACTATAAATGAGTTTGATGGGTATAATAGTTGCACACTCAAATGAAATAATAAAGATGAAAAATACGTATAAATTAAGTACAAAATTATTAAAAACAAAAGTTGCTGTTTGTTCATTGTAATTATAGGTATGATAAATAATAAAACAAAAAGTACAATTGACATTCATTGATTGAACTATTTGCATTACCTACTCCAAAGTTAACTAGAAGAACATGTTTAAGGCATTAAGTCGGACATTGTATTTTAAGATAGCATTATACAAATAATAATAATAAACACTATGATAAATAAATTTGTAATTGAAATAATATTAATTGATCTTGTGAACTAACCTTTACATTAGCAGTAGTAGGGCACTGCTAATGTTTTGCGATATTGCAAATTCCGTTATTAATTATTAAAGAAAACAAAATAGAATCTCAGCAATTTCCCAACATGTAATTTTATTGTAAATTGATATTATTGGTTTTAGAAATCAGTTTGACATGTATGAAACCTTTAGTAGCGTAGGAAAATTATGAGCTATTAGGAGTGTTGTTTCTCATAGGATAAAAAAAAATCTTCTTCCGACATATTTCCTTTTGATTACTTTGTATTTTAAAAATAGTTTTGTTCTTTATTATTTATATTAAAAGATAGTGATGAAGGTATGTTTATGTAGATTTAATTTTAAGTATTTTTGTATGTATATTATGAGTATATAATGAATGTAGCTTTTGATGTTCTTTTACGTCGCCTCAATCGCTTCTGCTTCCCCAATGGTTGACTGGTAGAGAATGCTTTATGCATTAAGTCCTCCATTTGTACTTTAATTTTGTCAGGGCAATAAAAAATAACAAAATCACTCAAATCGGAAAGTTTAAGTTAACAATACTATATGTATTTTAGTTCAAACATGGAAATGATGTACGGAACATAATATTTATTTTACACACGGACTTGATTTGCGACGCGTGACGTAGCTGAAGGTTAGCAGAAACAGTATATAATGCTTGTATTGAAACCTTCTCGTTCAAATTAGAAATGTTACATCTACTTGATGTGCAACTTATTCGGGGATCCAGTTCTGGGAGACCAGAAAGCCCCATCCATCCAGTTTAAGTTGTTCCATCTTGTAGTTGTTTTTTTGAATGGTACAGACAGATATTTTTCGGGGAACCAGTCCTGGAGGCCAGGAAGCCCCAACCAGTTAAATATCTATTCTTGCACTAAACCCATTGCAACTTGAAACAAATTTACATCAACTCGATATGCTACTTAATCGGAGATCCAGTCTTGGGAGGCCAAGAAGCTCCATCCAGTTTGAGTTGCACCATCTTATTGATGTTTTTTGAATGGTACAGACAGATATTTTTCGGGGAACCAGTCCTGCAGGTCAGGAAGCCTCAGCCAGTTTAATGTCTGTTCTTGCATTTTACTTTACTAAACACATTAAAACTCAAAAACTAAATTTACATTAATTCGATACGCTGCTTAATCGGAGATCCAATCTTGGGAGGCCAAGAAGCTCCATCCAGTTTAAGTTGACTTATTATATTTGCTCACAATGAAATAAAGTATTCGATACTTAACTCTTTCACGGACAGTGACCGCCTATAGGCGTGATAACAATAAAATTTATATTGTGTCTGGAGTACTGTCCGCAAAAATGCTAAATATGCCACAGATATTATTTGGGGAACCAGTCTTGGAGCCCAAGAAACCCCAACCAGCATAAGATTTGTATTTTTTCTACTTTACTTATCACATTAAAACTTGAAACCTAAATTTAAATAAATTCGATGTGCCACTTAATCGGAGATCCAGTCTTGGGAGGCCAAGAAGCTCCACCCAGTTTAAGTTGTATCATCTTATATTTGAATTCTATTTACTAACAATGAAACAGAGATTTTAGTTACGTTTAAAAACAAAGCCTCAATCAGTTATTTAATTGTTATGTTAATATGCTAAAAACATCAAAACCATTTCCATCTGTTGTAGTAAAACAAGTTACATTTATTCGATATGCCACTTAATCGGAGATCCAGTCTTGGGAGGCCAAGAAACTCCATCCAGTTTAAGTTGTATCATCTTATATTTGAATTTTATTTACTTAAAATGAAACAGAGTTTTTAGTTACGTTTAAATACAAAGCCTCAATCAGTTATTGATTTTTTATATTAATATGATACTAACATCAAAACCATTTCCACTGTTTAAGTAAAACAATTTACATCTAATCGATGTGGAACTGAATCGGGGATCCAGTCCTGAAGAACAGGAAGCCTCATACAGTTGTTATTTGAATCAATTTGCTTATAATGAAACAGTTTTGCGAATTGGTTATTGGGCATTCTAAAAAAGTTTTTTTACATTATTGATCGAACGACAGTGAGATCGATGATGTAAAAAAACTGTTTTAGAATGCCCAATAATCCCCTACTACATTCAGCGTTCACAAACCCAACTTCTACCCACCAGTTATATTTAGAGACTCGTGGTGCTAAATTTAACTTTCTCATCTCGAAAACATTCTCACAGGTTTCCCAACGAAAATTTAGACGTCCATAATTTTTGAGACGTCTCGTCGTCCATCAAGATCATTCGTGAGTTTATCACGCGAAATTACTAGGAAGCGATACAACAGCTGATGCCGAGTTCTTTGCTGTTCTTTACGCATTAATGGGCTGTAACACAAATTGGAGAGAGCAGTGAGGGTGTGGTGCAAATGAAAAAGTTAAAGTGACTAGGATATTTTTTATGAAACTTTAGTAAACTACCTAACTCCTTATTAAGTTCAATTGATTTTAATGCTGCGTAGGGTATTATTAGGGTTCAATACTCAAAGGGTAAAAACGGGACCCTATTACTAAGACTTCGCCTTGTCTGTACCCCAATCACGAAAAACTATCGACTGCGTATCGACAAATGTCAAAATTTATAAAGGTAATTTCTTTACGCAACGCCAGGGGCGCTAGTCCAATGTCCATACGAATTGACATTTCTAGATACGCTTACGCAGTCGATATTTTTTTCGTGATTGGGGTACTGTCCGTCCGGCCGTCTGTCTGTCACCAAACTGTAGCTCAAGAACCGATATGACTAGATAGTTAGAATTTTAATCAATTATGTATTGCTGTATCCGCTACAACAAAGAATACTAAAAATAAATATTTTAGGGGGGGCTCCCATACAACGAACGGGATTTTTTGCCCTTTTTTGCTCGATGTCAATTGCTCACCTAGTAAACTGCACAGAACCCTTCGTGCGTGAGTCCGACTCGCACTTGGCCGGTTTTTATTCTTCAAAACACGCATTATATAAATTATTCAACCGCTGGTAACGACATTTAACCATTAGTTAAGTTAACTGTAGATCACTGAACTGGGCCTTAGATTGCACCTTAACAAATATTTAAAATCGCTCTTTCTAGCAACTTGCACCATATTTATGTATCTTCTAATAGCAGTCATAATGCTTATACGCCATGTCGTTGCTATCTGATCCGCGGGGTGGTCTGTCGTGACAGCAGCCCATACAATCATTTAGAATTACACCCGTTTAGCTACGAACATTGTTTAGTAATAGCGTGATGTACATGTATAATAAATTATAGATAATTGTTATGTAATTAAGACCTAATTCAGGATTCGGTGAAACAATTGCTAGATAATTAGGTTTTTTATTTGTTTTTGTCACGGATCAATAGAAATTTACATAGAAGATTTTGACGTTTACAAATGTTGACAGAAAATCTATAGGAAAAATTGACAAAATCAGGAAGTTTAAAATATCTTTATACATTTTTGTGTCAAAATTGAAAACGTGAAAATAGCATTATCTGAGTTGCTAAATTAAAGATGATGTGTTTATTTGTGTTAATTTGTGTTTTTTTAGATAGGTTCTTCTTAATTTCTCGTTTTATTTAATTTTGATAAACTATTTTTGACATCAGTGTCATGACTAGCCACTTTCTTGTTCCTAAGAATTTGGAAATGCTATCTCGTATATCTGAATCAAAAATATCACATAGAAGGACTGATAACTTTTAATGTATTTTATAAACGTCATGTTCTTTTGAAAAGCGGTAATAACGATTCACTCGTCTAGTAAAAAGCTCGTTAATTCTGATACGGATGGCGTTGACAGCCACCATCGGGCCACCAGATTAACATTTAATTGGACGAAGCTTTAATGTGACCGCAAACTGTGCCTTTCAGTTGTTTTCATTTACAGTTAAACAACTTCATTTCACAGTTTTAAAGTACTGAAAAAACATACAACGTTTCTAATCCTACTTGATGAACAAGCATTAAAATGAGGTGGTGGTGCCGATATAAAAATAATAAAGCAATAGCATAAGACAGCTGTATACTTCTTCTTCTTCGTCCTTCCCTATTCCCATCATCTGGGGTCGGGTCTCCACACACATCTGCGCCAGGATATTCTATCCTGGGTTGGACAGACAGCTGTAAGCAGGAATATTAATTATAAGCAGTCCCCCGCGACTTTGTTTGCCTTTTTGAGTGTGGTCCTTCCTCTTCCATCGCAACGTAATGTTTTATAGCCTCAAGCCTTCCCGGATAAATAAACTATCCAACTCAAAAATATATTTTTCAATCGATCCAGTAGTTTCTGAGACTAGCTAGTTCAAACAAACAAACAAGCTCTTCAGACTTACAATATTAGTATAGATTATACCAGATAGAGAAAATAAATAAGATCACCTAGAAACTACTAAGGTATTTTTAGGACATTGGTAACTGTATATGAGGGATTAGAACCATAGAAATAGGTATTTTTCCTTTCTCTATGCTTGAAACAATAGGAAACTTCCGCGGGGTATATGCAGGGATAAAGGTGGCTCTTGGCCCAGTGCAAAAAAAGACGGCCCCTCTAAAAGAGATCGACGGCACTGTTATTACTAACAGCAGTCGTCAACTTAATCGGTGGGTAGAACACTACACTGGGCTCTATTCTCGACCAGTTGAGATCAGTCCTGTAGCCGTGGATTTAATTCCGAACCTACCTATTATGACTGAACTCGATGATTTACCCACCGTGTGGGATCTACGTGCGGCCGTTATACAGCTCAAATGTGGTAAGAGCCCAGGGGTCGATGGTGTACTCACTGAGCTCCTAAAACTCAAGTGCATGTTACCAGTATTGCATAACTTCCTGGGGAAATGCTGGGAGAGGGAGCTATTCCCACAGGATATGCGCGATGCAAATATTGTGACTCTTTACAAAGGGAAAGGTGACCGCGGCGATTGTAACTCTTACCGTGGTATTTCCCTTCTTAGCATTGTCGGTAAGCTTTTTGCAAGGGTCATATTGACTAAACTGCAAAGTCTTGCCGAACGCGTGTATCCTGAGGCACAATGTGGCTTCCGTTCCCAGCGATCTACGACGGATATGATATTTACCATCCGGCAACTTCAAGAGAAGTGCCGTGAGCAGAATACTCCTTTGGTGATCGGATTTGTTGACCTGAATAAGGCCTTCGACACGGTCAGCAGAGAGGGTCTCTATGTTGCACTTGAGAAAATAGGATGTCCCCCAAAGCTGCTGAAGTTGGTGAAATGCTTTCACGAAGACATGAAAGGCACCGTTGTCTACAATGGTCAAACGTCCGACGCTTTTGATATGCGTAGAGGAGTTCGCCAAGGCTGCGTCTTGGCACCAACTTTGTTCGGCATATTCTTTTCGCTTCTGCTCAAAGTTGCCTTCGGTGACGCGCAACAAGGCATCCATCTACACACTCGAGCGGATGGGAAGCTGTTTAATGTCGCCCTCCTTAAGTCTCGCCGTAATCACGAGGACCTATTTGTTGACAGCTTGCTGTTTGCCGACGATGCAGCCTTTGTTGCAAGAACTCCCCAAGAGCTCCAGGTCCTACTGGACAAATTTCACGACGCTTGTGCCCTGTTCTCCATGTCCATAAATGCAAAGAAGACCGTAATCCTAGCGCAGGGTTATACCTACCAGCCGTCCATCTTGCTAGAAGGTGCAACCTTGGAGGTAGTCGACAAGTTTTGTTACCTGGGGTCGACCGTGTCGAGCAATCTCTCCCTTGACGGAGAGATCGATATTCGCATCGGCAAGTCGGCCACGGCGTTCGGCAAACTACGTACAAGAGTATGGAATAATAAACATTTAACGGTCAGGACAAAGATGATCGTATACCAAACTTGCGTCCTGAGCATACTCTTGTACGGAGCTGAAACCTGGACGTCGTATGCAAAACAGGAACGTCGACTTAACACCTTTCATATGCGCTGTCTTCGTAGCATTCTCAACATAACGTGGAAGGACAGGGTAACAAACGAGAGAGTGCTAGAGATTGCACAGCTTCCTAGCATCACCGCCCTACTAAAACAGAGACGTTTGCGGTGGCTAGGGCATGTGCACCGAATGAGCAGCACTCGTTTGCCCAGGCAGACCATGTTGAGCCAAGTCGCTTTCTCGAAACGTAAAGTTGGACGTCCCATACTGCGTTTCAAAGACTGCGCAAAACGCGACATGATCGCATTCAACATCGATCGCGACACATGGGAGGATCTGGCTGCTGACCGTGATGAGTGGAGAAAAGTCATCTCGGAGGGTTGTGAGACCCATGATACAGCCTGGTTCCAAATTTTGGCCCAAAAACGGGAAAAAAGACATGCTCGTGTAGAGGGTTCCGTCACAACGGACTCTCAGTTCACGTGCCAAAAGTGCGGACGAAAGTGTCGCTCGAGGATCGGTTTATTTAGCCACGAGCGACGATGCTCCTCTCGCGTAGGCGCTGTTTAAATCATCTGTCAAGATGAAGAAGGCCTAATGATGATGCTTGAAACACCTTGATTGTTTCATCATCATCATCATTATCAGACAAAGTACGTTCACTACTGAACATTGGCCTCTAGACCTCTCCCATAACTTTCCACAGCGACCGGTTGCGAACGGTCTGCATCCAGAGTGATCCCGCGATCGTTACAAGATAGACTGTCCATGTTGTCGGTGGATGTTCTACGCTGCGCCTTTGGTCGAAGGGTCTCAAATCTAGAACTTTTCTGCCCCAACGCTCATCAGTTCTTCGTGGTATGCACCCTGCACATTGCCACTTGAGCTTACTGATTCACAGGGCTATGTCCGTTACCTTATAGTTCTTAAATGTATCTTTTCATTTCTGATTACCTAGATTTCGTAGAGAAACACAGAGCATAGCCTTTTCTATCACTTGTTGAGTAATTTCGAGTTTCTTAATAAGGCCCAATACTTAATCCTTTAAGGCGAATAAAATGACAATGACACTTAATCGTCTGACCTTAGTCCAACATTTAGTGATAGTCGCTTGAAGAAATTAATTAAATAATATGAAAGCTTTAAGAATAGTAGATTGTTATAAAAGGGGAGAAAGTGACCCATTTCACTCGAGATGTTTCTGGCGCTCGAACGAAGTGAGAGCGCCAATAATTCGAGAGTGCAATGGGTGCTTTGACCCGAGTTAAACATACTATTTTTCATTTCGACTGTGAGGAAAACAATAAATTTACAAAAGTGGTTGTAGATGAGTCTTGGTGAGGTATTATGTAGTTCAGCGAGAAAGGAAAACTCAAGTTTTGAACAAAATATGACAGTTGATTTACAGTACTAACAACACCTAACATGATTAGAAAGAATAACGGCACGAATACATGATAACTGAGTGCAAAAAAGCAGAAAATATCAAATAATTAAAATCTCTGTAAAGAATATCGATCGATTTTTTTCCACAGATAATAACAAAATTATTTCTTTTTTTTATAAAAGTTTTAACGGCTTTGGACGAGTCCTTCCTGAAATGACACTGACAATATAAAACAAAAAAATAAAAATCTTGGCATTATGGCGGGCAGCCAAATATTTTAATTGTTAATTGAATTAAAATTAGACATTGTATATTTTTTTTATCAACGATTATACATAATATCTACACAATATGATTTTCAATTTATAGCTAAGCAAAAATGTTTGTTATTTTAATAACATGATGTGACTCAATTATCTTCGGTCCAAGCTTTGACTGCAGACCTTGACTCTATGCCATGTCAATTAAAACTAAATTACTTTCCACCCTAGGGATGGATAAGCTATTTTCCAGCCGGCTATCTACACAGGAAAGTTATATTTTCCGAACAGGAGAGATGAAAAATATTTTTTACTATGCTTATGTTTTACACTTCATCTTACGTCGAATGGGTTGTTAGTTTTTTTTATGTTAGCCATTGTGAAAAAAACCGGCCAAGTGCGAGTCGGACTCGCGCACTGAGGGTTCCGTGCCAACTTTAACTGAATTAGGGATTCTTACTTCCACTTACCCAAAATACCACAATATTTTGTTGACCGCAAATATAACTTTGTTTTTCATAGTATTTGTATGAAGAACAAAGTTATGTTTGCGGTTGTTAAAGATGTGCTATATCTCAAAAACTACTATTTGGATTTCGCTCAAACTAATTTTCGTTAAAAGTTTTTGTTGAGATCTACATTATATATTTTTTTCAAAATTTTCACTTCCTTAGTTCAGAAGTTAGATGGGGGGGACGCCCATTTTACCACTTTGGAAGCGTCTATATCTCAAACGTTAGACTTTTAGAAGAAATGATTTTTGGAACCTCAATGTCATTTTAAAAGGGTTCCCTCTATCTGGCAGAATCTTTTTGCTCCGAAAGTCACTTGGCATAACACACTTGGCATAATTTTCTTTAGTCGAATATTATTCAGGCAGAATTTTCTATTAGCATAATTATTGTTTGGTCGAATATTTATATTCCCGAATTTACAATGGCATACTTTTAAGATAGCAGAAATTTATAAGGCATAATTACCTTTGGCAAAATTTTACTTTGCATACTTTCGCTAAGCATAATGTTTATTTGGCATAATTTGACTAAGCATACTATGAAGAAAGCAGAATTTCATTTAGAATAATTTCACTTCGCATATTGCTATTTCTTTTAAATAGTATTTTACCGTAAAATTGAATTAAAAAGTAATTAAGTTGTGGTACAAAAGTTAGTGACAGAAACGAATCGGTGCAAAACCGACTCCACGCAGTCTTGTTTGCCCCACCCCTAGAGTGTAATTCAAAATCGCGTAGGCGCGGAGGGGCGAGGCAGCCCGCGAGCTGAGGAGCAGGTGGTTTGAAAGCTCGTCGCCGCGGCTGAGGCTGGCCGGCGAAGCCGGCCAGCAAGCCGAAGCTGCGGTGGGGAGCGAAAACCATCTGCGACGAAAAGCTCGCGTGGGACTGCCGGAGCCCCGCAGCGCCGGAGCCGTGACAGAAACCATGCATGTTGCATGCTTGCTTGCTTGCTTGCTGCATGCTTGCTTGCTGCATGCTTTCTTGCTGCATGCTGGCCTGCATGCTGCATGCTTGCTTGCTTGCTGCATGCTTTGCTTGCTTGCTTGCATGCTGCATGCTTTGCTTGCTTGCTTGCATGCTGCATACTTGCTTGCATGCTGAATGCTTGCTTGCATGCTGCATGTTTGATTTGCCATGCATGTTGTATGTTAGTGTTGCTGAGATAGAACTACTTGGGATACACAGAGAAATAAAAACCATATGATAGTTCTGCCTTGTAATGATTTTAAATATGAAAAATATGCCAAAAGACGATTCGGACTGTGAACTTTCTGCGATAGGATGATTCTGCCTATTAATGACTATATATACGAATTGTATGCCACAAGACGATTCTATCTGTGAACTTTCTGCGTGAGGATGATTCTGCTTTAAGACTATTATGAATATTAAATTTCTGCCTAAAGATGATTCTAGCTTACACGATTATGCGTTTTGAACGTCTGATAAATGAGTGAATGCTAATTGATGTTCTGCGAAAGGAAGTTTATGCTATTTGATGATATGCCAAATAAAATTATGACAATAAAAATTCTGCGAAACAAGGTAGACCCATTTTAAAAGACCTATCCATAGACACCCCACACGTATAGGTTTGAGTAAAAAAATTTTTTTGGTTTTAGTTTCATGTATGGGAGCCCCCCCCTATAATATCATTTTTTTCAAATTTTTTGTACTTGAATCGGAAAGCTGAATTTCAGCGGTGTGATGCTAATAGTTTCAGAATAACAGACAGACAGACAGACAGACAGACAGACAGACTTGACGAAACTTTATGGGTTCCGTTTTTTGCCATTCGGCTACGGAACCCTAAAAAGCAAGACTTTATATAAAATCTAATGAAATTTTGATACAATAATAAATTTAACGACGTTCTCAACAAAAAATAGTTCATCTTGTGATTACGCCCTTTGATACAGACAATATAATGTCTTCAGTCAAACCATAAAGTTATTCGGTAGAACCACAGACCATTCAGAAGATAAGAAATATATATTTATTCTGTTGATTAATGTGATGACCTAAATCATGATTATGACGCACCTGTCTTATAGATAAATATTTCCATTCCATCTTTATTCATATCAGTTTTGTTTAGAGCCGGAATCAAATGTAAAAGATCACTCTGAAGCTAGTTGCTACTTTTTTTAGGTGTTAAGAGAACTACACATACGGCTTGTTTTGAAATATAAAAAGTGCAACCCGCGTGTGGTGCCTTTGGCTAGAATATGCGCTTAAATCGTTTGAAAGTTTCAATAAATAGGTATAACAAAATAGACACTAATGACATACTTGTACTAAACTAGTGAACTTGTGTTATGGAACAACCAGACTCAAGACAATATTGAAAATTATGTTTCCTATATTTACCCGGCCAGAAATCTATTTATTTATACTTTATAGCACAACCACAGTTTGTACAAAAGGTGGACTTAACGCCATAAGACATTCTCTACCAGTCATACCTTTGGGCTTAGCAGAAATGATTGAAATTAATTAAATTCAAATAAATTGAAATTCAATTAAATTGAAATCGAGCCTGGAACCTAGGTGTGGCGACGCATCGAAACCCAGCGTGCTTAACCACTACACTAGCAAGTAAAATGGCTGGCGCATCAGTCTTTCACGTCGAAATTTTTAATTGCTAATAATTATTTGAGATACTGAAAATGGCCTTGCTTCTACTTCTACGGCTACTGGTTTCTCCCTCCATTATGAGCTGAACGGCTTTGCAGTCAACGACACAATGATGCCTCTAGATATTGATAAGGTTTAATTACGGGCTTCCGAAGTCTTTGTACTTTATATCAATTTCAAGATCCAAGGGTTTATATTGTTAAAAGGTCTGTTGCGATATATTTGTGCCTTTTAATCAAGATTCTTTCCTATAATTTATGGTGTCACTTCGCCATAATTTACTGACTAATAATAACACATTGATAAAACTGTATATTTTTATAATCAAATTTATAATTTAATTTACTTGTTCCTGTGTGATAAAGAATTTGTAACGTATTTTTTTATCGGCATGCTAATTTGGCTGTAGTAATTAATTGAAAATCTTGAAAGATAGTGGCCATATGAATTGAAATAAAAGTGATTTGTGTCCATAAAATAATTACTATATTATGGCTTATACGTGAAGACGTTATGGCAGATATTAGGCTTGCTTCTGAAAAAAAGTAGTCGATTGTCAAAGTAACGTTCTTTGACGATCGACTTGGTTCCTTTGCATGTGTAATTTTATAAATTTATTTATTTTTAATGAGCCTATAAAATTTTAACTTACCCGCACTATGATAAATTGGCTG
Source organism: Pyrausta aurata (assembly GCA_963584085.1). Classification (NCBI taxonomy): domain Eukaryota; kingdom Metazoa; phylum Arthropoda; class Insecta; order Lepidoptera; family Crambidae; genus Pyrausta; species Pyrausta aurata. The sequence continues at coordinate 11,185,057 of OY757271.1, read as the reverse complement.
GACTATTTCAACCAATATTACAACTTATATCTTTATAATTATTTAATCAATTAGTATTTAATATTATTTTAGTATGTGGGTAATCTCAAAACTATGCACGATTGCCAAAATGTTTGAAAAAATTATTTATGACTATATTTACCCTATTTTACGACCAATAATCGCAGGGCAGCAGCACGGTTTCATTGGTAGAAAATCTACTGAATCTAACCTTTGCGAATTTGTCCATCGCGTTACCGGTGCTATGGATCGGGGATACCAGGTTGACGCGGTGTATACCGACTATTCAAAGGCTTTTGATAAATTTTCTCATGCACTTTTGATAAATAAGCTCTCCATGGTTGGTATACATGGCGATCTCCTTCGATGGATCATTTCGTACCTGCGAGATCGTAGTCAGGCTGTCACAGTTAAGGGTTATGTCTCTTCTTTCGTTCCCGTTACCTCTGGTGTGCCCCAGGGGTCCCATCTCGGACCATTGTTATTAAATATCTTTACAATGACATCGTCAACATTTTCAGAAACAGTAATGTCCTCATATACGCAGATGATATGAAAGTTTTTAGAATCATTAGGGATGGATTGGATTGTTTACTACTTCAAGACGATATCGACGCTTTGACCCAATACTGTTCCGATAATTTTCTGTATTTAAATATCAAAAAGTGTAATACAATAACTTTTACCCGTAAACGTAAACCAATTGTTTTTAATTATAGTATCGGTAACAATATCATTAACCGGGTTTATGAAATCAGGGACCTGGGTATTGTGCTTGACCATGAAATGTCATTCGATGCACATATTAGTTCAATAACTTCTAGAGCATATCGTATGTTGGGATTTGTTTTGAGGACGGGAAACTTCCAGTGTTGCTCGACCTTTATACTTTTATTTAACTGCCTTGTTCGATCCATTCTTGAATATGCGTCCGTTGTTTGGAGCCCTCATTATAAAAAGTATGTTGAACTTATTGAACGGATTCGTCTCAAATTTGTAAAACACCTGCAGATCAGATGTTGCAATCCCGACTCTTGTAAGCACATGATACCTTCTCTGCATAGTCGACGCATTGAAAGAGATCAATTATTTTTATATAAATTACTGCACAACCTTATCGACTCTCCCTTTCTTTTGAGCGAAATTAGTTTACGATGTTCCCGACTTAGTGCACGTCATAAAAGTATTTTTCATGTGCCTACATATAGGACTCAATATGTTCGCAACACTTTCCTGCCACGTACTTGCCGTAGTCATAATGACAGGTTTCAAGGAGTTGATATATTTGCCTCAACCTTATCTCAATTTAAAAAACAAATCCACGACCTGTCATGTGACTGTCAAATTTTTTCGTGGTTCGGTGGTTTAATCGCTCTTTTTTTCTTTTTAATTCTTTTTGAAATGTTAATCTTTTTAGTAGGTTTTGGTTTGCTCTAAATGAAATGTAGTATTAGTCTGAGGAAACTTAATTGGTTTTTGTGTTATCTATAAGTTTTATTTATATCTATACCATTATAACTGTATGTTTCCCAAATAATAATAAAAAAAAATAAAAAAAAAAATATTTATTCTTTTGTCCCTTCTGTTAAGACCTATGGTTGACTGGTAGATAATGCTTTTAGAATTAAGTCCGTCATATGTACCATTTTCAACCTAAAAATAGCTCCAAATAGCATCGATAGTGAACCAGCGCCTCGTTTTTAATAAAATTTCGAGTGTTCAAAGACAAGAAAATGCAGACACCAAAATGCTCCACGTCAGCTCAAAGGTTTTCCTCACTTTCAGCGGATCCCTAAACCGTTCCGTTCGTCTCGGAGCCGCATTAGGGCGAGTGTTCCGCAAAAGGTCCGCGCTAAGAGACACACGTCAAAAGACTCGAGCGCCGCGAATTGAGTTATAGTGGGACGAGAATCCATTGTATCACGAGATTTTAAAAGTATCTTAAGATAAAAAAAAAACAGACAGGCCTAAGAACAGCGATTCATGCACTCTAAATGCAGCAGTGGTCTTGAGTTAAAACCCATGATCAAATTTCTAACGTTTTGATGCGCACTTTAATAATTTTTGACACTGCAAGTTACAGTGCAGACATGCGTCATGAATAGACACTGCCTTGCCGGCAGACTGTTACGCTAACCTTACTGCTGTATTGTATTGTAGTCGCTACCGTGCTCTCTTGCATTATTCGTAGAGCAGCAATGATATGCTACGAAATTTTTGTAGCACCTACAACGTATTGAATTTATTTATGACGCTTTGAAGCAAATAATTTTCTTCCTTGTGTTAGAACAACGATTATGACGGGGGCGTATGCCATAACCTACTTAAATATATATAAGCATCCATGACTTGGCTACAAATGTCCGTGGTCATCATATTATAAAAATTTGCCCTTTGCGGGATACGAACCCGCGACCGCCGGCACTACACCAAACGTGTCGTCGACTTTATTTGCTGCGTAAATTACTCAAATTCAGGATTGTAATATTAGTACATTGCACGATTTTATCGTACCGTACCGTACAATGGACACCCGCCTCGCACTACGCACCATATTATTAGATCATAGCGAGCGTTGTGCGGCAAAGGCGATGTTTTATGTATGACTCGCCTTCACGTCGATTCCGAACAAATTGTACACAATTGTAAATGAGAACTTCCCTGTACATTATTGGTGTGATGTTGTATAATGGTGTTGTGTAACACTCATTTGTTTTGTCGACTCAAATACGATGATAACACATGTTTTTATTGTTTCAGAAAGAAGATTTTGCTGGTGGTTTTGGTAAGTTTTTAATATTATTGTATAAATAAATAAAAAATATTATATAAATAAAATAGTGTATAAATACAAGTATAACGTAAAAAAATAATATAGTATTGGTTTAGAATGTTATTTACACTCACAAAGTTTTTTGTATTCAGAAGAGATAAATTAAGAAACCGAAAATATCGCACGGATGAATATTTATAAAAAAATATACAAAAAAAGCTTTACTGTGTTTCGCATAAAAATTATTGGTCCTAAACTACAAGAAAAAAGTATCTTTAAGGAAGTAAATTCTGCAGAATTTAAATGGTAAGTATTTTAAGATAGAATAATATGTATGTTTTCTTCGAAATATTTTAATACTGGCGGTCCCAGCGAACCTAGTCCCGCCCCGGCCCCTTTTTGTTATTAGCGAAATTGGTGGAGCTTTTTTAAATACAGGGTGTGCCCTGTAATAGAAGCAGTTATTTTAAATATAGGCCCTTTAAGTTACCGGTAATCAATTTAAAATGGTTTCAATTTATTATTGTCCAACAAAATAAATCGAACCAGCAATGTATTGCGTAAAAGTGTCGAGCCATATAACTTAACACTGTCATTTACAACAATGAGTTAGCGATTTTAATAAACATTGATTAGGGATTATATCTTTGGATTACTATTTCTATGAGTAAAAAAATACAGCACTATGACCAGGTCAAGGTAACTATGTATACTCTGTAGAGTCATTGATAAATGTTTTTGCTCCTATTACAGATCACGCCTAAAAACAAATGAAAACTAAAGGTGCCATTAAAACTGTTAACCCCTATATGCACATCTCTCAACAGAGACAGAGTGCAGAGCAAACTAACTCGTATGCATACGTCTCGCGATGGTATTATGCATTCAGTTTGCAGGTACACGCTTTGTCAAGAGTTTGCACTTTGAATTATATCTTGAGAAATTTGTGCTGAAATCATTTTGAAATAGGACACCAATCTTAAACGACCTGAATGAACACAAAAATAAATTGGTCAATTTGATGTTTAAAAAGATTCAGTTAGTAGTTGTTTTTCTACCATTCAACAATTATCAACAAGCTTGCCAATGTGTCAGAGGCCGAGTGGTATAGGCATGCGTCCGGATAGCGTAAGCCACAGGGTTTGATTCCTTGTCTGACACAGGTGCTTTTTACAAGCGCAATTTATATAATGATATAGGTAGGTTTGAAATAAAGTTTTTTTTTTTACATTTAGACAAAATACACATCATTGTCAACAAATTTAAGATCTAGGCTCTTGTCGGTGGAGTTTTTTTCCATAAAAACTCCAAATTAGGAAAAATAGCAGAACATCATTACTCGCAAAAGGCTGCATATATCAAAAAAAGGTTTTTGACTGGGAATTAAGCGGTGGAAATCCCTCGGTTTTTAAACTGCGATGTGGAAGGCAAGAGGGAAACCACTTTAAACTAGACAAAACGGTAAAAAGTTGACTAACTGTAATGAAATGTAAATCGAAGCTAGCTTAATAAATAGTGCACCTATTCAACTTTACTGTACTGGGGGCGTATTGCGATCCAACTTAATCCGTTCAATTCCGAGGCAGTTCAATTCCGACTCAGTGTAAACGAATATTATCAATACAATAATATTGTAATAATACTACAATGGTATAAATATTAATATTTATATTGTTATATTATAGTAATATAATCAATATAATGCGAAATTGCAATAAGAATTGCTAATTTGACAGTAAAGCAGAGCGTTTTAACTGTAAAAACTGCATCGCAATACGCACCCTGTACTTTTACTACTCAATATAGAAATTAAGATATTAGTTACAAGACCATTTTAAACGAGACTCATTGTTTGTCATTGCTTGTAAAAAAAATTGTCACTAAATAAAACCTATTAATATCAATGACTAAACAAAACAGCAATCCTTCTTAACTAGTCCTTAAAGATATTCATTGCAAAAACTAACAAGAGATGATTGATCGTTATTTAAAAGCTTTTACGAACAAAATATCATTGCAAGAGGAGTGTCTTTATTTGGATTAGTATCTTAATATAAATAGACGTTATCTTGATTTATAATCTAAAGACGATCAGATATTAGACAATAAAATCATAGAAGTTTATTTCAGTTATCAAATATTTAGGAATAACATCTATTTTTAACATGTTCATAAGTTTACTTGTAGACCACTCATATATATCAGACGAAGTTTTCTGCTTTTAGATATGTTAACCCAACGTTATGTTGTTTCACGTGTCTGTCTGTTTATCTGTCTGTGGTATTGTAGCTTCCAAACGGATGAACCGATTTTCGTTTTTTTTATGTCATATATATTTTTTTACTAAGTTTTATTTATTAGTTAAGTTTTATAAATAACATTTAAGACGTTTTTAAGACGTTTTTTTTTTCAAAATTTTGTGCTTAGATACCTAATGTAGATAATAATTTTGACAAAAGGTTAACGCTTGACCCCTTGCTATATCATTTTTTTGGGGAAATCATTCATGTTTGATAGTCTATGGAAAAAAAAACTTTTAAATGTGTTAACTAACCAACACACGGGATTTAATGCAACGATATACATATTAAAAAGGTAAACATCGTATTTGCCTTTAAATGTGTTTCTTCTACGTTGTTCCCGTTCACCAAAATTAGATCATTGATACAATAATTTGACAACTTCGGACGTTCAGATCAAGATTAACGGGTGGCAAATTATGACAAACACCGACTAGATGGAATGATTTATTATCATAATACCGCCTTCGTAATCTAGCCGGTTGGTGAATCATGTTTTTAGTTCGGAGAATTAATAGCAGCATGTGTTAAGAACCACTTAAAATTGGCCGTCTTAAATTCGTGACCTAAGCCTCGAGTCATGCTTGTTATTTTTAAATTAATTTAAATGTGATGTCAGTATTGTGATCCTAATTTTGAGTGTTTGTTGAATTGGTACAAAGAAGGATTCGATACGGCTAGTTTGTAGATGGGTTAATAAGTGACGCTAGTTGACTTCATTACAAAAATAGGGCACTGTTGACAACTTCATTTTGACGTGTTGGATAAATTGATGAACGAACATCTATGTGCTTTTACCACATAGTATGCTTTGAAGAAATTATTTTGTATGCATTGCGCTTGTAAAAAGCAACTATTTCAGACAAGGAATTGAATCCTGTGTCTAACGCTATCCGGGAGCTTGCCGATACCACTCGGCCACTAACACATTGGCAAGCCTGTTGACGCAACGCAACGCATAGCGGATTCCTTGTCTGACACAGTTGCTTTTTACAAGTGCAATTTATATTATTAAGTTTGTATCGTGACAAAACACTATAAAAACAAAATTATTTAGAAATTCTTGGGCTTTTTGGCTAGGTATATTTCTCCTCCCCTGTCTAAAAAAAACCGGCCAAGTGCGAGTCGGACTCATACACGAAGGAACCCTTCGTGCATATTGACATATTTTCCTAATAATGTCCTATAAAACATAATCAAGAATGCCTTATAAGGTTTTGATTCCTCTAAAGTAGTTAAATATCTGAAATTATGAGACAAAACCCAAACGGTGGACCATACCATATAACAGTTTTCTAGCACCTCAGTTCTCTGCGCTAAACTGCGGACAGACAGACGGACATGGCAAAACTATAAGGGTTCCTTGTTCCTACGAAACCCTAAAAACAACTTTATTTATATACAGTATACAGTCAATCATATCTGCTTACGATTAACACATGCAGCCGAAACAACACCAATCCCAAACAAACAGGCATCCATCCAATCAAAAACTTCACTGCAAAAATACAAATACGTACAAAAAGGTCTGGATACATCAGCTCAGTGCAGACGTGCGGCTCATCAGTCAACGTTATAGGGCGGGAATGCAGTTGTCTGGTAATATCCGCCCGCCCCAGCGCTCGTGTGTTCGCGCCCTTAGGGCTTTTACACACGGGCGGCTGTTTGCAGACGACACTAAGTAACGTCAGGACTTTTCTCACTATATTTTGATACTACTCCTGAACAGCCACGATTTGCAGCTTCAACTTTTTAAAAACCTTGACCAGTGAAAACTAGAGGGCCCCAGAAAAAGTGTAACTGTTTTGATTATTGCAACGAAACAGTCAAAAAGATACTGTGCAAATCACAAGATAATGGACAAATGAAGGTCCTAATAAAATGGGAAAAAATACACGGGAACATAAATATTACTTGTAAAATGGTAAATGCTGATTACGGCAGCGGTTGCCATCGACTGTTGGTGTTAAAATTTTCAACATTAGTTTGTCTAACAACGGCGGCCGCGGACAAAGCTATTGTATTGTCGACAGTGCATTAAAAGCACAGGACGGCTAGTTGACGGCATTTCAAGCGCCGCTGCCGCCTCTGCAGTCAATGTGTAAGACCCTTTTTTCGCTTATTCGCGGGAAATTAGTTATGCTTTTACCATTTTCTAGGGATGAAAAGGGTGCGTTGATGACATTTTCTGGTGAGGGTAACTGTGGCTAAGGGCCGATACTTTGTTCTTTTTATAAATTGAAATGAGTTAACAGTTGTCTAATGGTAATGATTTATATGAATCTGTTTTGGCTTTATCTTGTTAGTTTTTTGTTTTTCAGTCTAATGGTAATAATTTATATGAATCTGTTATGGCTTTTTCTTGTTAATTTTTTTATTTTACATAAGCAGATACTTAGGCTCGGTTGCGTGATTGATAGTAAACTCAAAAATACTTATGAATAAGGTTTTTTTTTCGAATAATGCATAATCTTAAAAATTTTACTACTGGTTATAACATTTAACCATTACTTGAGTATAGTATCGATCACGCTATCATTTTTTTCATAGAATCGAAAATCGAAAACCAGATGTCAGAATGGCTATTTTAATGACCATTGGTAAAGGTATTTTTTCTCCAAAACACACACAATCGTTAATATTCAACTGGTAACGTAACTTTACCATTACTACGGGACAAATTGAACAATTTATTTGATACATTTTTTTTTATTATACTTTTTATAATACCTAAAGTTAAAAAAAATGTCTTGGTGATAAGAATGAGAATCTATTTAATACCATAAAATAACAATCAATGTTAAAACAACTTACTTGCACCGTAATGTTATGTAATGACGTTTATAAGTAGCTTTCATAAATAAAAAATATTACTATTCTTACAATAACAGTACCAAAACTGGCTTCATATTTAATGCAAACGAGTGAAGTCGCAGCTAGTTCATAAAATAAGACGTTCCACCGAGACCGTCATCTGCCATCTCGGAAATTGCCAGTGTGTGATAGGGTTAGCTAAAGGACTATCGACATATTGTATCGATAAAAAAATGCACAATCGATATTTTTAGTTATCTAAAGATCGGCTGATATATAGAAAATGACTTATGAATTACATCCTATACTGTTTATCTATTGCAAACCTAATCTATAGTATTGAGTTAAATGTCGTTATCAGCCGTTGAATATTTACGATTGTGCGTCTGTCGGAGAATAAATACCTTAACCAAATGTAAGAATTGATAATTTAATGACCATTGGTAAATTACAGTTTTATTCAAAACTAGCGGTCCCAGCGAACTTCGTTTCGCCCCCAGCCCCGTCCCGCCCCGGCCCCGTTTTAATCGAGTTTTCATTGTTTTTAAGATGTATTCTGCTATTCGAGACGGAAACAAATCCAACAATTCAAAAACCATGGCAATCGGTCCAGCCGTTCTCGAGTTATAAGTGTTGTAACAAACACGAATTTCTTTTTTATATATAGATACGCACAATCGTAAATATTCAACCAACAGTAACAGTATTTAACTATCAGTTAATTTAGATAGTATTGGGAGCAATCCTATCGATTGTATGGATGCTTTGATAGTTTCATAATTATTCATTTTCAATACTTTTGTTGATTCTAACACAAGAAGGCTTGAATACTTTTAAGATAAATTTGTCGATAGTTCGACAACACTATTGTGTGAGTCGCCATATTATGACAATATTCGTCCGCCTTTTCTATTCCAATTTCATGATTCTTCTGAATAACGAGCTCATATTGTTGAGAATTGGTCTCTGATTATGCAAACTTTTTTTTTTTTTTTTTTTTTTTTTTTTTTTTTTTTTTTTTTTACACCAATCACATACATTGCTCTGATCCCAAAGTAAGTAGCTAATGCACTTGTGTTATGGAAATCAGACACAACGGTGGTACCACAACACCCAGACCCAGGACAATATAGAAAATTTTGTATTTCTACATTGACCCGACCGGGAATCAAACCCGGGACCTCTGAGCGGCGACGCCTTGAAACCCAGCGTGCTTAGCCACTGCACCACAGAGGTCGTCGTTTGTTTGATTAAAGTTTTGAACATTTTTATAGTTAATCTATTACAATTAGGAACGGTTTAGCTGTTACGACTACGGTCACATTCATCATTATCAGCCGAATGACGTCCACTGCTGAACATAGGCATATAGGGTCACATTAAAACCAGGATATTTACAACTGTTACCATTTTCCGCCAAGTTTTTTTTATAAATTTCATTCTAGCCGTTAAAAGCATAAATGGCTTCGTAACGATTTCATTAAAGCATAATAACATACCAGATGGTTTACAATAAATTAAGCTCCAAGACTAATCTAAATTTCATAGTGTCGGGGCTCATCAGTTAGGATAATAAGGCGGGTCTAGCATGCATGTGTTAGTGTATTATATGCCGTGCATATGCACTACCCTTATGTGGGTTGATCAGAGCGATGGTTTAGTAATTTCTTTTAAAATATCTTGATATTTAATAATAAAATGGTAAGAAAGACTTAACCATAAAAATTCACAGCTTTTGAGATATTTTATCCACTGGACTTTACTGTAGTAAAATGGAAATAGATTCACTTCGATAGGAAAAACAAATTGGCCAAAGAATTGAAAACATGATGTGTCCCAAGTTCTGTAACCAATGATACATGGTGCTATTTCCTAGTTACGTGCAACGTTTGAAAATAAACGTTCATCATACTGATTACGACAAAACAACTAAGATAAAAGTGAAGGCAATTTGAGTGAGCGTATCATAGGTATTATCATAGCGATTTCACTTGAGGATGACACAAATAGCAAATGTTCGTATGTGAATTCGATTTGCGCCATAAGCCTTGAGTGATACGGGTAATGGGCTTGTTTCCACGAATACTGGATATATTATGGTTTATCATAATTACATAAATAATCGATGTTGTTTTTTTATGTATAAAAATACATCATCATTATCAGCCAAAGGACATCCACTGCTGCCTCCCCACGGTTATCCACAGCAACCGGTTGTGATCTGTCTGCATCCAGATCCTGCAATTTTTACAAGGTCGTCTGTCCATCTTGTCGGTGGACGTCCTACGCTGCGCTTTTGGTCGAAGGGTATCCAATCTAGAACTTTTCTACCCCAACGGCCATCGGTTATTCGCGCTATGTGCCCTGCCCACTGCCACTTAAGCTTTTTGATTCGTGGGGTTTAAAAGTACATCTACAATAAAATTTATGAGGTAACCATTATGTCAACTTATTACTGATAATATTCAATTATCAGATCGTGGTCTACTTTATGTATTAAGTATACTTTTTTATACTTTTATATGTGTACTTGAAACATAATTGGCATAATAATATAAGTAATAAAAGCATGATGTGAGTATTAAGTTGTTAAGAGATTATCCTTCATTTACTGGATAACCTGTAGGTATACCTAGATAGATACCCTGGTTAGATAGGTAGGTTTACTCCTAGAAACCAGTCGATACTAATATTTCTTCATAAAATTCTGTTTTTAATACAGACTGCTTATGCATTTCTCTTTTTCATACCATCTGCTCTCACACAAATTTATAAATATTTTAGACTTTTATATTTAAAACATAAGGTAGCCAAAAACAGCAAAGCGAATGTTTCCGGAACACACCCGTGGAGAAATTAATTCTCAAGTTAATAGAGAATTGTGAGACGTTTGCGCAATTTCCGGGAACGGCACTGTGCTGGCACCGACCCTACCACTGGCTCTTACAACCTGTTCGAATTACGAAATATTGGAAAAAAATAGAGTAAAAAAAATACATGCAAATGTTAACTTCCCTTTTCACGCCACTGAAACCTGCTTAATTCCTCTCTTGGTGACGTTAAGGCAACTCTGTGTGTGAGTTTATAGTGATACGGACTCCTTTTTAACTGACTTAAAAAAAAGGAGGTTCTCAGTTTTACCAGTAGTTTTATTACACGTTTGGCCGTACCGATTTTGATGCGGTTTTTAGAAAAGTGTTTGTGAGAGGTTTAAATTGTAGTACTAAACTAAAAAAAATAAAAAAAATTGTTTATTGAAATTCATTGGTTCTTAGATACATTAGAGAACTTAAAATTAATCACTAAGTGCATTCTCTTATTTTTCCTGAACTAGGTTAAACCTGTATCTCTGGTTAAAACTGAGAATAGTTAAACCTTAAATAAATAGGCATCTTCCATTGTTTTGTTTTAACGTGCCTACCAAAATAGTAAGAACAGAAGTTTCTTCACACGATCGCCCGCCCATGAAGTTTTAGACAAATATGGACCTCCAATTGTCACATACAAATCTAGGGACCAAAGGTATGGCCCGTACAGAGTCGCAATAAGAGTCAGTGGTAGGGCCAGGAATTTCACGCTCTAAATGAATTTTATTAAGTGCTCCTGAAATTTCTAGTTTTCGTTTTGAAAATCACCTTCAGTGTGGTTGGCAAGGCATCCGTGAAACCGTATTTGAAGTAAGCAATATTGTTATTAATATTTTAGTTTGTAGGGCAAGAAAGGTGTGAAATAACTTCCCAAGAACGCTGAAACGAAATATTTCCGATGAATTTCAAAAGATTAAAGTTATTATTGGTTAAGGCTTTCCAGTTTCAAAGTTTCAGAAGCGAAAGAATTTTTTATAAAACTTAACTCAATACTCTGTTTAAAAGATTTAAAGCATCCGGTAAAGTTAAAAACATATTGATGATTAAAGAATCTTAGCCTCGTTCCATCGATGAGTCATATTTTGCATTAAAATGATATCAATTAATCAGTCAGGTATCAAACGAATGCCGAGAGTCGCATAACAATGGAATTTTTATTGTGTCTCGTTTACACATACTTGACGAGTTAAACAATATTTAACTTGTCACTTCTACTCATCAACGAGTCTATAATATTAAAACAAAAAGCAAACGTCCACTCAGAGTTCCGCTCCATCACAATGGGACGAGTTGACGTCCCACCACGTCCCAGCGTCCCACTTTGCAAAAATGACCGCTGCAGTCACATTGGATGCAAACTGAATGCGCGACTTGGAAGTGCTCGGGACAATCGTATCGGAGACTCGTTTGTAGAGCTATAAATGGTTAGATTCGACTTGGAAACGAGATTTATAAATAACCAAAAATAACATTTCAGTATACTATGTAATTTGAAGTTTGATTTACACTGAGACGTGAAAAGAGTAAAGCCCACTAGCATAATTTAAAAAAACTGTGGAAGGTTTACATGATTTCATTTAAAATATTGCAGTGTCTACACGGTAAAGTACGTAAATACACAAGTATACCCCTTGAACAATTGCCTTTGCGCAATTTTTTTGCGCTTTTAAAGCACATGAAAATAAACAAATTAGTTTTATTTTTCGTTAATTTGTTCAACAAACTCCAACTTTTACTTTAAGAAGTCTTCAAAAAAGAAATATACATCACCAAAGTACTTGTCTATTTACTAAAATTCTTCAGTTTTCAACATGGACGAAGGCTTTTCATGTTTTAGGAAGGCTCGAAATAGCCTGACATGAGTGCTATCACAACGCTAGACCAAACATTTCGGCCCAGTCACACCTGAGTCATATACGGGGCGTGTTCCAAAGACATTGTTACAGCAGCACGATCGCCCATAAGTAAAGACTACCTATAGATTCCCTCTCTCGGCCGTTTTACTTCGGACAACTTAATAATTTAATAATTTCAATGTATCTTTACAATGAAATACTTTATATTTACTTGAAGACCTTTCTATCTTGTAATTATTTTAGCAAGTAAAATTTCTGATTCTGATTCAATATGTATGAGTACTACCTACTGCGAATAATGCACCGATGTCACGTACAAATTCTTTTCATGATTTTAATAAAAGAGTTCTACCACGTTATCCAAATAAAACTTGCACCTTCGTGACGAAATTGCCAAAATATGTATGTAAAACCTTAAAATTTTATTTATGCTATAACTTATATGTATATGTCAAAAAACATACGTCATTACTAGGGAGCAAAGACGTAGAAAAAGTCATAAGTAATCGTGAAGATTTATACAAAATTATAGATCCTAATAAATTAATCAATAAAACTGACCTTTGATAAGACTTTAACTTATAGCACGACCTTACGATCTTATCAAAACGAGACAGGACTGTTTTGCAGAAAGTAAAATAAGATTGAAGAAATTCTCGTAACTAAATAAGATGCATAATTTATATCCTTGAAACGAATTCGTTACTGACCTGCATGATGTACAATATAAAGTTATCTTATCTTAAAAATTGTTGTTTAGATCTCTAGGCTTACACCCTGTATAGACACAGGTACTCAGACCTCAGACACTGCCCCTAATGCGCTGAAATATCACTCAGCAATGCTTCATCGTTTTTGCGCCGTGTTTGTCGTTCGCTGAGTAGAGTAGAAGGAATAATATAGCAGGTACATTTCGTATGAAAACTCTATGTATACATGTCAATTTTATACACTCACGATAATCTAATAGGTTGTTTATTTAACTACAGTTGTTTGAGGAGTTCATGATAAATGTTATAAGCGCTATTTTTGTAATAACAACTCAATATCTAAAAATCCTTACTTTAGTGCTTTATAAATTTTAGAGCGCTTTCACACTAGGCGACTTTAGCAACGTGACGGTCGCGTGACAGCCGCGCTGTTGATAATTCCATACATAAAAGACAGCAGTAAGTTTTCACAGAAGAGCGACAGCGTGACTGTTGTCGCTCTAATCTGAAGACGCAGTTATGGTCGGAACGCATTTGCGCGGCACGGCGCGTCACGGCGCTGCGCGTCAAAATATTCTCTTGTAAAAACTGTGCTGCGACGCGCAGTGCAGCGCCGCCGTAATGCGACATAAGCCATACAAAATGACTAAAATAATAATTTCACGCTTTGTGTCGCGCCGTGCAGTGCCGCGCAGCGCCGCGCAAATGCGTTCCGACCTTTAAGGTCAAAATAGGACTTTGATGCAAAAATAATAATAAAAAGCTAGTGACTAAAAAAAACTCAAAATCTATTCTCACCACTCTAGTCAACAAGAAGTTGAATCATTTGACATTTTCGTGTTTTAAATAACCGGCTATAAATATCAGACTTCAACACGTCTTGTAGCGAAAATAGATGTTAGTGTACTGACATTTAAACGAAAGGTGTGCTAATCCTATCTGAAAAGACCACATGGTGTTATATTTATATACGTAGTTTTGATATAATCAGCACACTTTGAATAGCCCTGTCTGATATGCTCCCAGCTAGGTATAAAGCTTTTAAAAATATATATTGTTTTAAGTTACCCAACCGTCAACAATCCAGTTCACTAAATGATATAAACACTCGTGTCTTCTATGAACAATTACCCGGCTAATTAAAATGGAGAAAAAACACATAACAAAATGTTTGAGAATTTAATGATCAATTTTGAAAATACTTTGACCAAAATAAATAAAAAAGTATGAATCAATAAACAGAATCCGTAATGGAGGGACCAGCCGTAGACCAATAGCGACGAACCCTTTAACATTAATATTTGACATAAGTTTTAAATAATTGTTTCAACAAACAAATTATCAAAAAAATATCAACTCAATTTTCAGGGCTTTTTAATTTCACTCACCAAGTATTTAGTCCTTGTCTACTATACTCCCAACTCTACAACGCATCGAGAACAAAGATATCGGCGTCCGAGTAACTTTGAATGCTATCTCAGTAAATGAACATTCACAGTCAAGTACAATAAGTCCGCGTTTATATGCTGATTAATGCACCGTCCTTTCGTCACGGGCGTGACCGAGATTCTCGTTTTCTTTACCTTTTCTGACAGGTGTGAAGAAGATGATAGAGGAACAGAAAAAAATAATCAAAGGTAACTAGACATCTGATTTTCAGGTAAATAAGTAGTAGCTATTTGTAGCAGTGCAGCAATGTTGCTGATTCCGCAAAGTTGATTACAATATATTCCAAATCCATCGATCATCATCAAATTCAAGAGCTAGGCGCTCTTGTCGGTGGAGTTTTTACCTTATAAACTCCAAATTAGGGAAGATAGTTTGGTGGTTTTCCTCTTGCCTTCCACACCGCACTTGCAGCAGAAAATTACAAAAGGTGAGTGACTAAAAAAAATTCAAAACCATATAAATTCAATTCGTCAGGACATAAACTGCTATGGCCCACTTGGAGGTCCCTTAACAGACTCCGGTCCCAAGTGGGTAGATGCAAGGACACCATGTTCAGGTGGGGATTTTCTGATGGAACCGATCTGTCCTGCGTCTGCGGGTTCATTCCGCAAGACATGTCCCATCTTTTGTCTTGTCCAGCGTGCCCTGACTCTTGCTTGCTAGAAGATCTTATGTGTGCAAACAACAAGGCAATCCGAGTCGCCAATTACTGGGCACAACAAAAGTCGCTGTACCATCGACACGATAAGAAGAAGATTAAGAACCGGAGTTTCCAGCCTCTTGCCGCCACTCAAAAGCCCTTCCTGATATACTATATCTTCAGCCTTCTGCCAGCATCGATGTTGCTGCACCTAACACCAGGGTAACGCCTTATCGAAGGCGGTGCTTACTCGCCATGGCATAGGATCGTCACTGAATATTGTAGCTTTTATTAGAGAAGCACATCTCACTTCTACCCACCACTACATTCTGGTAATAATGCCACTGTTTGGCCGGGGACTGTTTATTCAACATATTCGCAGCTAATTACCATAATTCTGGTGGCCGTTTACTATTCGCCTCTTGTGACCCCCCTAGAAGCCTACAGCTCAGCCGTAACTACATAGTAGAATATTATTATCACAACGAAAATTTTTCAATTTCTGAAAATATCGCTATCTGTATTTTGTAGTAATAGAGCAATCATACCCTCTAAGTAGTATTATGGTATGATTGCTTTTATGGTTTCTTACCAATTTCATCAGTTACTTTTATTACAACTTGTACTTGTCAGATAAATAAGAAAACATAAAGTATTTTTTTAATCAAACGCACATTATCTATTTCTTAGCAATTATGTTTTCAAATTATTATTTTTTATAATTTTATAGTGACTTTCGGGCTTTCAGTTAACAGAAACAGAATCTAGGCGAATAATAATTATGAGCATCGAATCTTAGTCAAAATATCAAGTTTCTCAGAGTTGTAAATGTCCTTGTAACTTTCATATTGATTGATCTTTGAAACTCTTGTTTCTATAGCAACTGAAGTTCCATCTATGGTATTGTGAATTCTGAAAGAATCAATAAAATACACAGTTTTTTTTATATGTGCAACAAATTACATTATTTCAGTCTGTCAGTCATTAATAATCCTTGAAAATACACACAAAACTACTTCATTTTAACGTTTCTGTTTGCTTTTTTTTAAATAGCATGTGTTACAAAATAAAATAAGTATTAACAGTATTAAAATAAAATACAATCGGAAGAGGCACCTTATCTTGAAAAAAGTTTAATTATTTTTTAAATCGATGCCTTTCTCGAGTGAAAACACGTCCTTTATAGTGTGGAACCAACAATGTTACCTTCAGCACATTTAGTATCGGTACTACTTAGTAACAAAACGGCGGCCATCTTTAATTGCTCTTTTAATTGTTTACCCGCAACGTCCAATTGCAACAACTTATTACGTTTACCGCGGAAGTATGAAATCCTTTACACCGCACATTTCAAATGGTTGTTCCATCGTATGTTTCATATATCATACGACATAATATCACGTGACTCAATATATCACTCGTCTATAATTTCCGGAGCGGTTGAGTTACAGATGAGTTTTTCGTGACTGTGTGTACAGTTGGCAGGAGAAATGTCTATGCATTTTTTTTCGTTTCAGCTACCTCGATGCCTGTGTATGTGACATAATCTTTTTTAAGCTCACACGTATTTTTAAAGTTGACTGTACAAACGGTGGGAAAACTCAATATTCTTGTTTTACAAATTTTCCGCCGGAACATTGTTGCCAATATAATGTAAGTATTGCCTAATTGAAAAGGGAGGGATTTAGGACACAATAATATGGTAGTTGTTATGATGGTATTTTAAAGGACCACCAGCTTTTGCCCGCGACTTCGTTCGCGTGGACTTCAGGTTCGTCCCGTCTAGTAGCGCAAAAAATGTGTTTTTTTACGACCTCACATTAGAAACCTCAAAATTGTAGCCTATATGTTATTCTGATGTATAAGCTATATTGTGGTAAAGTTTCATTCAAATCCATTCAGTAGTTTTTACGTGAAAGAGTAACAAACATCCATACATCCATACATCCATACTTACAAACTTTCGCCTTTATAATAGTAGAAGGATTTGCGTACCTACTGTTCATGTAAATAAAAAGTACCCAGGTAAGTTAGAACAAGCATTCTATTTAATATTATAAATATGCGAAAGTTTTTGAGGATGGATGTAGGTATGTTTGTAATTCTTTCACGCAAAAACTACTGATTGGATTGTTGATTATTTAAATTTGTGTGCTAAAACTTGATGAAATTATATATATTTTCTGTGCAAGTACTTTTGGTCAACGATATTGTGAGTTTGTGATGATTCGAAAATAATATCCACAACAAAATATAATAAACTATTATTTAATTTTTTGAATAATATAAATATACTCCCAATAACTTTCTGAATTAACACCTAAATCACCCATAACAATTACCGCGGAGCGAAATTAAAGTTCACCAAAGGATTAAAGTGAGATAATTAATTTTGGCACGTGTAGCACCCAGGGCCAGGCGGATTGATTAAGCTTCACCCTCGTGAAAACTAATAGAGTTCCGAAATATAATAAGCCTCTTGCTATCACGAAAGTATGGCGAGAGAATAGATTCTGTGGATTTAGGTACCTATGTCACTCGCGACGTACTTTTATCTGTAAGTTCAAATTATTAGCACAGAGAAAAGCACTTATTATTGTTTTAGAACAATACAATGGTTATAATGCTTTAGCTCAATTCGTCAAAATAGTTATTTACACATAACTTGGGCATTGTATGATGTTGAACAAACACTTTGATGTCGTTACTTTGTTTAAGTGAAATTAAACGAAATGTATTTGATACACAAAAAAGTACATGTGAAACTTACAAAAGCATAATATTCGACTAGAAATAGATAATAGCAGTAAATAAATAATAGCAGTGAAATCTATTTATAGCTTAAAAAACCGTCTACAAACAATGAAAGATACGCTAAATTAATCGTTCTACTAATCAAGAGATCCATCTCGAACGGTGAAACTCGTAATCGAATTACCACACGAAAAAACTTCGATCGACGCGAGAATCTGGGCCCAGGACCAGCAGACTTCTTGCTAGTTATCCAAACTTTATAATCAAATCGGCACTCGGAATAACTATCGGTCCACCACTCAGCCATTCAAATTACCAATCTCCTCACAAAAAGCGGTTCCAGATATAATTGGGAGGCTGGCTCAAAACTATGGAGTGTCCTAATTGTGTCCGCGGTATGAATATGTATGAGTATCGAGCGGACATCGAGGGCCGAGTTATGCACCCCTTTGGTGGCGAATCATACATTTTGAGTGACGCGGAATTGTAATCAATTACCTAAAAGCTAAGCCCCGTATTCTTAATAACTCAAACGGTCTTTTAAACTTATTTAAGATATTACACTGTTTTGTCACTTTCTGTCAAATGATGAAAGCACCAAGAAATAATGAGACAAAACAGTGTAATAGCTAAAATAGGTTTAGTAGACCGTTTGAGTTATTATGAATAAGGTTGTATTATTTGAGTATATTCCGTGGCTGGTAAAACTTGACATGGAGAAGCACCAGATGAACACTCACAGATGTAGGTACTTGTGTTCAGCCTTTATGGATTTATATGTAACAGGTGACAATTTGTTATCTGATTTCCTAAGAAGAAAACAAGTCTGCTGGGTACGCTAAGCTAAAGTAAACAAAACAGGTAAGGCAGCTTAACCGAGTCTGAGGATAAAAGCTAACTATCATTACATCAGCAGTGAAAATCACATTACATGATCAGCGCTTATAAACAATGGAAGATTGTACACATACAACTAGTTATTTGGTGAATATGACCTTTTAACTCTCCATTATATACTTTTTCAGCTTACACCTTCAATAAAAAGGAACTCTTTTACATGTAAACATGAAATAAAAATACTTTATTATTTATTACTTTAATATTTATTTTAATAAAATTACTTTATTATTATATCAAGTCACATTTAACTTAACATTTAATCTAAAAAACTTTAAAAAGCTGTCTTATATATTTAAGGTGTAATTGCTACTTACATTTAATTACTAAAACTACAACTGCATGCAAATCATGTTGTGAAAACTATTTTAGGGTATCATTCTAGTTAGATTAGTTACTCGCTTTTTTTTGTTATTGTTTTGAATGTTACCTGTATTGTTTTCCTAATAAATAAAAAAATGACAGACGACTGCTTCCTTATCAACATAGTCAAATCCAAAAACTTCACAGGGTGACAACTGCTGATATATCAAGCTACAGTTTTCAGTTCCCTTTGAAAGTGGTGTTCTCAGACTCCCAATTTGGGATATTGCCAATCTTACTACTTCAAATGTTCGTTGACTTTCTAATTGAATGCCAAAGCAATTCCTCCAACAATACTATCAGTATGACATCAAAGAGGATCCACAATCTCTATATCTATGCCACGTACCGCTCAATATATTCATGCATATTCAGCACACGAATGGAGTAATTATTCCCTATAATATGGTCCAGCAAAATCATGGCTAGTCCGCATCATGTATGAACCTGCTGCATATGGAACTGGTTTGATTGGGATGACAATATGGTTAATTCTGTATGTCTGTCACTTTGTAATAGAGTCGTTTATGATGAAAAAAAAATATGACCAAATATTCAGAGTTCACAGTGTCAAAAATAATTTACAGAAACAAGTCATCATGTTCGTTTTATCCAAAATCAAAAATGGATGCGTGCTACATAGTTTCATCAAAGAGGCTCATATATGGTGTATTTTATATTATAAATTTTATTTGAACCCATCCGAATTTCTTTCTCTAAGAAAATGAGTTGCAACAAAAAAGTAGATCCAAGCTTCTATTAGCTTAGTTCAAAAAGTCCTCAGATAATTAAGCTGCACAGCTTGTAATTTTCTCCTTGACGAAGCAACTCGCCTTAACGAGATAGCGCGGACGACGGCCCGACGTGTGTTTTGCGGCAATATAATAATTTAGTGCCGGCCGGGTGGTGTACCGGGTAATAGTGAGGTTCGAATGAAATATCGATAAGGTATTTACTCTGACTGACTCTAAAAAACAAAAAAAAAAACTGATAGAAAGGCATATTTAAATTGAGGTGCTCGTAGCGCAGTAATAGCAGCGCTTTGGTAGTAATCCGGCGGTGTAAATAAATAGTGTAAAGTCGGTGTTTGGATGGGTGACCATTCCGACCTTAAAAGTGGCGTATATCACGAGCATCTCCGTGCTTCGGAAGGCACGTTAAGCAGTTGGTCCCGGCTAATATCGGTTGATAATAGTCGTTAAGCCTAGTCAGAGGCCCTATGTGCCGCTTGATAAAGTCTGACAGCAAGGTTCGTCGCTTGCCTTGCAAACACCAATTATGGCTCAAAATACCTCACATATGAGGTAAGGCCTTTGCCCAAGCAGTGGAATGCTTACAGGCTAACTTAACTAAACTAAAAAGAAATAGAGAAACAAAAGTATTGTAGCTTATTCAATGATGATTCTTTAAAAAAACAAAAACAGCTGAAAAGAATCACAGAGTTACGAAAAAAATACAACTTTCTGTCTAACCACATAGTTTTAAGTTTTAGTCCCACTCGTGCGCTTTTTTGGTTTCATATTTAATGTTTAAGAATAAAGATATGACACTGTGAGTGATAAAAAACACATTCTAAACCAAAAAAAACACATTTTTTTTATTTTTCTCAGGCACACGATTCTCACGAAATCTATCTTTTTCCGTGTATGTATTTTAGTTAGTTTTGGTCACGAAAAAACGTTTGATTAGTCCGATGATTGTAGTCCCGAATTGAATCAGATCTCAAATTTATGAAAATAAAACTTTTTCAAAAATGCTATACACAGATTTATTGCTAAAAATGTTTTTAGAAAATAAATGAAACACTTTTGGATGGCTAACTTAAGCGTGTTATTCATCGAGCAAGAAAATGGTCTACAAAGACGCACTTCTAATCGACCTATCATCCTAGTAACTATCATGAATAATGTATCGATATTTGAGTCTAAACTGCCTTCACTACAGAGAATCCTTTGAGGTAAAGGGACGAATGGGAATTTGTGGGATGCAATTAGGAATGATAAAAGTAAGGACGTTTGGGAATTATTCCCAAGGATTGTAGTGTGAATTTAGGGGGACGGATTATGACGGCTGATATGATTAGGTATCTACCATTTTGTATGCAGAATAAAAAATATGCCTATGTTTTTTCCGAGATCAAATTTAATTAATTAAAATTGATAATTGAGGATTAAAACCATGGAATCAGATTTTCTAACTTATATTCTCAAAAATGAAAAAAAAATAAGTAACATACCCGCTAGTTATTACGTTTCTTACTCATAAAAGCTAGGATTAGATTATTTATATTTTTTGTAATAAAAACTATGAGATCTAATTCTTGGTATGATTCCGTGTATCAATTTCGATGTCATCTAGCTATGAAATGCAATTATTATTATTATGCTATGAAATGCAATTATTATTTTACCAACACTTGCAGTTTGAACATAATCATCAAGGATCATCAGAACATTATAATTAACGAATTTATCCAGTTTCGATCAGGTCTCGAGCATTTTAGCATAATAATATTAATTCATGTAAATTACAATACGACGCGTTATCGGATATGTTTGTTATTTCTGTTTGTAATGACCAGATTATTAATGTGTATTTATTTAGATTTTTGTTGCTAGTTCAATATTTAATGTTTTTACTAACTACTAACTTGTACTAACTTTTAACTTTATTATTTGTAATTTAATTTAATTAACTTGTATATTTCATTGTAGCTGAATGAACTAATATTAATTATTTAAGGGGAATAATAAAACGAGCGAATAAAAAATAACTTGGCGACTGATGACGTACTGTTTTAATCACTTGAGCGGTATGAATTTAAGTAAGCGAATAATTTACTAAACTAACGACGAATATTGATTAATAATAAAATCCAGAACGAGCTTACAACAAGTAGGCTTTGTTAAATCCATTTCAGATATAAAAATACTATCCGGGCGACTAAATTACTAACTGAGCGACTAAAAATACAGAGGGGGCAGCTTTAATATTAAGATATTTTCGATTTTTCCAATTGAGGTTTTACATAACGAACTACAAAAAAGTTCACTCTGAGCAAAGTTTGTGAGCTGCTGTATTAATGATTATTGGTTACTGATATTCTATTTGAGGTCTTATGTTTTATATTTTATGCAAACTATAAAATGATTATTATTAACAACACCACCACTGGAAGCAAAAATGATACCCATTGGACAAAAATGAAAACGAGGCCGGGCTAGCACTTATCTACTAGTGACGATGAGTAGTAGAGCTCCTCAACCCTCATACCAATTAATGTTCCATATAGTATTGATAAGAAAAACATTTTTTTTATTGACTGAAGCGTCTTTTTTTAGGGCTTCGTAGTCAAACGGAACTCTTATAGTCTCGCCATGTCCGTCTGTCTGCAGTAAACATACATAAAATAAGCAAAATAATTGTCATGTAAATTTTTGCACAATTTAAATGCTTACATACATAGTATATACGGAACCCTTCGTGCGCGAATCCGACTCGCACTTGGCCGGTTTATTATTATTTGATTTAAGTAAACGCAAATTGATTATTATAACTTTTTCGTAATACATTGTTTAATTTAATCCTACTACTATTATAAAGGCGAAAGTTTGTAAGTATGGATGTATGGATGTATGGATGTTTGTTACTCTTTCACGTAAAAACTACTGAATGGATCTGAATGAAACTTTACCACAATATAGCTTATACATCAGAATAACATATAGGCTACAATTTTTGAAGTTTCTAATGTGAGGTCGTAAAAAAAACATTTTTTGCGCTACTAGACGGGACGAACCTGAAGTCCACGCGAACGAAGTCGCGGGCAAAAGCTAGTTACCTATAAGAATATTTAGTGTATCTTCAAATAGTAATTTCGTAAGATAATTTTTTATTTAAATGTGGCCTCATAATACGCTACTTCGATTAGTATTTTTCAAAGCAGTTTTTGCATTGGAAACACTTCATATAAGATTAAATACCGCTCAGTTTGTAAAATCCATTTGCTAAATATTGAAAAAAATGCAGGACGTAATGTTGACACTCAATCAAAAATTGGGTCGCTCATATATTATGAAGCTTCTCATTTTGTATTTAAAGTAACCCAAATTATTATTTGTTAGTTGCTGATCTGTTGATTTCTCGTCACTCGCACTCAGTCGCTCACTTAGTAATTCTATAACCCAAATTAAGTATTTTTGACACTTAAATCATTAATTTACAGTCGCTCGTTTAAATACTACCCATTATTTAATTGCTTAATCGTGTAAAAATTTGCATACCAATTTAACGGTAGAATGCACTGGACTTGTAAAATTCTTAAGATCTTTGTAACTATATTATAGCAAATAAAGACTTACTTACTTACTTTTTTTTTTCACAACAATCGCTAGAAATATTCAACACTGTGTGACTCGTCAGATCTTTGCACTTACATCATTTTTTAGTTAAGAATGGTGTAATATTCTACTGGTGAAAGATTTTTCAAAATCAGTTAAGTATTTCCAGACAAAGGCCCCTCAATATTGACCTCTTTTATTCTAAAGTTTCTTGAAAACAGTAATTTAAAAAAAATACCGCCTTCAAAAACCACGACAAAGCTGCAAATGACGCATTCTTCTTGTATTCAGAAGAAACAAATTTAATTGGAGTCGGTGCATAATGTGAAGCTAACGTCGAATAATAATAATCTACGCTCATTATTTTCTTGGTTTTTAGTTTTTTTACCCATATCTTAATACTACTTTTTTTTAATAGTAACTTGTTTATTTTTTAGATATTATTTCTTAACTATTTAAGCCTATTATGTACAAGATTGTGATATATTTGAAGGGGTCGTCGCTTTTGGTCTACGACCGGTCCCTTCGTTACAGTTTATGATTACATATTTAATTAATTATTTATATTATTAATGTATTTATCAATTATATAAGAAGAGAAAATGCTGTTAAAACAGAACAGAGTAATTAAAAAGAGGTTTTACATTTAAAAAGAAAAAAAAAAGCTAAAGCTAATGTTATTAATTACTATCATTACGACCCAGAGAGACAGCTTGTAAAAAGTACATTTCAGACAGAAAAAATAAAATACGTATTACACTTATTATTAACTAGCGGCCCGCCAGCGACTTCGTACGCGCGTAATTGTTTTACTCCGTTACCATAGATCGTAGCGAAAATATTTATAAGCCGATACGGATTTAACTATTTCTATAGCCTTCCCCTATAAATTAGCTATCTAACAATGTATGTAACATATTTTATAATCAGACCTATAGTTCCTGTGATTAACGCGTTCAAACTTGACAAACAAAAACATCCAGTTTTTAAATATATGCGTAGAAATACGTATAGATAATTGTCATATTTTATGTACACACAACACGTAGCCCGGTCTTTAATCTGGTCAAACTTACACGGGGATAATATCGTTTTATTTACAACGAAATGGAAATACTTACTACGCCTATCGTCAATCGTACATTTCTTTCGGGTGCTAATAAAAAGACCAGGCTACACTCTGTGCGCTTACACAGCATCATGCCACATACAGACTGTGGGGAAGCAAATTCCCTCAATTTATCTCCCGCTACTTTAAGAGTTTGAACTTGAGCTATGTTTATAGTCATAGCAAATACCCTACTTTCTTGAATTCAAATCGTAAATTGAAAGGGACAATTCTATGTAAAGATCTACGCCACCATCATCATCAACATCCAAAAGCCGTCCACTGCTAAGCATAGGTCCCCCACGAATAGTTTGCAGAAAAGTTCCAGATTGGACGCCTTTCGACCACAGGAGCAGCGTAGAATGTCCACCGACAATATGAACATACGATCTGCAATCTACACTGGACACAGACCGATTGATACCTACGCTGTTTGAACACAAAAAAATATTATTTAGGCTATTCTAAGGAATAAAATTTCTTCTCGAGAGCAACAGCAACAACATATATTATTCATCTGTGAACCAAAGAGGATAGAACAATAACAAACATTTGTCAAATATTCTGTCTCAGATATGTCAAATGACTGTCAAAAATGAAATAAAAAACATTTTAATCGTAAGCACTAAAGAGTATTGATATCAAATTCGAAGCAAATCACCCCCATAATAACTTTGCACCACTTTTTAACCCCCTTTGGGGATGAATTTCAATAAAATACAAAATAAATCTTCCGTCAATTTTGTAAAATAATGTGTATGCAAAATTTGAAGTAGATTGGACCAAGGGATCTGGTTGTCCCATACAAACTTTGCACCCCTTTTTGACCCCCTTAGGGGTGGAATTTCTGAAAATCCTTTCTTATCGGATCCCTTCGTCATACAAAGAACACACCCTCCCAGTTTCAGGTCTCTACGATCAGCGGTTAAGGCTGTGCGTTGATCCATCAGTCAGTCAGTCAGTCAGTCAGTCAATCAATAAGTCAGTAGTTCAGGACAAAGCATTTTATAGGTATAGATAACGATATTATAAGTGGGTCAATCAACTTTTCTTTGTCTTTTCGTGTCCCAAGTGTTCAAAAGCAATTTTCAGGAAAAAATGACTTAATTCAATATATTTTATGAAATAAACTTATACTTAGATCATTAAGAAATATGAAAATATTTTTTTGATAAACATTTTAATTCAATTTTTCGTTTTTGGCTAGGTGACCCAGGGGACAATTTTGGGCTCCCATACAAAAATCTGCTGTCCCCACGGCATCTTAAAACTACTGAACCGATTTTGATGAAACTTGTACTATTCCCTAAAGTAAAATATACCAGATTGAACCAAAACATAATAAGCTCGATACGAATTCCGGTTTTTGAGAAATCCGTGTACAAACATACATATACATCTTTAAATTCTTTAAACGGATAGTCGTATGCATTCGTCCTGTGTAGAATCCGAAACAGACCACCAGACTCAAATATTATACAATCTCAACGATATCCACACTACAGGTCAAATTGAAAACCTCCTTATTTAAAAGTTGGTTATAAAAATTAAACCAACAAATAAGTGACCAACTTCTATATTACCATTACAGAAAGTATCTATATTAAGTTTGGGCTTACAATACACCCCAAAGTGTCAAACTAAAACCCTGTCATTGTAGCTTAGTTGCCTTTCAACTCTCAACAAAATACATTTCGCCACGAAAGCCTGACGCGTCAACAGACGAAACAGCTGGCCAAAAGGACAAACAACGTATCCCCAAATCTATTTATAATCCCCCCACCTAAAAGATTCTAAACCGAGAATTGCATTTGTGACAATATTTTTGGATCGGCATCTCTTGGCCTGAAGCCAAAGATCAATGATGAAATTAACTCTAAGCGCCACCTACAAAAAAACAGGCGAAAATCGCTCATGATTTCAAAATAGTTGATTCGTGGAAGAGGTATAAGTTAAGCATTGTTTTATAGCATGCTCTGTCAACTCATCAGATCTTAACATGAGTTTGGTCGGGCTGATAGATGTGTGATAAAGTTGCATGATCTCAAGAGTTGATGAAAGTGTTGATGATTTAGTAAATGTTTAATGATTTTCTCATTAACTAGCCTCCTTGGCACAAAGGTTTAGCCATCGTGTCAAACGGTTAAAGTTCGATGGAAAAAACAGTATTTGATTTTTGTTTTTTTTACAATTTAGAGTTCTAAACCTAACGTAAGATATCGTAACTTTGTATCATTTTATTCAATTTTTCCCTAGAAACATAAACATTGAAAGTCGTAAACATTGATTCTATATTTTATTTCAGTAACTGTAGTGTTTTGACACTAAACAAACTAAACATTTTAAATTTCTCTTCTAAAAAGCTGTGTCAGACAAAGAATCGAACCCTGTGTCTTACGTTTTCCGGGCGCATGACCGAATGGCAAGCCTATTTTGCAAGTGCTCTCTTTAACCCGTCGGCTGCGCCACCTCATCAATGTTGCGAGATTACTCTCGCAACAATTGACATTGATTCTAGATAAAAGACTTTTAATTACCTTCAAAGTCGGTGGTAATAACTCTCAAGCAAATACAAGCTTATTAATACTTTTGCAGACTACGCCACTACTTTAGATCAAATACTTTAGTAAGGCTTATTAAACTCAGTCTTCATTACTCTTTTAAACTTTTAATTATCTACTAAAGTTACCTATGCAAAGAAGTCTTGCTGGTAAATTTCCATTGGATCTATTATTTATTAATTAACTTTCAAATATAATTACCTTGATCCAATATGTTGTGTGATTTTCATTGATATTTGTTTGATTTTGATACGAAAATCATGAAGACTCTACATGCGAGGGTTTCAGAAATAAAATTTCTGTTCAAAAGCATGGCTACATAATTCTTAGAAGAGTTTGTAACACACACTTCATTCTAATTGTTATGTATTAACATTGTGCGTGACTACAATTTACTTAGTAACAACGAAATTAGTGTTGATAAAAGCCGGCTAAGACGTTGTACTTACGAAGATAAATAACATTACATTAAGAGCGTTTTCTGTGTTTATACAAGCCGTAATGTGAAGCTTCAGAAACATATTTTATATTGAGAAAGTAAATAAATAGCTTTTCTGGTCATTTTATTCAAGACTTAGCCTGATAAACTTAGTAACCTTAATTGGAGACGGTCAGAATGCCCCGTGATCTAGTGGGTCAAGTAGGGTTTTTTTTTATTCGAAATTTAATGGGTTTGCTCTCGACTCTAAACTAGACCTGATATGGCTTAGACATCGGCGATGGAGCGAGCTCACCCAGAAGAAGCCTGCTGACTGTGACTTTGAAAGTCTTCGGGTAATATATTTTTGGGAACACTAATGCAGGCAGAGAGTTCCACTCTTTATAATTTTATGACTGAGCTAAATGTCAAAAAATAAAACTGCCTCATTGGGGTAGTGATCAGTTTGCTGGTCACTAATCCAACATTTTCTACGTTTGAAACGTCAAAATTGTAAAAAAAGTCTTAAGCTAAGTTGATATGAATAGGACAATGATAAGGGTTGGTCACGAACGTGTTAATTTTAAAGTTAAAATTAAAGCATTTAACAATAATGTAAGTATATAAATAAATACAGCTGTAAATTGCTAAATGGGTACACTAACGTCTCCTAAATCAGAAACGATACTTGTGAAAACTTTAAAGGACGCGTTAAGGTAAGCAGCTGGCAAGGTGCCAAAAGACGAATATAGAAATAGTATAAATTAAACACGCTGGGTCGCGTCACGGTAAGATGGTGTAACGTATCCCAATTTTGACAGGTGACAGTTGACAGTTCGGATATGGTTTTGACAGGTTTTTCGATAGTCGACAGTGATGTGCTGTAATTGAAAAGTGTCTCTAAATTCTTAGGAAAAGATTTTGGGTCTTAAAAACATCGCTGACAGCTATTTTTGTTTGCCTGGCAAGTAGATACATCGCCATTTAGTAAGCCAATGACCTTTACAAAATAAGAAAGAAATTGTTTTGGAAAATTTTTTGTTATGATGAATCAATTTTCATATTTATGTTATGTTTGTATTTTGAACTTCATATTAAATCATATTAATCATATTAAATAAATAAATAAATAAATAAATAATTTATTAAAATTCATTGGTTCTTAGATACATCGTAGAACTTAAAATTGATCACTAAGTGCGTTCTCTTATTTTGCCTGAACTAGGTTAAACCTGTATCTCAGGCTAAAAACAGAGCTAACACAAGCATTTTAAGGCTTACATAATTTAACAATAATATCTAAAACTAACACAAAATTCAAAAGTAAAAAAGGTCTAAATGAAACCATTATCTAAAAATAAACTGCAGAAAAACCTAATCATACATTTTAGTAGCATCAGCATAATTCCATTTTCTAGGGCAAATTCCATGCGTGTTTCTTGACGCATCAATAACATTATTTGGTAAAAGTAACAGTACTTAGCAAAATACTTTTCAGCGTTATTACGAGGGTCAGTAGGACAAAACGGAAAGACCTGATTTACTTATCATTACAAAACATTAAATAATATACTCTTAATACCTACATATCAAATTAGACAAAGTAAACATTATGCAATTCCTACTACGAGTTTAAAACAATCTTAAAATAATTAGTGCATGATTGTTATAAGATATACAAATATAACATATTTTATGTTGAACAGCCAGGTATATTATTAAGTACCAAACAGTCCACTTCTGGTTCTTAGCGTGTCCATGGTAAATAGAGACTTATTATCTCCGAACTTCAAATGCCTAATCAATCAAAACATTCCACTTATGAACTTAAAAAATCTTTAGGAAAGGACATGAGCCATGTGTTGAGCCTACTATCGCTTCAAGATAAAACATAGACCAAATCGGGCCGAGTCTTGGCACTTGCTTTAAAAAATTAGTTGATCACCATTTTGTATTTCGAAGTGCGCTACAACTCAGACGCCGACTGTACGTAGTTGACAAATTACTTATTGGCTATGTGTTGCCAATAGTGGCTCAATTAGAGAGGTTTACGACCCGAGGTTCAGAACCAGACTATTTATAAAGTACCACCTGTTTTTGTCGTCAGATATTACCGCTTTACGCAAATTCGCTTGAAATGATTTATAACTACAAATTATGGTTCGGATAGCAATGAGAATTTAATGTTTCATATTTCTAGCGTCATATTTGCAAAACAAGTATGGAAATAGTTGGGCATAACATAAAATTTTATTAGTGGCGTATTAATAGAGCATATAAAGTCAAATATATATTATTTAACTTACAACACTTGCTTTTCCGATTCGTCAGAACAATTCAGATTCAGATTCAGCTTTATTGCATACTTCATTGTTGTGCATACTTCATTGGTCATCAAATACCTACAGATAGCAAATTTTTACATGTTTTTAAATGGTTGACGTAGTGCTTTAGAAATTTTTAGGAGCTACATACCCGCAGGCCTCAAAATCCAAAATAGCCTGAAAACCAATGCAATGCAATGGAAAGACTCAATTTCCAATTATTTGTCTTTTGACAAATGACATTGACATTGACATCATGACAAAAGATAGTGTACAATGCTTTGTCATTAAAAATGCACAGCTTTAACTTCACCACAAATGATGCAACCCACTAATTTAATATTGTAATTCTCCGGTTCGAATACAAATTCAACTTGTAACTAAATAATAAACCAAAGTTCAATTTCACCCAAAATTGGATCGAAATAATTGGACGTTCAAACAATTCAAATGCAAAATTCCTGGTAGTCATAATGCTCCCGATATTGCGTTCTGGCGGTGGGGTAAGTGTCAATAAACTATTTTAATGTTCTAGATAAAGGTACGGAGATGAGAAAGGATGGATCAGTAGTGCCACTTTTATTTGTCTGTAGATAACTTTTACATCGTTTTTCTAACATCACCGTTATAATTTGAACGTAACGTTGAAGAAACTTCACCTATGTAGGTACTTAAATTATCTTTTAAGACTTTGGTAAACACTTTATATTATGTTGAAGTTTTTTAAACGTAAAGGCAAACATTTGTTCACGATGTCACCTGATTTTCCTTTTGTCAATACAAACATTATTTTTATTAAATGAATTCATAGAGTATCGGTTTTTACCTATATGGATATCTTTAACTTAGGTTTGAGGAATGTGGCATGTCAAAGTTAATTCACTTAACAATCGTTGAGATATGACTTTATTGATATGTTTCATTTCAATGTGTCTTTGGGGTTTATGTACAGTTTCACGAAAATGTACAGCACATCAGGCTATACATTTTCGTTGAAAACTAACCCTTATTACAACTGTAAGATACCGCAGTGTTTACCTTGACATGCTGTTGTCTGTACATGTGACTTTGACTGCAGAGATGAGAAAAGTGTAGTTTTTGTTCCAAGTATTAAGCTCACTGTACGTTACTGTAGAAATTGTGGCGGAGCATACCACCCATATGGCATTACATAATCCAACCAAATAAAGTGTCACATTGTGGCTTATATCCAAACTGAACTAGTAGCCATTGTTCTTTGCCGGATTACAGGATATTTCATAATTAGTCTCCGGTAAGGGATTTGAATAAATCTGTAGCAATAATTTAGTTTGTTTGTTACAATTAATGAGAAGTAGTTATAAGTTTAACGAACATTGTTTATAAGATTAAAAGTTTAAGTGGCGTTGGATTCTAATTTATAGGTATTTTCAAGATTTCAATGTCGACGGATGACTTACTTAACAATTTGTAATAATAGTTATAATATTTTTGTTGGTTTTCAGAAAATTTACATTCCTTTTGTATTGACCGATTGATGCACTCGGAAAAGATTGCTCCCTCCTAAAAAAAACTCCAGTAAAATTCACAATTGACAATGTATGACAAAATCAGCGCACCCAACTATATATCCGTCCAATTTGGCATCGGGCCAGAATTACTGAAATCAGGTCGCCTGACACTCCGCCGAAATAAACTAAAAGTTCATGGTGTGTTTACTAGTTAAATTGTACTTTGTTACTGGTGTTTGTTTACTGTGCAGAATGCACATTTTGATTGTTGGATACGTGTTTACGATGCGCTAATTTGTTTATGAAAGTTTACAGCGCGAGCATTAGCGAAACTACGGTTTTAGGAATGCTTGAAATTTTACAGTGATGATGTGAATGATGCATCAACATCATATGCTCGCAGGATAATGGACGAGTTGTTACGATAAACCTTACACGATTTTAATTTGTAAAGACTAGGTACAATTTGGGAGTCAAACATATGCCACCATAAGTACTTCATGATCATTTAAATAATCTTTTCACTATTGACCGTAAACTTCGTATCGATTTCAACAGTAACCACGTTAATCTGTACTATATTAATATTATAAAGCTTGTTTGAACGCGCTAACCTCAGGAACTACGGGAGCGATTACAAAAAAATTTTTTGTCTTGGATAGTTTGTTTATTGAGGAAGGTTGTAGGTTATAAAACATCACGCTGCGATAGGAGGGAAAAGAGCAAACTCAAAACTGCCGGTCAAACGGACCGCTATCTAGCTATAAAATACCTCAACCAATGGTCGATAGTCATTCTGACATTTATTTAGGGTATTTTTTATTCAAAACACGCACAATCGTTAATATTTAACCAATAGTAACGACATTTAACCGCTAGTTGAGTTAACTGTCAATCACGTGGCTGCGCAACTGAGCTTTAAGGCATGTCATGTCTTAGTGGCACTATCTGATCATTGGTTTGACATGCCGCTAATCGACCTATAAAAGCCTCTTATACCAATAAGGAACTGCAAATTGTTATTTTTACCATCTTATGTTGAGCCTTTCAGGCTAGGCAGTCATCTTAGTTTACCCCATAAAAGTTTACACAATAAAACCTTCAAGTATATTAATTCAAGTATAGTAATTTCTTACCACGAAACCAGACAACTGGTGTGTTGTCTGGTACATTTTTATAGTTTATTTTATTATAAAACAAAGTACTCACGAGAATCTATGATCTCCAAGCTGCTTCCAATCAATGTCTGTATAACCACGACCACTAGCATACACACATTGATATCCCTCGCCATGATCACCGTCACTATCAGTCCGAAAACTGATCACAAACACATCATCACCATCAGAACACTCCGGACACATTTGCGATGCTTTCACTTAGCTCTAATTTTTTCTATCACAAAATATCCAAGTCCTTGGATGGATTCCAAAAAGCTATTTCGAAGGAAAGCCGGAACTTGCAATCTGGAAAGAAGAAATAATATTTTAGTTATTGCGGTGTGTAAGAACTTATAAATAAGGAATACGCAGATAAGGGTGAGTCTACATTTGTCAATGGTCAGTAAGCTAGTAGGACATATAGGTAGTTTTATCAAGTCGGTTTCCGTATTTGAAAAACAGTTAGTTTGATGATTGATTCTACTACGGTTTTTATCTGTAAATAGCGATATCTTGTATGTTTACTCTTCAAAAAGCTTACCATTTAGCTTCCGCATTAAAAATATTTTATGGGTGCCAAAATGTCACAAATGAGTCTAGGTGATTGATTTATTTATATGTGTTACGTCTTAAATATCCCATCTACTGTTTGATTCCCTTTTTTTCTTCCCACATGCACGACTGGCTTAAAATATGTGTGATTCTTTATGTTTGAGTTACCAACCGTATTTTTGAACAAGTATTAACAGTTTATTTAATCGCAGCTATCTAGATGTAAATAAACATCTTCAAGTAGGCAAATAAGAAGCCAGAAATAAACTAACTCCGTCATTCGGAGTAAAGTGTCGAAATCAAAATTAAAGTTGTGTTTCTAAATGGAAAAGAGTTGCTCAAAAACTATATTTTTGTTTGCCTTTCACAATATTTTTCCGGGAAAACAACAATTCGGCATTATAAGTCTTCGTAGCGAAATTTTGTTGAAACACTTAAGGTTGGTTGTACAAAGTTACTTCAGTAGTTATGTACAAAATGTAAAAGTACTCGTATTATTGAGCAGTTGGCAGTTCTTTAGGTACAGTCGCCAGCACATCAGGTTACCCACTTTTGTTCCAAACTGGTCCTTATTACAACTGCATAAGATGCCGCAGTGTTTACCATGACGTGCTGTTGTCCGTACTTCAAGTTTTAAAATAGTTAATTATAGAGGTAGGAACTGAAAAGACAAGGACACGAATGTCATTATGAAACAAGCAATCTATATCATAGATACATCGTTTCGTTTAGGGATCGGATAAAAACCCTTATTCTTTACTAAAAGTTCATCTAATCCAAAAACATATTTATCTCTAATCTACCAACCACCAATGTTTTATGGACTTTGAATGGTCCGTCTAATTTATAGTCAGCTCTTTGAATTGACTTAATAATTATAAATTCAATTCATTCTGTTCCTGTCAGTTTCTTTAATGTCGAAAGACGTATTGATATTTAAACCTCGGGTTAGTTTAAGGGCGGCGCGACTATGGGCCGGTTTCGTGATCGATAGTTAACTTAACTAATGATTAAAAGTCGTTACCAGCGGTTGAATAATTACCACTGTGCATTTTAAAATAAAAAAGAAACAATAATCAATTGACAGAATGGCTATTTTAATGACCATTAGTTTGTATGTGTAAAAAGTATCAGAAACGAGGTATAGAACTCTTGTGCATGCGAACAGAACTCCAATTTTTTTATGCTCTGCCAGACTTTGCTCTGCTAAGTTCACATCACAGACATCATTAGTTTAAGGTAGTATTTTTTATCAGAACACACACAATTATAGTTTTTTACAAGTAGTAACGACTTTTAACCATTAGTTAAATATCGAGCACAAAACCGACTCTAAGAAGACTTAACTTTTTTTGCAATATCGCTGCAGTTTGGCATTAAAGCAATACAGAATGTGATAACGTTAGCATAATATAGTTCAGTATAATGCTATTTTGGGGCAATAAATACTGTTGTATCGTGATGTAGGGGACACATGCCGACAGGGGCACTACCAGGTAGAGTTATACGATGCTGTCATAGAGTATAGAATTAATGGACTTACGTCATCATAGATAATTTAGTAATGACTAGTACTAGTACACCTTTGATAGAGTACATTGTCGACATATTTTAAAAAATGGGTTTCTGAAACCTGATTTTAGTGTATTTCCTTATACTTACTAATCTTATTTGTTAGTTAAGCATTTTAATCAGGAAAGAACATAAATAGTATCTAAGAACTGGGGGCATATTGCGATTTTGCTTTAATCCGTCCAAGTTTTAGACAGTTCAATTCCCACTGGCCAAATTGGCATTGCGATGCAATAAAAAAAAAAGTATTTCTATCTCACTCACTCATGTAGGGCTGTTACACGCTAATCTGCTGAGTGGTTTATTGAAGTACGAATTTGCTAATACGTTCCAAAGAAGAGCTGCTTAACTGTCAAAGCAACATCGCAATACGTACCCTGGCCGACTAATGAAATGAAATGAAATGAATAATTTTTATTTCAGAAACAGTTTCCATATATTCTTAACCTAGTACAAACTATAAATAAATAATATAAAATAAAGCACTTAAAAAAACTTAAAAACAGTCCGGATCCAATCCCAGCTTCAAGTCCTAATAGAACTTAAAGCTAGGATTGGACCGAACGTGGATAGATGCCCAGTAAGCAGTGATAGGGCTATATATCCTCTCTGCAATAGCCCTCAGGAGAGTGTTGGTGCTGCTCCGCAGTCGCTCCCACAGGGAAGCTACTCGTTTACGCAGGACGGCGTGAAAACCGTCTGTGTTCCATGTGGCGAACATTCCCGAGGCACTGCAGCACCAGGGCAGACCCAACATCCCCCTGAAAGCATTGTTATATTGAACTTGACTAATATATAATTTTTTTAACTATGTTCTTTACATTTGTCGTAGCAATCTTAAAAATTAAAGGGTGTAAGTTTTGCCTGAAATAATGTCTCTCTATATGTCTGTCAAAAGGGGACAAGTATTTTAATAATCCCCAAGCACCGTATGAGCTCGAAATATGCGTGCATAAGATAAAAACACGGCTCCTGAAATTCAGGCAACATTCCCCGCGTAGGGTTCTGTAACCGCCGCGGCAATACAAAGTTGACACCTTGACTCGATGCGTCACTTCCTCCGGGTAATAATATCCTACGCGGAAACACAGTAGAGGTAGATTCAGTAAGATCAGTCAAATGCACATTCGATTACACTTTTTTGATCCAAAATTATTATTACGAACTGTATAAGATTAAGGAGTAGGCTTTCGCTCGACTTTTTTATAAGCTAAACGTGGCAGAGCCAGAGTCGACGTTGGATTAGCTCCATCGTCTGTATTACAATATTTTGATACGGGATTGCTTACTATTCTAATTTGAATTTCTAACATGTCGAAATTTATACAAAATAGGTACTACTACTTAAAATTTGACAGTCGGCAACAGTCGAAGCACAAGCACAACCACAAAACCAAGGGTCAGTTAACGAAAAAATGTCGCTGACGGCATACTGCAGTCCGTATACAGGGTGACTCTGAAAATATTGGCAATATTTTAAACTAAGAACCTACTTATGATTCATAGTCCCTTCCACATATTAAAATGAAAATAAATCGTTATAAAATATCATTTCAAAAATCGTACAGTATCACTCCGATTTCCGTTTAGGTGAAGTAATTTTGTGATACGTTTACATATTATTATAAGTATTTTTTTAAAATCTCAAACTAAGTCTTAAACTGTCATTTATGAGTTTCATTTGAAGCAATGATCATTTAATTTTCTAAAGTGTTTGCTATGATTTTTCTCAGTTTCATCATATAATACTTAACATCAATTGATTTTCATTTAAATAATTATGTGGAAGGGACTATGAATCATGAGTAAGTTCTTAGTTTAAAATATTGCCAATGTTTACAAATTCACACTGTATAAGATTCTTTAGGATAAGTTATGCAAGTCATTGTGATTCATGATACAGACAAAATAAGTCTGCTGCTAGTATTTTCACTGTGACGGAAGTCCCGTTTCCCCCAAACTGTTAATTACCTTATTTAATTAACTCAAAATGCGGGACATTTAATAGACACAGTTTTTATGAAGCGCACTTTACACTTTTATTGGACGGATGGTAATTAGCTTTTATGCTTCTGAAATTTTTTATGTAAAATTATTACGTCGTAAAATGATGTCGGTTTAATAATTACCCCCCGTCAGGGTCTAGGGTTTGACTAAGAAGACAGTTTTATGCTGTAATTGATAGCGATTAAGTTCTTCAGAAATCAGAAATCAGAAAATTTATTTGCGAGAATACATACATAAAATTGGATCTTAAATTGCAAACAAAGTAAATGTATTCAGCCTGCAAGCAGACGTGCAAATATTACAAATAAATAGTAATAAATTAATTAATACTAATTAATTAATTCTTATACTAATTCTATTTACATTTTGATAGTAATAGATGCGTATTTTGGTTTACTAATAAAAAGCGTAAGAAAACCTTTGAAATAAAAAAAAACTTATGTATTTTTGAAAGACAACAGTGCCTTTTTAAAATGTTTATTGATTTAATCAGTCAGGGATCAAACGACTCTCGAGAGTCGCATAACAATGGAATTTCTATTGTGTCTCGTTCACACATACTTGACGAGTTAAATATTTAGGTCCGGTTGCGTGATCAATTGTTAACTCAGGTAATTGTTATATTTGTTTTTTAATTTTATTTTGCCCGTAGTTGAATAATAACAATTGTGAGTGTTTTGAAGAAAAAATACCTTAACCAACACCAATTCTAAAAAACCGGCCAAGTGCGAGTCGGACTCGCGCACCGAGGGTTCCGTACAAACCTGCAAGGTTTACAAATTTCGTTCATTACGACAAGTTTAAAATTATTTTAAAAAAATATATTATGTGATGTAACTAAAAATTTATGGTTTTCGTAATTTTTCCTTTATCTATGCTATAAGATGTTGCTTCGTACCAAATTTCAAGATTCTGAGTTCACGGGAAGCACCCTGTAGGTTTTGATTCCCTTGCAAGTGTCGAAAATTTGCGGCATAAACGGCTGTATCTTTTGATTGCGTTGGCTTAGAAGTTTGATTTTTTCACAGCTTCAAGGGACAGTAGACCTGAGTAATTGATATAAATTTCAGCTTCACACCTCCACGCGTTCCTGAGAAAAAGGGTCTTGACAGACGGACGGACAGACGGACAACAAAGTGATCCTATAAGGGTTCCGTTTTTTCCTTTTGAGGTACGGAACCCTAAAAACACGCACAATCGCAATATGCCATTGCTGGTCACGACGTTTAACTTTTTGATGATTTAACTATTGATCACGAAACCGGGCCTAAGTAGCCAATAAGAAATTACTATTTTTTTTTCAAATGGCCGTCTAATATCCAACCACTGCGTATGTGTACATTATCTATAATATTATTTAAGTGAACACGTATTCAAATTACTGAGTGTTTAAACAGTAACATATTAAAATTAACTTAGCCCACATCCAAAGTGCTTGCCAGCCTTGCTTTACTAAACTTTTCCGCAATCACTTAAGTGCACATATCCCATTTAACACTTCCTTTTAAGGAAACCGGTATCGCAGCTAATCTAAACGTCTAGTTGCAATCTGAATTGCGACTCATTGGTGCAATTTATGCATTTATTACCAAATCATCTAAAAATGCAAAGGTGGGTGTTAACTGATTGCGATTGTGATGATTATTTTGACACTGACGGGACAACGCTAAATATAATGTATTTTTATACAACTAAAGTTTTATTACATTTTCGTTTTTATAGTGTTTGTCACTATACAAACTTAATAATATAAATTGCACTTGTCAATTGATTATCAAGACATGAGGTCACGCAGCCTACGCGTTCAAGAAAGCACTTAAAAATTCAACAGGCTTACCAAGGTGTCGGTGGCCGAGTGGTATAGGCATTACGCCCGGATAGCGTAAGACGCGGGGTTCAATTCCTCGTCTGACACATTTGCTTTTTACAAGTGCAATTTATATACAACTAAAGTAGTTAAATCTCAAAAAGATGTAGTTTAGATGTACGCATGCCTGGCTATTTTCTAAAGTAGGTTCATAGTGATTTTGTAATTTAAAAAAGCTCCTGCACTACAAAATATTCACTTATTATCTACCTCAAAGAATAAGCTTTGTTGCGTGCAAAGATCTCTTTACTTAGTATTATGTAGTGTAAATGATGATGATAACGACTAATATTAAAATAATTAGGATGGTTTCAAGATTATTGTAACGTCATGTAACCCGCCGAACTTTTGTAGTAGATATTTTTGTTGACGAAATTAATACCCTTATAGGCGTTGTGGGGCAACGCTCATGTTACAATTAACGCAAGGTACAAGGTTGTGTCGCTGCTTATAAATCAGCATTAATTGACGTGGCCCAATTATGTCCGGGAATTTGTGCCAATTTGTTGTGGGAAGCCCTTTAAGTGTTGTCGTCTAGTCGAGTTGTGCTTATGAAAGAACGACGAGTATGCGACGAAAAAGTCCTGTGTCCTTTCAGCTTTGAAACTTGTGCAAGATTGCGTGTGATGGCTATTGATTAATCTTTGATTCTTTCGTCATTGCGTGGCGTTAGCGCCATCCACCCGTCTGTCCAAGCAACAGCGGACCAAGTTGTTATTCTTTACAGAATAAAATCAACTCGGAAATGATTCTAAACCATTAGCAACATCTTCTCAACTACTCGTATTTTCGATATCAGCAAAAATGATCGCTTTACAAGTCTTTGATTAATCCAACCCAACTTTGAACTCACTCGTTCCATCGCTCACATTCAGCTGAATTTTGACGTGGTACAAAATGAGTGTCAGCGAATTTCGACGCTGACGCAGTCGCAATTATTCCGCGCTCGCACCAAAAGGCCTACGGCAAACAATTGTCGCGGCTGAATTAGGCGCGCATTAGATATTTGAATGTTTAAAGGGTGATTTACACAGGTGACGTGACGGGACGGCAGCGTGATGACGCTATGGGGTGCATTAACACAATGGACGCACGGTCAACACTGTGCGCTGCTAATTGCCGGGTGCCGATAGATCATAAATGACTGTCAAATTGACAGCTATCAATTTGACAATCATTTGTCAACTTCTGCTTAGACTCGCTGATAGTCAGTGTATCGTATAAAAATCTTGTGTGGCACGTACTTGTAAATCTTTTCGGGGAAATCAAGTGACTTTTGTTCCTTTTGTTTCAGTATTGAAGAATATTACGACATCTGAAAATGATGATTTCGTCCAAAGTTTGGTTTAACAGCCACCATGCATTTATATGCCCTTGCTTCTGAATTAAGGTGGTCTTATTTAGAGCCTACAGGAGCGGACATAGAACTGTTGTATCGTTACACATTCATTTGACATAATACACGTTAGTCTTTCACGTCCCGGACCCGTCACGTCACTTATTTGTCTACCACCTTAATTCGCCACGGGAATCACACGGCGCGCGAAATTGAATGCAAATTCTGCGGGCCGCGATGTAATATTTTGTTTATAGTCAGCTGTTGTCATTTTGGATATTAAAGGGTCATTGTACAGTCGACAGGGTGTTTCCGCGTGATTACGGACAGCAGAGCAGTGGAACTCTAGTAATTAACATGTATGGGGCTTATTTACTCTGATGCGAGTAATTGCACTTTGTTGGGAGAAGACGAAATGCGACAGGGTTTTGTGACAAAGACCGTGCACTATTAGGTGATGTCTGTGTTAGGCTCAAAGCGTCTCAGTCAGTCATGCCCGCGTGGCAAATTTGTATAAGCTATGTCTCACTCTAACTAGCTAGATGTGATAGTTGCATCTTTATCCGTTTCATTCAATCTGAATGCTCTGGGTGCAACGCTCTGCTTTACTGTCAAATTAGCAATTCTTATTGCAATTTTGCATTATATTGGTTATATTTCTATAATATAACAATATTAATATTTATACCATTGTAGTTTTATTATAATCTATACTAATATTATAAAGCTGAAGAGTTTGTTTGTTTGTTTGTTTGTTTGAACGCGCTAATCTCCGAAACTACTGGTTCAAATTGAATAATTCTTTTTGTGTTGGATAGTCCAGTTATCGAGGAAGGCTATAGGCTATATAACATCACGCTGCGACTAATAGGAGCAAAGATATAGTGGTAAATGTGTAAAAAACGGGAGAAAGAAGTCACTATTCCACGCGGACGAAGTCGCGGGCAAAAGCTAGTATTATTATATTGATAGTATTCGTTACACTGAGTGGGAATTGAACTGCATCGGAATTGAAAGGATTAAGTTGGATCGCAATTACGCCGCCTGGTGTAATAACGGCATAAATCACTTGAAAGATTTGTACAATTTTGTAAAACATACTTTCCATGGATTAATTTAAAATTACTTATATATTCTCATACATAGTCATACAAAATAAACACTTTTGATTTGGAAAATACCTGTAAACTCGTTAATTAGTATTTTTCATTATATTTTAAACAAAAAAGTGTCCTTTTTCACACAAGTTAATTAAAAATCTTACTCAACGTACAAAATGCACAGTGCTCCGGACGTGCTACAAAATACTAGTGTAGTTAATTTTAAATAAAAAAAGCTACGAGTGTAAGTACTAGAACCCTTCCTGTGCTTAGTCACACGCCCTTGGCGTTTTTTCCACTTTACAAACGACACGTCGTGATTAAGCTGCAGTTTTATTTATACCGCATACTCGCTGTTTTTAATTAGTGCGCGTGAATAAAGCACTGCACAGTGGTGCGGAATCTGGCGTGGGTGGAACTAGAACAAATATGTTTGAGAAGTTTTTTTTTGGATTGATTTCTGACTGTAGATTACTTATTTATCATGCTTAATAATTAGTCACCGAGATACAAAAGCCCATCAATTGTTATCGGTTCCCATATGATGTCGTTGGGGTTTGACGAAATAACTGGATATTTTTTTATGGTGAAAACTCTTGAAATGGTGACTCACATTCCACTTTTTTATTATTATCAATATTAAACATTTTTAAATAGTGTAAAATACACAGTTTTAAAATGGCTAAGGATTGTATAATACTAGTGAATGTGAACTTATGTACCATAATATATTTCTTTCTTTATTAAATAATATGCTGAGTTCCACAAGCGCTGTATGAACAAAAATGTGTTACCCAGATTTTTATGCTTATATTCATAACGTTAGGGTACGGAGTTAAAGCACTGTGCGTTCTTGAGTTTGTCATTTTAGCTCCACTTTAGGTATTTTTGTTGCTCGTATATTTGCATGACAATGTGCACAGCGTTTTATGCTCAGTTGACTACACTCGGGTACCGTGCCACTGTGCAAGTGATTTCAGTATGATCGATTCGTTTTAAGTAAAAAAAGTCTTAAGTCCTCCTAAATGCCACTAAGGGCCAGTTTTTTGAACCGTAGTAATGGTAAAGTTACGTTACCAACGGGTGAATATTTACGATTGTTAGTGTTTTGAAGAAAGAATACCTTAACCAATGGTCATTAAAATAGCCATGCTGGCATTTTGTTAAGGTAGTTTTTTTACAAAATACACACAATCGTAAATATTCAACCGCTGATATCGTAACTTTACCCTTACTATCGATGAAATAACTGGGCCATAATAAAAGTAGTAACTTTTACTGTGCCACCAAAGTTTGCATAGCTACTGCTTGATAACATTTGACTGCTGGGC
Organism: Pyrausta aurata; assembly: GCA_963584085.1. Taxonomy (NCBI): domain Eukaryota; kingdom Metazoa; phylum Arthropoda; class Insecta; order Lepidoptera; family Crambidae; genus Pyrausta; species Pyrausta aurata. The sequence continues at coordinate 11,142,468 of OY757271.1, read as the reverse complement.
AAAAGCCTCACCTCATGTTTGAGGTGGTATAAGCCATACACCACGCGCGCTTGGTACAGTTTAGTGCAGAGTATTTCCAAGGCAAGCAACCAAACTTACAGTCAGATCTAAAAGAACAAATATTATAAGGCTGAAGACTTCGTTTGTTTGAACGCGCTTATCTCAGAAGCTACTGGACCGATACAAAAAAAATGTGTTTAATGCTTATTTATGGGAGATAGCTTAAGGTTATAAAACATCACGCTGCGACGGCAATGGGGTAAGTAAACTCAAAACGCGTGGACACAATCGCTTATAAAAGATCGAAATTAGTGATCCTACTGCACCAAACTACACTTTATCCGTACCCTTGCAAATAATGGGAAGATGTTTACATTTTAAACCGGGCATTCATATTTTAACTAAAGGACTTTATGAGGTTTTCATCGGGTTAGTAGACTGTGAAAAGTTTGAGTTTGGGCAACGTTTGCAAGCATCTACGTTGTCATATAAACAGATTTCTGCTTCATGAATTCATAAGAGAGAAATAGTTGTTTTTATCTTGGTTTTAAACATGCTGAAAATATAGAAGTAAATATAAAAGTAAGTGCAAAATCGTATTACCTATAACGCTTTCAAAATATTTTTGTACTTATGCAAACAAGGATTCATAAAATTTTCAAAATGATTTCGCTATTTGTTACGAACTATTTACAGTCGAATTGATAACCGCTTCCTTTTTTAAGTTGGTTAAAAACTGACTAAGTAATCTAAAATAAATTAAATCAAACCAAAAATAATAAATAACAAATGGAGAATGTTTTCCAAAAATATTTTTTTATAACATTCAGCATCACATTTGCATTTCGTATTACAAAAAAATGGACGCCGTAAAAAATGGAAGGTGAACTACATCTAATTACTTTAGCTCACATCCACACACGTTATTATACGTAGAGCTTACAACATACCCACAAGTAGAGAACTTAGTGTAAGGACTATGAATAAGCTTAATTAAAAAGAGTCATGTTTCCCAAAGGCTAGAAGTGGGTGTCAACGTGTGTGTACTGACAATCTTTCATCGCGACGTCACTCGTATCGTACGGTTATAGATAAAAGGGCGGATGACATGTCCTGGGCACATCAGCCTGCTCATTTTGTTACTAAAATAGAAACAAATAGGTGGCAAGGATAAAAATAAATTAAGTTATTTATTTACCTTTCTTATTGGGTGATGGACAGAAATTCATTGGTATGGATTGGTAACACACATAGAATAGTGTGAGAGGACTTTTATTCTAATTTGAGGGATGATACATATTGTAAAGATTGCAGAATCAGACAGCTTGTGATCGGACGATGTGAAAAACGTGGGGAAGGCCTATGTTCATCGGTGGACGTCCTTTGGCTGATAATGATGATGATGATATAATATTGTACGCATTATTTAACAGTGCTTAGTAATCATGCTCGTATTTATTCAATATATCATATTGAGGTATTAACTTGACTCAATGACTTTACCAAATGCTTAAGTTAGAAATGCTGTCATTATGTGGAAATCTGCCTGCACCGCACTGATAGTTGCACCATGAATTTTTTTTGTTTTTTATTGTGTCCACATTTAAGATAACTATTTTAACTAAGAAAAGAAGAATAAAATTAAAATTAGCTTTCTGATTATAGATGAGTTTTTTTTTCTTCTCGTGCTACGACCACGTAGACATCCCCTTCCTTGTTCGGATGCTACTAATAAGGCTCTTAATCAATCAACGCTTGGAGGGCCTCTCTTACAGGCGTAATGCGGGAGGTGATATGTATAGCGTACGCTTGGAGAATGATAATAACTAGGGACGCGTTTTCTTTGACTTCAAAATAGCCCTAGCAAAGAAGAATACATTCTGTGCATAAAGCATTGAAAACGAAAACGGGCGATAGCGTACTTTTATAGTCGGCGTGCTTTTAACTAAGTCCTGTGACTGTCAGTGTCATGACCATCTTGCTTGCACTTATCGATAAAGCAGCGCGCTGCATATTCCTTTCTATCTATCGACACAGCGTCAAGACTCAGTTGCTAACGCGCTAACTGTAATAATAGATATGCAACTGCAATCTGTGTGACTTAGTCGGAATAAATATCAAGTAAATTTCAAGAGTTTCCGAGCAGATTTGTTTTATTTGCATTCATATGCAAGCACATGCTTATTTCGGAGCTTTCAAAATACTCTCATGACGTCATTAATGATTGCACAAATGTGAGATACAGAAATAGCCCTCACAAGCGGAAGGGGCTTTGCATCTCGTTAGGATATTTATTTTTTAAGTTCAACTTAACCGTACCCATAAACCGGTATTACCGGTATTATTTACCTAAAATTTTAAAACAAACTTTAGCAAACCTTATAAATGAAAGTTTCTCAGCATTTTTACATAATTGACGAACAATTTGGCTTATGCTGAGTGAGATCCTCTTGGGTAGGCGTCACACACACACACACACACACACACACTCACATCCACAGGCTTGGTATGGTGTACGGTGTAAAAAGGACATGGTAATTGAATCAAGGTATTTTCCACATTTTTTTCTTTTTTATTATTTTTTCTTTCAAGCTTTGTAAATTTTTGTGATCTTTATCTGTAATATTGTGTATGTGATGTTAACCAATAAACGATTTATCTTTCTTTCTTTCAATTTATTAAGTGAAGATGTTTTTTTTTTGCATTATTTACGTTTCCTTGTATGATAGATGAGACTGCTTCCATAGTTATTACTGTTCATTTACGCCTAATTATAGGATTATTGGAATATCTTGAGATGTGAAATTGAATGTGATGTTCACTTTGTGAATGCTAAATGCTAATGTAAGCGTAATTAGTTTTGCGTCTGATGTTGCGTGAGCATCGAGATTGATCTATTTGAGTGACGTCAGCAATATAGGAAGTAACAAACCGTCATGATCAGATTTGTTTAACATAATTAAGTATTTTTTAAAGCACAGAACTTAGTGAAAATAAAATTTCAACAATTTTTTTTTGCAGGTTCCACTGTTAAATTGAAGTACAAAAAAATGGTTAGAAAAATCTTGCAACCATTAGCGACAGGATAATAAAGTTTGTCGGTAGTCATTGATTCTTAAGTATAAAGATTTATTCTACCACCAGTCTGAAGTCTAAGGGCCTGTTTTACCATCGACGTATGAGCACCAACCAGCAAGTAATTCAATTTATAAAGTCATTTCGTATGAAGTAAAGTATAGATAAGGTTAACCAGAACTTACTAAGACATTGTTAAACAGGCCGTAAATCATAATTAATGCAGTTTAACTAAATAAACCGCTTGACCTTGACGCAGTTGTTTGATTAAAACACTGTTTATGCACGATGAATGACTTTTATTAAACGCAAAATCAGAAACAGAGCACAGAATTTATTCGTTAACACATATACCGGAAGTAAGTACAGATGTTAGAGATGACAACTTAATAAAACCACTAAAGATTACTGCCAACCTAGTGACATTTATTTTACATTGTTAATATTATGTTCAAAAATAATGTTAGTTCAGGTTTTTGATAAACCAATGCTATAGATAAACCATTTACTACTGCATTTTATAAACAAACAATTTTCCCTCTTAATAATATACTGACCTCGACCTATACTACCTAAACGAACTGAAAGACTGCGAACAACAATCTTCGATTGTAAACATCCTGCGGCCAAGACCTTCGCTTTATCGATGTCATCTCGACAAAACACTTTTGTCACGCGACTATCTGTCGATCTGACGACTCAATATTTACTCTAAACTTGTTTGCACCATCTACTTTTTAACTATAACCGTCAGCCACGCTAATGAAATTTGACAGCTATTTGACGTTTGTGAATGGATGATTTAAAAAAAAAACACTAGAGGGTGACTGTGCGGCAGAGGGTTCACCATATCTGAGTCGTTACTTCTTTCTAGCTTTAACATATTTCTTTAACGTAAGCTAACGTAGGTAAGCATGTCAAAATAATCGAAAATAAAGATTTTTGATTATTCGAAGAAAACAAAAGATTTTATTGCACTACTAATGTTGTAAAAGAATACACTGCCGTCAAACCATCACCTTTACAATTATCGTTACAATCGACTATTCTTATTTACCTTATCAACTATTCAAAAAGAGATTAGGCATCCGTTTGACCAAAACTAACCAAGTGGCTATAAGATGTTTTTGTTGAGTTTTATTTACCCTTAAATTCAGATTAACACTGATACGCAATATTATAACGTCATCACTACAAACTCATTTGTTATTTATCTAAATAAATCTCGACTATCTCGATTTGCGTTACCCCTCAAAATTACAAATAAAATACTTCCTGCAATAACAGATTGTGTCTATGATTGTACGCATACTAGCACACCAATTCGCAATAAGGCGTAAAACTTCAAAAATTTTAATAGGGGGCAAAGAGGAAAATCGTTAAAGAAGTACTATTATTATAGAATATATGACGACTTGCCTTTGCCAATGTGAATATTGCGATGTTGTTTTGACAGTTAAGCAGCTCAGATTTTGAACGGATTATCAAATTCGTATCGTGATTACGTATTTTTAGTACATGTCTGCAAGCTTTTGTTAATAATAACCTGCAAAGGTAGATCCAAGTGAAACCTGTTTTAGATATAAGACCTTTGTACAACCTTGTTTCAATACGCAATAAATATCATTTCATATTTCATTTCATATCAATATTTCATAATGTAATAATCAAGATACTTATCCAATATTTTATTTAATATTTTAATATTTGTTACACCGCCCGGAACCCGCGCATTACTCAATCAAAGATGGGTGGCGCGCGCCTTCGTGGATTGCAATTTTGTGACTGAGCTAGCTGAGTAGGTATTGCACTGCCTGGAACTTGAACGAATAAAAACATGATTGCTATACGCCCCCTGTGCGCAACTCGATTCTTATCTACAACATCACGACAAAACACTTGTCACGCGACAAATTATTGTCGCCTCACGAGTGATAAAGATCATGAGGGTGCAATAGGGGCAGGAACCAGGATACAGTACATCATGACATACGTGAACAAGTCCCATTTGAAATAAAACTTTATCGTTTTATATTTAGAATCGTTTATGACTTTCGTACGTTGTAAGTAACACCCTTGAAGTAGTGAGCGCATTCATTCAATTTTAGACCTTGTTCCACAGACATACAATTGAATCACATTGTAGGTTTCACTTTACTGTGATTTATACACAGTTGTCATGTTTCCTTCCCTCAAACTTAAAATATCGGTAAATTCATTGAGATATATTGAGTTTGATAGAATGACAAATGTCTTCATTTAACATGTTTAGGGCCAATTTCCTGTTGCATGAGTGTAGTTATTTTACATAAGAATTGTCTATTACGCAAAGATTAATTCATAAAACTAGGTAAAAAACAAAGTTGATTGCTAAGCTTCCCATTATCTCTGATTTTTAATTAGATAGACCAAAATGACATTTGGTGGGATGCCACTTTTTCGCAATTCAAAAATAGTGAGGTTCCTAAGTAATCGGGAAATTCAGTTACATTCAATTGAATACTTATGCTTATTAATTTATAATATCTATAGCTTTGAATTAAGTCAAATTAAATAATTACTAAAGTACGAAAATGGAAACTGTGTGAAACCTGCCTATAATCGCGTTAAGTTATGATATCACTTAATCAGACATACAGCAAGTCTGAACGAGGCTTTATATCGATGCGACTATTGACAGATTATAAGAAAGTGTAATTAAAAAATATTCTGTAAACGCGGGTAGGTTTGGTCATGATAATGTTCGTAGTTCTGACCTGCCAGTCGCTCGTTCGCATACGTTGCTCGAAGTGAGTGTTCGCGATTTATTTCGTGTGGTGTTTTTATCAAATGTATGAATTGGTACGGTTGTGTTTTGACAGTACGTGAAGTGAAAATTGTGTTTTACAATGCAAGGGGCGCATACTTTTAGGATTTATGAATCTTAACACGTTCCGGGACACTACTCCAGACACAATAGATGTTTTATTGTTTTCACGCCTGTAGGCGGGCACTGTCCCGGAACGTGTTAACGGGTAAGTGACCTACTTTTGATTGAAATGCTTAGTGTGTCTTTAATGTCTAAACCTCTTTTAAGTGTCGTATATTCAAATGTGGATCTGCAAATAAGATCGCTACACCTTGTTTTCACGTTGGCAAAACAATTAACTAGATTCCCATATTAATTTCACGGATTCATACAAAACTGTTTATAGTTTCTTATTGCATCTAATATCAACATTATGGTAATTTTCCACATTTTTTTTTATAATATTCATGACATGCTATCTGGTCAACAACCTCAACAATAACCCTTAACCTTCCTAATGAGATCTTTAAATAAATGTCTTATTAGTCACAAGAAGCTACTCCAGTGCCTCCTGCAACGATACCCATTCATGACTCAGCGTTAAATCCATCAAACGTGTCTTAATCTTAACAAACAAAATGCATTAATAGATAAGGGTGAAAGCAATACGCGCAATTTTATAGCTTATTCATTTTAACGGAATTCGTGTATCTTTATAATGTATCGTTTTTAGGTTTCCGTGGCTGACTGGCAAAAACGGAACCCTGATAGTTTCGCCAAGTGTGACTGGTCTGTCCGACCGTAATTCCGTATAACTCAGCCACTTTATTCTAAAACTATTAGCATAGCACAGTTGAAACTTGGTAGGTAGACTAAGTAGGTATATCCTGACAGCCGCTTTACGATTATCGCAGATTTACGATTATAGGAGGGACCTAAAATGAAATCATTTTGAATTTTTTTATATGATAATCGTATTTTTTTTTGCTTTTGTATGGTTTTATGTTTCGATGAACATAAAAAAAATGTTTTACCGATAGCAAAATATTGTGGCATTTTGGCTAAGTGGCAGTAAATGGACCCATAATTAAGTTAAAGATAACACGGAACCCTCAACGCGCGATTCCAAATCGCACTTGGCCGGTTTTCACTTTATTTTTTAACCTGAACTCAAAAAAATATTAATAAAAAATACTTTTTGTTCTACAATTAACCATTTTAGGCATCTAACCGCTATAACTCGTATGTGCTGACACATAATAATAAATTGCCGATTAGTATGATCAGCCTACTCAACCCAAAGCACGGCACATTTTCTATTGAACTGCAAATCATAATGCATTGGTCTTTATATCCGGTCCTGGATTTGCTTAGCTCAGAGTTTAAGTGACCTTATATCTATAGACTGATATAGATATCCAATCACTGTTACTGTAATCTTCTTTTAAATAAGTGTTGTTTAAATAAAATATATATTTAACATATTTTCTGTACGGTGAAAAATAAATACTTGATGTTAATTACCGCCTAACTACCTAAGTAAAACTGCGAATCAACATAACTAAGACATGGACATTCCGCCCGCTATAGTCATGTGTTTAATTGCACCGGCGCCGGCGCAGAGAATATTTTAAACATCATACACGTTTCTGAGAAACAAGAAAATTGACTGGGAAAAAAGGTTATAGATGGGGCGTCTCATTTGTGGATCTTTGACAGTGATTAGCCGTATAGATCACCTTTATTTAGGTAGTATAGTGTTTGTGATTCAGGGTACAGAGATACACTTTATTTATGTATAAAGTACCTACACTTTATGGTATTTGATTCACTCATAGATACGACTGAACTTTCAATTTCATAAAACCGTTAAAAAAAGGTAAAAAACAGCGTTCTGATTTCAATTGAAAGGCTACTTTTTTAATAAATTATTATATTAGTAACGAGGATTGTTTTAAAAGTTTGGCTGTCAATCGTGTAGCAAAGAAGGAAATTTTGTACAAATTTTGCTTTACCATAAATTTGATAACTGCAAGTTATACCTACTTAAAATCAAATTTGTGTCTAAGGGCTACTTTGTGAAAGTGAACATTCAAATTCTGTGACTAAACATCTCAAAATAAACATTGAGATTCGTCATATTTTATTTTAACTTCAAAGGAAACGCGATGTTTCTCTAATAGAATCATCATTAATTTTACAAATAGCTACTTCTTTTGAAACTTTCCTCTTTCTTAAAACTTTTCCTAATACATCTTTCACGCTTGCTTAATTAATGTTACTATAACAAGCTTTTGAAGAGCCTATTATGGTGAACATGATAATATTGTAATTAGAATTATTTCTTGGGATTGTAGAAGACAAGTCATTTTAAAAATTTGATTTTTTTTCCATATATTTACCAATACAGGTAATCTAGATTGATAGATGCATGTTGATGTTAACAGGCAGCAAAAATGTTATGCAGATATCTATCTCAGTTGTAATTATTGTAAATAAACCCTCACTTTGCAGTAGTTATATTCTATTTTGCACAACTATTTTTATATTAAAATATATTTTAATTTATAATGCGCACGGCAAAAGAGTGGAACTCGCTGCCCGCGTCGGTGTTTCCTAGTGACTATAATCCGAATCTATTCAAAGTTAGAGTGAACAGGCTTCTTCTGGGCGAGCTCGTTCTTCTTCGACTCCGTCTTAGTCGCACTTGGCTTGGTCTGGAGTCAAGAACAAACCCATAGTATATTATATATATATACCTAAATAGGTAGGTCAGGTACTTTAAATTGTGTCCCTATATTGAGTACACGCACACATTTCCTTAATCAATCTTCAGCTATCATAACTAATCAATCATAAGACCCCTTTCGTTTCATTAGAAAGGAATTCCTAAACCCATGTCTTTCTTCGCGTCATAAATCTCGCTTACTTTTCTCTATAATTAGATCCAAAATGACTACAATACGCGCTACGTCATTCGCTAGAAATGAAAGTGCTACCGTTTGGGGCGAATCATCTTTAGTTTACGGAATGTTGCATAGATCAAAGGGAACTACATCAAACGCCACCTTGCCTACCATCAACCTGTAATGTGCTTTTAAATCCTCACTTATGACTACACCAATGAGCCCGTTTTCGTTTGTAACGACTGTAAAATTGTTGGGAATGCGTGGATCAGCGGTATTGCGTCACAGTAAAAATTGGGGTCAGTATTTTGATTGAGACTGATATACAACTAATATATGGAGGTACATAAAAAATAATGGTACAATAACCATCTTAAATCAAGCTTATTCTGATAAGATTAGCATTTTTAAGCGATCAGTCATACTGGATGCGGTCTGCGGTCCAGTGAGAAGAAAATTTACCTGTACCCCAATCACGAAAAACTATCGACTGCGTAAGCGTATCGAGCAATGTCAATTCGTATGGAAATTGAACTAGCGCCCCTGGCGGTGCGTAAAGAAATTACTGTTTTAATATGGATTTTGCCATTTCTCGAAACGCTTACGCAGTCGATAGATTTTCGTGATTGTGGTACAGATGCGGAAAAAGTATATACTTGACCGCTAAAAGCATCCAGTATGACAAATCCCTTAGACAACTTTTGTGATACAGCAAAAGCTGATCATCGTCACTAGCTTTCCAGTTTGCTGCTGGACTAAAGCTATCGCAATAATTTATCAGTTACTGCATTATAAGTTAAACAGGTACCGAAATTCGAGATTATTTTATTAAACTCAATGCAACGGAAATTTCGTGTATAACAATTACTTAACTACTGACGTTAAAGTTTCCAATAATCGGCATAAATTAGTATGAGCATAGTTAGCATACTGTATCTATATCACACTGCACTATGCCCATCATCTTTTTTTAACCTGATGACAAACTCGGATGCGGCGTCAAATGTGTTTCCTAATGATACGATGTTTGGAGTTCCCTTGACGTTTGTTTGCGCTCGTGGTTTTTTTAGTACAGCTATTTTTGTATCGTCACCCTCGTAGATGATTCTGAACGAGCTGGTAGCAGGTTCATTTGCTTTTATTGCATTTTGTATTGATTTAGGAGTTTTAACTTGAGCTAGTTGAATATGCTGGGAAGATGAGATATAACGTTATAGAAAGAAATAGAGAAGGATTAATTGGTCAAATTTTAAATTACTAATTAATAGTTTTAGATAATATATGGTCGCAATTTTAAATAATTTTGTTCCGTATTTGGCCATTTGGCTACGATACCCAAAAATCTCTCTTCTCGGAAACAGTGTTTGTTCCAAACTCATACGTTGTTATTCCACCTTGTAAGAGTTCTCTGGAATTTAATATCCAATTATATTAAAATAACCTTTAAATAAGCACTTGAAGGCTCTATTAGCAATCTCCTAATAATTTTTATTTTGTATATCGCAAAATAAGTCTAATAATGTTCCCTAATAAGCCATGTCTCGAGTACCAATGTTGTGTCACCGTTGGACATTTCAAGTGGTCTTAGTATTTATTTTTTTCTTTGCTGCTATAGTTGATACTTATTTGGAAATGTCTTGAAAAGGTTTAAGATATATTTATGTAAAGGCACGAAGTAATCTTAGTTATTATTCAGTGACCTACCTAATCGTGCGTTGAACGCATTTTAAATATCTTTTACAAATTTTTGACTAAGCTAGGTTATTACTTGTAATGAAATTTTATCTAAGGATCCGATGATGATCTTTTTAATTTTACTTAATAAGAAAGTTATTGAAGCTTCTTTTTAAATTCCTAAGATTATATTATCCTATTTTAATAATTAGGACTGCTACCGGGACATAAAAGATGTATCTTCTCTTAAATCGTTGCGGTAGATAAAAGCAAACGCAGCATAAAAATCTAACAAAACGACAAAGTTTTCAGTTTATTCCGCGGCGTAACGTTTCGCCAAACGGCTGAATTTTCTGTTTGCCTGCAACAGACAGTGTTGCGTTCAACAAATGCACTGTTGTCGGAAATAGTCAGCCACACCGTATCATAGGTACCTTACAAGTAAAGGTACCCCAAATGCAATTTTCTGCTTTTATTGTGTAGCAACTGTTTGCTGAATTGGTAAGTTTCAAAGTATTCACGGTGTATGTGCGGTGTAATTCATTCATAACCAATTGCGATGTCTTTAACTTAAAAGCATTATTTCAATATGGCATCAAAATTTTGTTTAATTACGGGTACCTACCTATTATTAGAGTAAGGTTAATACTGATTGATTAAAACGTAATTAGGTCAGAGTTTTTACGGTTCCGTAGCCGAATGGCAAAAAATGGAACCTTTTTAATTTCGTCATTTCCGTGAAGTTTTATTAGTTTTTTATCCCGATAATTCACACACACGGCGTTTGTAGTCAAGGGTAAAATTTTTCATGAACTTCCGTCAAATTGTTTAATGTGTTTTAATGTAAAGAACAAGCATTTAGCTTTAACTCCACCCTTGTACACCATGATTTGTGCAATAAAGTCTTTAAAATAAATTAAAAATAAACAAGCAAACACATTTTTTTTCGGCAGTATCTGAAACAATTTCTGTAAGGCCGCGGCCCCATCTCTACGGCACGGCGCCGTAGTACGGTACGGCGCCGTGCCGTAGAGATGGGGCCGCGGCCTAATACCTACATAACTTCAACTGTCTGTATTATCTGTGCTGTTTGTGCTCAACGATTGTGAGTAAAATAGGTCAAGCACGCATCGCTCGTTTATTATGCTACGCTAATTTAAGTTGTAATACTTTTGTCATTTTTAAACAAAGGCACAACATTGCCCACTCAATACTCAATAGTCTGACGGTCAAAATTTTAATTTGCGTTAACAAAGTGATGTTTTCGCCGCAGACTAATATTGCTTGTGTTTTTAGTTCACAGTTATGTAACACACTTAGGTCCACTTGTGCATGATGACTTAACCCAGGATTACGCTAACCCTGGATTAAATCATCATTCTGTCTCTGAACTTAACAATAATAACTAAACTATAAAATAAACTGACAGAGACAGAATGATGATCTAATTCACGATTAGCGTAATCATGGGTTAAATCATCGTGCGCAAATGGGCCTTAGTGGGACTTGCAAACGATGATTTTAACCCAGGATTACGCTAACCCCAGATTAAATCATCATTCTGTCTTTGTCAGATTTTAATCCTGGGTTAGAGTAATCTTGGGTTAAATCTTCGTGCGCAAGTGGGCCTTAATCATCAGAAACATAGAGTTAAGATATTGGTTAAGATACTCAAAAGCCGAGCAACAGCATCATATTGGAAAACTGACTATTACGATAGCAGCAGTTAGTGTCTTGATTTGCTCGATTATGTTGGGTATTAGGTACTGTAGAAGTACCTAATCAAACTAAATCTTTATACTATAAGAAATAAATCCATCTTATTACTGGCACCACCGGGAAGACCGAATTTCATGATTTTAACTTTGTTGGATTTGTCTTTGGCCTGAATAGAATATAAGGACATGGTGTTCTCCGTCAAAATGAACATATAGGTATAGGGTAGTTTAAATTCGAATGGACCTTAATGATACTTAAGATTATAATTTTTTTATCGACTTAAATAAGGTACATTTCATGAAGTTTTTGTAACTTTTAATAAGCTATAGCTAAGATTAATATTCGCTTAGTTTAAGCGCTTAGCTTAGCTGTATATTATGTCAAATTATTGTCAAACCTAATCCATAACTCCAAACTCAAAGCACAAGCATTCGGTCATCACAGCTCAAGAACAGTTCAATAAAACTTGAAGCAGAATCCAAAATATAGGCTAGTGTTATCTCGGTCAGTGGTTCCTTTGTGTGCGTGCTGTGCTGAATAAAAATTCAGAACCTCGAGAGCTGTTTTCAGGAGTCCACTATAGAGAAACTGAAACCCTTGACTATTGAGGATTGTATAGTACTAGCTACGGTCCTATATTTCCTTCAAGTGTCTGATTTTCCTATTCCTATATTTACAACGGTCTGTTTACGTACCTCTCAGTTGAACATTTATTGTCTAAAATATGTTTCAAGTATTCCATTTCATGTGAAACGTTTTGTGGGCTGTTTTAAATTCTGGGCGCTATGATTTTAAAACTAAAATGGAGATAAATTCTTATTGATTGGTACCGATGATGATCAGTAAATAAAACGAAGTATTTTTATTTAAGTTTCAATTGTCAATACAAATCGCCAATATACCACCAAACCAACCAAACCAAAGAGAACCCTATACTTTCGGGACCCAACACGCTCTTGACAAGCCGTTTTTTTCTTTCGACTATATTACTTTATGAAAATATTTTCGTATTGAGAATATCCACCGAGATATTTTTGTAGTGCGCTCCGCTGCAGCCGATGTTAGCAATTTCAGCTTTTAGAAGAGTTGGGCTGCATCTTTGAAATATGCTGAGAATAGAGGGTGTCATTTTATCACTCGTTTCTTGTTTCGCTTACAGAATTAGAATTAGGCGAGTCCTTTTTCAGGTTATTAAACTATCCTCTTTGAAGTTCATTAGTTACAATAAAATGTTGAAGATGTAGGCAAAAGTTTATCATAGTTTAATAGTCCTTAATTCTTAAGAACTTTATTTTTGTCCACTAGCGAAATAGACAGACGACCTTGTCAGGATCACAGAGTATGACTTAATGTGCTCTTTTTTCAAGAGTGGACAGTCCTGTGGCTGATAATGATTATGATTCTTAGAGCTATTCCTTACTTTCGAGAAAAGTTTATTTATAATTGTAACATACATAAGAATGCAAACAGTTTAAGTGGTTGCATTCTTATTAACAACGCCAATAAATAAATGCCATCAAAACACCATTAAATTGTTTATTGCATGTCACGACCATGTTTGAAGAATGCATAATGATGATATCAATGTCTGGAACTCTACCATGTTGATCAACGTCTTAATCATCCATCTGCCTATCTCGCTCACTCGAGGACAGTTTCACAAGTGTATAACAAAGACGGCTAAAGTCGAAATGAAGATATTTTATAACAGAGTAGGGTGTTCGAATCAGCCAATAGGAGAGTGTCCTCGCGTATCCTCGCACCAATTATAGCTAATATAAAGCGCATAACTGAGGATTATCTTACGATGCGACGCTAAGTTTTGATTGTGTGGAATTTCTGCACTGAAGTGTCACTAGAATCTGTTTAGCTACTTGCTGGGTGGTGACTGAGTGACGTTATTTTGAAGAATTAAGCTTGATCTTCTTTGGCTTCTATCTTCTTATATACCTAAAAAAAGTCGCGTTTGTTCACCACTTTTATCTCGAGAACTGATGGACCGATTTTCATAATTTTTGATTTGTTGGATTTGTTTTGGTTTCAAATAGGAGAATAGCCCTAAAACGGTGCCGAAGGCAAAACGGAGTTCGCTGGGACCGCTAGTAAGAGGTTACTAGTTAAAAGCAGGCAGAATATAAATAATACGCATACCTAAAGCTTTTCCAATTTTTTAAGATTAGCTTTTTCTTAAGCCATTTCACGAGTAAGGTCTTAAGATAAAAGGCGTGGGAAAGAAGCAAAAAAATGATTAAAAATATTTAGAATGGATGTACAGATTGAGCAAAATACATCCATAGCTTTACATGGGCTATTTAAAGTACATAGGCTTCAATAACCAAACTACAACCACCTATATGCAGCTACGATACACTAAACTTCAGTTCGTTACAGCTGAAACTTCGCAAACTAATAGCTGAACTCACGCAACAAGTCTCAAGTGTGTAATTGTCTTGACTGTATCGGAAACTAACGATGTAGTTAAGTGATCTTACATAGTGATGCATTCCTATGGAATTAAATATAATTACTTAGATACAAGTGTTTTATCGCGGTTTCGTCTGCGTATCGGAATAGATTTCACTTTCATTCCCATTGTCACTAAGCATGGTCCTGATTGCCGAAAATAAAACCAGAATTATTTTGTTTAAATACTTCTAAATCGGTTCAGCCTTTTAGCTCAAAAACAAATGGTTTAAACTGCAGTTTGACTAATCTTATAATTCATTTTGTTAAGAGTCATTAACTCATTACAATAGTTAATTTTATTTAACACGTTCCGGGACAGTGAACACCTAGATGCGTGAAAACAATAAAACATCTATCGTGTTCGGAGTAGTGTCCCGGAACGTGTTAAGAAGAAGTTGGAATTGTCTTAGCGATGAGACCAACAGATAAGTTATTTTTTACCACATCATAGTATGTTTTAATATTTAGCCTCTACAGCATCCCACATAAATGGGCTAAATCCTCTCCGCCTTATTGTGACTATAGTTTGTTACCTAAATAAAAGGATTTCCGAGCACAGTGGGCCGGCATCAGTGGTGGGTCAAGCACTAATTGATGGCAGGATGAGCAGCTCTCCAGACCCCCGATCCGACTCACTGTGCAGGAGAAACATTACTACGTGTACCTACGCGGTGCTTGGAAGTTTGGATAGTATGTGGCAAATTTTTGGTATTATAATCATTTATCACATAGTTATTAAAAAGCAAACCGCTTACCATATTGTGAGTTTTAAAAAACATATTCTAAGCGGCTCCGAAGTCAGATTTTTAAAAATATTACGGTATGTTTTTTCAATGTCTGAATAAGTTGTCATTAGCGTTATTAATTATGCAATACTTCGTACGAAATGAATTCGTTGGTCAATGCATTTTTGTCGATGGCAGAACAGGTCCTTAATGTTAACATTTTATATATTCAGGGTGCGGAATTTATTGCTTTTTTTCTTAAAACCTAATCCAAAACTTGTATTTAGTAGCGTTGCGGCGTTATTAAGTGGAGCGAGCGAAGTGGCGAGCGACAAAGCGACAGATCTTGACGGACACAAAGCTGGATTGCTCACACTTTAAACAAATCTTTCGCGATTTTTATTATTTTCCTCCCGTCGTCCCTTTAATGGAATGTCTGAATTAAAACGCTGTGCCCGAAAATGTGACGGAGATTAACATTCAAAGTAAATACAATTTATTTTTCTAATGCTTTTATGAGATTTTACAGCAAGTTTGTCTGTGAATGTTTTTAACAAGAACGTCTGTCACAAAAATGAGACTATTTACTTTTCCTCAAAAGGCATTTCTGTTTTTGCTTTGGTTTGTAACCCACAAACACAAGAAAAAAGCTTAATTGATGTGGATTATTAAAATTTCTAAATCCAATACATGAGTGTCCATCAATAGGAAACCTTTTTTAATTGATAAGAAAACGAAACTTATATATATTTTCTTCCATCTTATCGTAGACCAAATACCAACACTAGATAATTTTAACAAGTAATTTTTCTGACGTTTTCTTTGTTGGTCTTGGTCTTTTATGGAAACCGTAGGCAAAGTAATTAATTTCACAATATAGGTGCTCATTTTAAAGAAGTATTGTCTAGTCTAGGACTAGTCTAGACTAGTTCTCTATGATCGAGATGTTGAACTATCACTGTCACAAAATCGCTATCGTCACAAATAATCGATGTAACAATAAAATAAAACTATTGCATAGGCCATAGCTTAGAAAATTATCTTTGTAGATAAATTTTAATAAACCAAATTTAGTTTTCTTTTATTTAGTCGGAATACACACTATAACATGCTCAAAAGGCAACTAAAATGGAATCCACTACAAAGCTACATTCAATTAGAATAATGACAGCGTTTTCCGCTTCCAAAATAGTTTAATGTCCTACGAGAATAGTCCAATTGTTGAAATTAAATGTTGGAATTAAAATAGCATTATTTGTTTAACATAAATTCCGTTTAACGTAATTAATAATGGGAGAATTTTGGACAAAGAAACTTTGTTTCATGTTGCATAACGTATTGAAAGCTCCGCTGCACACTAACGTTAATAATGACATCAGTTTTAAAGTAAGGAAGGACATCTCTACAGATAATGCTAGCCAGAGTATTTAAGAAAAATTCTGCCACTTTTCCAATACAAGAACGGAAAAAGCAAACCCACGCTCAATAACACATATAAGACAGGCAAATCTATCAAAATTATGGGAAGAAAGCACCGACTCAAAGAAACGCGAGTCACGTTCCCATATCAAAATTGAAGATGATCGGGGCATATCTCGTACGATTAATAACAATAACTTGGCCGGCGCTAAACGGAAGATTAATGGTGTTTCTGGTCAATGTATTTGCTAGCCGTTTGTTTGACAAATTCACCTCCCGTCAGCCCTTTATTGGATTGTTGGGCGTTTTATTGGATGGTCTGTCTATGGATGTGTTTTTGTACTCGTTTTATATCGTTTTTAATCTACTTTTTGTAAGTAGGTACTCGATTTATTAAATACTAGCAGTTCCCCGCGGCTAAACCTGCGTATATGTCAGATCTCAAAAATGTCGTTATGATTTTTAATAGCCTCTGCGCTATTCTGATTAATGAGTTATATTATAAAAGTTTCATCAAAATCCATCGCGTAGTTTTTGCGTGAACGAGTGACAAACATACATTTATACATCCATCCACACATAATTTCACATTTATAGTACCTATTAGTAGGGTTTTTCTAAGACCACAGTTTTGTAACGAAATGAATACGCATAGCGAGTTTTCATCAAAACTAAGCAGGTCGATTTCAATTTGGTCACTATAAAGGTAAGAAACATACCAAACTCAAAACCTACACGGTATTTTTGTCCTTTGATGTGCTATTTCGTTTCTTCCCATGTTTTCCGCCTAGCCTAGCCTTATGTATTCATTTTCCAATTTCAAGTTTTCCTAGACGACCTTGGGTCATTATGAAACTATCAACAAATGAATCACGAGGTAGGTGGAAAGGAAGTATCGAGTTGAGCAGGTATCCCTCCCGTGCGACCCACGCGGTATCGGGGCGGCTGGTCTAAATTGGAATAGGCTACAACTATTAACTAGTTGTATTTGGCGAGCAATAAAACAGCGGGTTTTGGTTGCAGGGTCATTATCATACGGCATTATATTACTTTTTATATTACGAGTATAGTCTTACTAATATTTATACATGCGAAACTTTGTGAGTACAATGTCTACTACTTACTTGTTCACGCAAAAGCAACGCTACGGATACTAAGTATCTTGTTTCTGAAGTTTACGCGAATACTACTCATTAATTAAAACACAATTTAGTCTACCCGTGACCACGAACGGTGTAAAGTGCTCGAAACGTCGAGATGTAAAATTTACTAAATGTTCGCGGAAAATATCCGTAAATTGTGTTTTAATCATACGCTACTGATTTTAAGGAATCCTACAATAATATAGCTCGTACATCAGAATATCACATCAGCTGTAGTTTTTGTTTATTTATTTAAACTTTATTGCACTGTAAGTTGTACACTTGGCAGACTTAATGCCTTATGGCATTCTCTACCAGTCAACCGCTTATATGCTTAGTTCATAAGGGTGTTTTTTGAGATCCGGCATTAACGCGGATGAAGCCGATGGGAACCGCTAATATGAAATAAATAAGTCTGGTGTATTTTTAAAGCCCTGGATTTTATTTAAGACCTGATGAGTAAGATGAGGTTTTAAAATATCTAACCAATCTTATAAGGTTGCTTATTTCTTGAAAAGATTTAAATATTATTTTGTCTCTTAAGTGGCTAACTATAATGATAAAATAACCATTGACCATGTAACTGAAAAAACTAAACGTTCTAAATAAAATATATAAGGTACTATAATTATATTTCTGTTTTTATAGTGTTTTGTCATTATACATACTTAATAATATAAGTTGCACTTGTAAAAAGCAACTGTGTCAGACGAGGAATAGAACCCTGTGTCTTATGCTATCCGGGCGCATGCCCATACCACTCGGCCACCGTCACAAGGACAAGCCTAAGTTACTCTATTAGCCACAATAAACTTAGTGCCTACCATGGAAATTAATGTAATCTACATGACTGCGACGAAGGAAGCAAAACTGGATTGTCGGACCACATTTTATCTAGATTCTTTGATAACTTAGTAAACATTGATGACTGGTAGTTTATTATTACTCAAGCTTTTCTATTTTATGGAACCTTGTCAGTCTAGCTAAATGTCATTTTTTTATAAATAAATAACTATAGTACTATAATAGTCATCGACATTATGTTTCTGCTATACTCAACGTAGTTTAAAACGAAGTTATTCCCAATAGTCAAATAGATAAAAGATAATCCACCGTTGTCTATTTTCATTGCGACAGTCCTGTTGTCAATCCGTCTTTATATTTGACTGTGCTGTGACCCAGAGTAATATATTGCCTCTGTTAAATTGTTAGCTGACCTAAGTGACAAACTATCTTAGGTAGGAAGTGATCATTGATAAGATTCAAATCTGTTTTAAATACAATTGCGTGACTTGAAAAGTTAAAAGCCTACATAAATAATAAGCAGTAATAAAATCATGTTCTCTGTTACTAAGTTACTGACCAGGAAACTGAAATAACGTAAAAACTAAAATTACGTAGTCAAAACAATACTCACACTTTAAATCGCAAAAAAATCCAAATCACATCACTGATCATCAACATCAAAATCTCTGCACACATATTCACATAATGAAAACGTACAGAAACGGCAAAAACAAAAGGCAGGAGGATACTTCCGAAATGCCGGGATCCGTTCGAAAACGGCGGGATTTGAAAACCGGCGTTTGAATTTCGAATGCGCTACGCGAGCGCACGCGCCACTGTTCAAGCATCAACTACGGATTCCTCTAATTCATGGTTTTACGCGTGGAACGAGTACTATAAATAAATTGGACGACTGATTTCCAGCTGTGCGGACTAAGGATTATGATTGCAATGAGTGAATATGCGTATGGTTTGATGGTCTTGACTCTTGAGCAGATGAAATTGGTGAAATAGATTTTATTAACAACTAGCTCTGTCCGGATAATGTTGAAGAAATAGTTGACATAATGCAATATCCTCATTATTAACAATTTTGTTGTCATTCCAACAAATAAATAACAACATTCATGCTTTGAAAATGTTATATATATATTTCTAAGTAGAATCATTTTAATGTGTTATTTTTTCCAAAGGCATAGGTAGTCTTTCTGTAGCGAAGGTCCTTTTTTTTCGATACTTGTCATTTCCTTCACACACTTACTTTTTTTTAATAAAAATATTTTTATAGGCCTTTTGAAAAACAAAATTATAAGATCGTGACCCAAATAAAAGAAAAAAATAATGTAGAGCCGTACTAAGAGGCCTTAGATTTTTCTATATTCTTCTTCAGACCATATAATATAGAAAACTCCACCGACAAGAGCAAAGCTAGAGCTTTGAAATAAGGATGTAACTAATAGTTAACACACACAGTTTTCTGAACTTTTCCAGTGTATTGTAAAAAAGGTTGTCGCTGTCTAAACATAAAGTATTTCAAAGCTATTGCCATATTTTTTCTAAGTCTAACCACAACCAATGTAAAGTTCACTGCCCCAATCAGTGCCTAGAATCTATTCTAGATTCTGTCTTAAAATAAGCTCAACACATATTATATCGTCGGTTATCATTGTTGGCACATCAAATGTGACACTGTCTTCATCTTCAAACAATGTGTGCTGAAAACAGAAAACCACAAATTTCTATCTTACCCTTTTGTCATACGTCATACTTTTGAATGACACCGTCCCCAGAAATCAATTTACTTGGCCTACACAAAGCAAGTAGTTTATTCTATTGAGATGCAAATCTGGGAGTAAAAAATCTTCGCTAAGCGTATTCAGTAGTGTTTCGTCAAGTAGAAGTAATTTTGTTAGATAAGGATAAGTGTCTATTGGGGCGAGATGTTTCTCTATATCATGATATATTATTCTCTTGGAGGAAAAGTGTTGTCTGTGTGTTGCGTTTATAATGTAGGAAACTGATCAAATGATATTAAGATGATTTTTTTTGAAAAAATAGTATTTATTTTTGCAGTAACATTTTGCTAAATGACTGTTATCATTATGTGTATTTTTTTTAATCCCACAACAATACATATACTAGATTTCTAGCTAGTTTGTATGCTTGACGCACGATCTGTTTCACAATGTTTTGAAAAGTTCCGGTTAGCGTTATTTGTGGAATATTACATACGAAATAGCCCTCCAACATGAATTATTTGTTGACTAGTGCTTTTTGTCGATAAAGAAACGTTTATGATATGTCAATTTGTTACTACTACAGATTCCGAAACTAATGCACAATAGGTAAACCCTTGCATTGAGCTCACGATCAAGGCTAGACGTAATTAAATAGTAGTTTTACTAAAAGTGTTTAACAATTTTCAATTTATGTGTTTTTCATTTGGAGGGTACAGATGTATTTAACTTCATTCTTATCTTGTTTCAAGTACTCTTCACTTTGACCAAAGGACGAGACACATTCGCTGACCGTTTGGTGCTCTAGGTAAGTACATTTTTTTCTCTTTCCACAGTTTTTATAACATAACTTTGTATCACTTGAATTTTCTTGCTTAATTTTGTGTGGACAGCAGTCTTTTCAAATTCCTGTAAGCCCCGTTTGTCTGTCAAGAGCGCGCTATCCGAACAATATGTGATTTGCAAATTAGGTCACGCACACACGACGCGCGTCTCAAGCTATTCGATGTGGTCACGCCCTAACAGTTACAACTCAATCACAATGTCAATGTCAAAAAATACAGTTATTTGGTGACGTGCGGAATTTGGACGATTGATATGTTTTAGTGAAGGCGTTGAAAAGTTTTTACTAGTGATATAATGATGCAAATGACATGCATAGATAAAAAATGCAAACTCATAAATTGTGATTTCATAACTTCAAAAGGAGTCATATAACCTACGCTACGCATCAGTAAAATGAGTCTCTTTCTTTGTCTGTGTCGATCATTCATGGCTGAAGAATCGTGATTACCATTTCTTTACCTACCCAGCGCGGTTTGTTATGCTGAACCTCATTCATCAGCCAAAAAATTTCCCAAAATTTAATTCTGTTACGGCATTCATATGCCGTAACAGAATTAAATTTTATCATTAAAGATGACTGGTTCCTAGTTTAATTAGCATGGCTAGCAACACGGCAACGCAGCCAGCATCATCTCATAGCCTTCTAGTCACTAAGGAATGGGTTCGTTTTTGAATAGGTAAGGTAGGTCTTATTTTTTATGTTGCATGACGTAATTGAATTTTTTTCTTTTTTGTTATTAATAAAGCCAGCCAAAAACATTTACAAATGTCAGGTTTTGGTAGTTCTGATCAAAATTAATTGTTCTACAGGTATTGAAACCAACCAAAGGTAACTAATACTTATGTTTAAAATACGTGTAAAACATTTAACGGCACAAACACGTTGCACAAACGCCATAACTTTTATGGCATCCGTCTAAGAAAGCGTTAAGCCTTACAAAGTAGACTTAGAAACTAAGTCAAGTATTTAATTGCAGAAATGCCTTAGCTTTTACTTCGAAATTGAAATCCTTATCTATAACTATATAACTGACTCACCTATAGATTTGTCGTACTAAATTAAATTTTCAAGAGTTCAAGTTTAAAAAAAAATACTTGCAAGTAAATGCAGATTAAGCGAAAACTAACATTAACTTGATCGCAACTCTTAACTCTATTTGAATAAACTTCTTTAGTATTCTAGAAAAAACTCTTTACAAAATAAATAAGGAGTGACGAGTTTAGTAATCAAATTTGAGAGGTGATTATGTAAATATACGAATACATTTCGCCTTTTTAGGGGCTGAAGTTGTTTTTAACGTTGTCTGAATGTCAGCAAGGTTTTATACAGCATTTTTCATTTGCAGTATTTTTAAAGGTAGATAGAGATTATCATTGAAAGTAAATAGTTTACGGTTTCAAATAAAATTTCATTAAGCTTTGTAAAAGTTCTTTCAATCAAAGAATTTTTGTATTTGTAACGTCATCTGAAGAAAAACTAAATTGGCTGATTCATCATTTTGTTGAGCTATGATTTTTAAGTTGGGAAACATTTTTTACAGAATGCCTGTAATATAAAGATCTTGTTGGAAAAATACTAACATAATATATCAATATATTAAGTATGCCGATATCAAGCTAGACAGATAATGTTATTAACATTACGAGCACCAAGAGGGTGAATTAGAAGAGTTCTGCGAGACCGTATAAAATTACGAGGGTCATTGGTCAACTTTCTAGGGTTCCCCTCATGTGTGATAGAAAAAAATCTTTTGCTGATATCATAATGTGTGTTGGAATAAAAAATCCTTTTAAGATTAATGTGTAATGCTTACAAAAACTTTATTCTAGAAGTTTAGACTAATTTTTAGGTACCTACCTAACATTTAAGTAAAGCATAGTACCCTTCCATTTGCCCACGTTCTTATTTCGAAGTTAAAGTTCTATTAATAAAAAAATCCAGATACAGGGTTTGTTGGTTTAAAAAAATTGGTTCAATTAAGCTTTATGTAGTGTATCACAATTTAAACTATTTTTATAATTCGTCGGCTTTTCTAATTTTACTTTTTTTTAAATATAACTAAAAATATGCATAAAAATCATTAGCGAATATCTACAGAACCCAGAAACATTAACTGCCCTAATTTCAGCAACTTTTTACGCGGCCACAAACGCCGGGTCCTTACGCGGTGATGTTAGAGGCAATAGTAAACTTGTCTATGGCTCCTCATAAATAATTCTTTTAACGGTGTCGTTTGCACGCTCAGACGATACACGAGCGGTTATTTTGACGTTACTTTGACGTTTTGGTAGTAGAAATAGTGTTCAAGCAAGGCTGATCATAAACTACCCAGCTATAAATGTGATGATGTCTGAAAGAAATCTTTTTTTTTTTTTGTGTATACTTATCTCAACAAGTTGACAGTTTATTATAATATAAAAATAAATACGGATTTCTTAGTTTACTCGTCATAATTTCATCTACATTGTTATTAAAATTAAAAAAATCGAGTATCAACCGTGAACCACCAATCGTGACCAAATATTTTATGCGTAGGAACTTCAGAATTTATATCTTGGTCTACAACTTTATACATTGCAATAAAAATCTTGTCGATCGTAAATCTAATTTGCGGTCCCCCTTATCTTGCCATTATTGTACTCTCATTATGATAATATAGGCATTACTGCCCGTCAAAGAAATCGCCCCCATAAACGTTATCTCCGAAAGTGGTGAAATCATTTACTCCGCTTATCTAATAAGACAAAACGATCTTATGAATAAATAATGTGGAAGTACCAAATATGGCAACATTTTTTTATAAATATGCGCCAGACAACACACCAATTGGCTGGTTTCGTGGTAAGGAATTTTCTTCCTTGTGTTACGAAGAACCAGACAACGATTATGACGGGGGCGTCTCCCATAAATACTTAAATACATATAACATCCACGACTTAGGTACAAATGTTCGTGCTCATCACACAAACATTTGCCCCTTGCGGGATTCGAACCCGCGACGGCCGGCGTAATAGTCAGGAGCGCTAACCAATCGTCACGTCGCGTATTGCTTAGTTATCGAAAATTATCAAAAAGATTAAAAAGAAATAAATAAATCTTGAGGCTTCTTTTTATTTTAACACTTCATATACCTGTTAGCTGAATCCGGCCGCGAAAACAGTTGATCACTACTGGTCAACTACTTTTGAGAATGCAGAGAGTTCAATCTGTGGCAGAACATTAAGAATAACTGAAAGCGGTGGTGAATAATCTAAATACAAGGAATAAAAAACTGTTGCTGTACTCCCACAAAGCACTAGGTTAGAGCCATGAAACTGCTAGGTACAGCTAAGTTAGAATCCCCAGTAGGATACACCATAAACATAACGCACCATGACTGGTGCTCGCACCGCTATCAGGGGTAGTAAACTTTGTTATTGTTTTATTATGAATCGAGCTCCATTAGCGAAATTGTGCGGGTTGCGCGCATCTGACGCGGCGTTTGCGGCGACCCTAATAAATTGTGAGTGTCGATGTGATGGTGGCTGATAGAGCGTTTTTTGAACGCAACTTTTTTATTTGCTTAGATTTTAGTCATTATTATTTCCCTCCCTTCCCAGTGCACCTGGAGTATGTACAATGGGGTGTTGCTGCTTTTAACATAACACAGAAATGTTTTTTTTTCTACTGTTTTAGAAGGAAATAAATATCCCTTGTCGATTTATGCAGTCTTTCTATGAAAACTCTATTTTAAATAACAATTAATAGTTATCTTTGTCTCAAAGGCGGCAATGATAGCATCTTTGATAGCGCCTCTATCACTAGAGTAGGGTATAATTGAAATTGTCTATCTTGTTTCTTTGTGAATTTTCTTGAAGTATGAATTTTAATCTTTCTTATTTTTTATCTGCAGGTACCTAACATCATTGTTAATATATAATGATAAGTGAAGCTGCTCAATTAAATAATGATGAGTTAAATATATCATCATCTAATTTAAGAGCCAAGCTCTTGTCGGTGGAGTTTTTTCCATTCTTTACGCTCTTCCGCCATTCTCTTGACCTCTTGATACGACGCAACATTCAACTTTTGCTTTATTTGATGCATATAGCTTATTCTTGCTCTTCCTCTCTTCCTAATATAATTTACTTAGCACAAACATAACTTTTTAGTACATACAGTGTAGGCAAATAAATACTTTCAAGGTCATATATTGGACTCTTACAAAAAAATGGTGAATAAACAATAAGAAAGGGAAATTTAAATTATTACAACATCTTAAAAAATATATATATGGTATACTGAATAAAATATGCTAATTTATAATTATATTTGAATTAACAATATTGCCTCGGTTATAGAGCCAAAATGAAGGTACTATTTATGTACATAGTTGTATTAGGATTCAAATGCCATATGCACCATTGAAACTCCGAGGATCAATGGCAACCGCCAATCAAACCAACCAGCAAAGTTTGGGAGCATCCGCATCCGGGTTACTACCTAACTCAATCGCTGATTACTATCGTTGATTACGTCATGACAGTTTTTTAAAAGCTACAAAAAAGTGCTTACTCGGCGACCGTTACCCCAATCACGAATAATTGCGTCAAAGTTTTCGTGTAGTAATGTAATCATTTGTATGAGAATTTGAAAGTGCCTCTATCGGACGTAGAACTAACTAAAAATTTGTCACCCGAAGAAGATATTAAATTTCAAAATTTTAATTAAATAGATCGTTTAAATTGTTTTTGGACGTGCCAAATTTTCGTTAGTATGACGTCATCTGCGGTAAGGCTTTCGAACTTACTACTCGACACGGGAGTGCTTTGTGTTGCCGACTGACGTAAAATCTGACGAATGCGTCAAATGTTCGTGATTGGGGTACGTATTGGTGTTGTTATCTATGCAGCCTGCCAGCGATTGTGAACTCGAATCCAGTGGTGCAAATCTCGACATAGTTTTATCTATCGACCAACCAGATAGCGCTCATAAACGTCGACTCAAAATTCGTGGTTTTGTGTATTTATTGATTCAGAATATTTTCGTTAAATTAAAAAAATACGAATATTTTTTACGATTTATTAAACATATAGCTACATAAGTAAAATTTATATATTTTCATAGAAACTCAACAAATTGAACTTATCGAGGCTTATTGGTATTTTTTTAATTATTCTTGTTCTAAAAACTGTGGCTGCAGGTAGGGGTAGATGTTCGAGTGATGGACTTGAGCATTTGTTACGTAATTTATAGATATTTAAAAGAATAATACAGGCTGATATTTTAATCAATACCGAAATTTTGTGCAAAGACTCCACTGATGAATATGAACAACTTTTACTATGGGGGCAATAGTAAAATCGGGAAAATAAAAACTAGCTGTTTCATTCATTTTGCCGCGCGCATATTGAACTTTTATGTATGGAACAGCAGTTTTTTTCTCGATTTCACTATTGACCCCATCGTAAAATTTGTTCATATTCATCAATGGAGTCTTTACACAAAATTTCGGTACCTACTGATTAAAATTTCACTCTGTATACATGTCTTTTCATTATTCTACTCATCATGCACAAGATAAATACAGTCAATTAAAGTATAGATAATTCGTGTGATTGTTGAACACTACTCGTAAATACCGCGCTTAGATAATCTTGACCGTGCATTCGCCATTTTACTTGATAGCGTTTAAGCGCATACCACACCGTGGATTGCAATCACTATTCAGATTTCGTAATACCCTCGCTGCTGAGCCGAACTGTCTTGACTCACTGTGAGTTTAATCAGAGGCAAATAGGAGTTCAAAGTTGGATATCACCGTTTGTCATAACTATATTTGGAGCTGATATAATTGATACTTGGCATGCTTTAACGCATTTAATTTGTTTTAAGGAACCAGCTAGGTAGAGTAGTATTGGTAGGTGCTCCTAGTAAATCTACATACAGATTTCATTTTTTTATATAATTTGCTGTGAATTCGAATACAAAAAGCTTGCACGGTATTCCTTTCAGAAAATTATTGACAATGCAGCTTTGTGATGTTTGACATGGTTTCTTGAAGCATTCAATCTAATAATAAGCATATTGTATTTATCTCAATAGGCAAGAATCTGCTTAAACCCTGTATAAAAAAAAAACCTGTTAAGTGCGTGTCGGACCCGCGCACTGAGGGTTCCGTGCCACCCTTAGCTGAATTCAGGGTCCACTTACTTTCACTTAACTAAAACATCACAATATATTGCGACAGCAAAAATAACTTTGTTTTTCATAGTGTTTGTATGAAAGACAAAGTTATATTTGCGGTTGATAAAAATGTGCAATATCTCAAAAACTACTGGTTCGATCTCCTTCAAACCAATTTTCGTTGCAAGTGTTTGTCGAGATCTACATCATATTTTTTTTTTTCAAAATTTTCACTTTCTTAGTTCAAAAGTTAGATGGGGGGGGGACGCCCATTTTACCACTTTGGAAGCGTCTATATCTCAAACCTTAGACTTTTAGAAAAAATGGTTTTAGAAACCGCAACATCATTTTAAAAGACCTATCCATAGACACCAAGCAGACAAGCATAGGTTTGAGTAAAAAAAAAATTTTAGGTTTTAGTTTCATGTATCGGAGCCCCCCTTTAAATATTATTTTTTCTTACTTTTTGTATCTGAATCGAAAAGCGGTGAACAAAATACACCTACCTACCAAGTTTTAGCTATGTAATGCTTATAGTTTTAGAATAAAGTGGCTGTGACATACGGACGGACAGACAGACAGACTTGACGAAACTATAAGGGTTCCGTTTTTTGCCGTTCGGCTACGGAACCCTAAAAACGTACAGTATTCAATTTCGAAATCTCTAATCCACTGATTTCTATAACAATCTTAAAGTGACTGTAAAATCGACGTTATTTGCGTAATCACGCGTTCACACACAACAGTGTTTAAACACTATTATCTGAACAACTTTATCAAACATTGTCTAATAGTTTTGTGATTAAAACCCTTTTATATAGCAAAACTAGGTGAAAACTCTCAACGACACTAAACACTTAGGATATAATGAGCGAGCTCCGTAAGACCCATTGTACATGTTTTTCTTGTGTTCTAGCTGTGTCTAGCACTTTATAAAAAAATTATTTGTAAATGTAGGTTATTTACCTATCATAAATATGTTTTCGTAAGAAATAGGAATGATTCATGTAGATACTTTTCACACCACAAACTTTCCCAATAATTGCAATTATGATGGGCCTACGCGTTTTACAATTTGACCCAATTAAAAATCACTATTACAGTGGCGGCTAAGGAGTCCTAGAAGCACCTGTCCTGCAAGGCAATTCACAAGCATTCGATAAGCCAGTTGGCTTGGATTTCAGTCAGATTTATCATATTTTTTATTCACATTAACCAATCCGGACCAAAGTATACGTTACCTTGACCCAAACCCAAATGACGTTCGCACGAAATCCATTGAAAAGATAAGTCCTAGAACTCATTTATTTATACTTTATTGCACAAGCACAGTTTGTACAATAGGTGGACTTAACGCCATATGGCATTCTCTACCAGTCATACCTTTGGGCTAAGCAGAAATTATTGTGGGTGGTGCGACAAAGAAATGAAATTAATTATTGATAAGTAGGTAAATTTTATAAATTCAAAAATACACAATCCACTTAGTGATTTACAAGATTTAATTATTTTCTATGGAATGTGTGACATAAATACATAAGTTAAATTGTATAGTATAGGGAATTGATTTTATTAGTTATTTTTATAATATCTACGAGTGAAAAAAATATTTTAACCTGTTGCCATCTCAAATAATTAAGTGTACGCCAGGCCTTAACCGTTTGAGCAGTACTATACAACCCGAGTAATTATCATAGACACACATTTACACACATAATTAATTCAAAGAAAACGAGGGAATATATCGCTCAGTGATTTCGCCAAAGCAATTATACACCCAGATATTTTACACAAACATACACCACGGTTTCATTGTGAGAATTGAGAGTTTCGCGAATCTCTTTATGTTCTAAATGGGCTAAATGAAATTGTGTTACGTTAGAAATAAGGCTCTATGTGCGAAATTGTTATGACTGCTGGGACAGGACAGTTTTATGAAAGTGATAATCATTATCAGCCAAAGGACGTCCACTGCTGAATAAAGCCTCCAACAACCCACGGTTTTCAACAGAAAACGATCGCAAAAGTCTGCTTTCAGTGCGATCCTACGATCTTTACAAGGTCGCCTGTCCATCTTGTCGGTGGACGTCCTACGCTGTGCCTTCGGTCAAAGGGTATCCAATATAGAACTCTCCTGTCCTAACGGCCATCAAATGGCCAGCAAATGTACATTATTGCAGCTGGCGTCCACCAACAAGTTCAGAATCCAGTTTTTTTTTATTGAAGCATTTAATTCATGGTTTAGAATATTTTTTTAACACTCAAGTGTCATATTTGAATTCTAAAAGATGAAATAAGAAACCAAAATTTGCGCACGGGTGGGACTCGAACCAGCATATTTCTGGCTAACCGGGCCAACTGCTCTTCCAATTGAGCTACCGTGCTGTCGGTCCGAAAGCGCAAAATTCTGGTCTTTTATGGACACGTCATTGCGTGACGTTAGCGCCATCTACCCGTCTGTTTATTCTGTATGTTTTTTTGGTTTCTTATTTCATCCTTTATGAATTTAATTCTATTCTATTATTCTATCTCTGCGGAATCCAAAGAATCGACAGCAACAGACCAATAAATAGGGCTTCAAATAATTAGGATTACTCTACATACCTTTCACATGTATCTGAGTCTAACAAAATAGGTAAAAGGTTATGTGTTTGATTTCTGTCATATTTCTGAGAGCATGTGTAACAATTGAAAACAATCAATAACGTTCATTTTAATAGGTAAATTATATAAAATTGAATTTCAGCACCTTGAGTTCTTGATAAATCCTCAGTAATGAGGTTCATTAAAATCATTCTTCGGTGCCAATTAGTCAGTTTTTGTTTAAGCTGTAATTATTTTGGAAACTTCGCTGACTCATTGTTCCAAGTTTCTAACAAGCCAATTTTTGTGCTGAACATTTTTGATTCTTTCAAACCCATTCCTAATTATCTTGTTATGAAAGATGATGAAAGGTCACAATTTTTATCGTCTTGAACCATTTTACCGTTCATTTGTAATTCTAAAACGAATATTGGGAGATTATCACATTTCCAACACCTATGGGTTGGCTGGAAGAGATCTTTTTAGGCCCACCTTTGTTCACATTGTGACTTCATGTATTTTCTGTACAGCTTATAAGTTCAGTAAAGAATTTAATTCGTAACAAATTATTTTATTGGTATCAAAAAAGCCGGACTTATAGTTTTTTTTTTGTGTGGCGCATTTAAAAAATATTTGGACTATTCCGTATCACGGGTAGAATTTTTTTAGTACCTTACTTTCACAAAGAATTCCGCATGTAATCCCTATAAGCTATGTACAATAGTTTCATCATTTTGGTGCCCAAGAGCTGAATCTAAGGCTCCACAGCTATAAATCAGGGGTGGCCAAAAACACGTTACCCGCATGTTTTCAATGCAGGCTCGATTTCACGGCACGCCGCTCAAAAGCTTAGGCCTGGAGCATTGGAGCTTTTTTCTTTTCTGGTTTTTAGACCACAAGATATAGGTTTAGTTATTGCGCACCATACAAGACGCAAAAAGTACCAGTAATTCGATACATTCCTTTGGAGGGGTAAAAGCATATTTTCAATGGATTTGTCATATAAAATTAAAAAAAAACTCATTGAACTCGAGCAAGTTCACGTGCATAAAATTTATGGTTTAGAGTATGACTACAGCTTATTGTTATTTAAACGAAGTATTGAAATGCTAGGTATCAGATCATACACGAAAATAGCATCAAAATAAAACATTCACTTAGGTGCAATTTAAAAATAAAAGCATAAAAACTTAGTAGTAGTAATCACTGTCAGCTAGGGCACATACTTTTCATAAAAATCCATAGCAAATGAACTTTTACATTTACCGCTCCAAGGCAATGT
Organism: Pyrausta aurata; assembly: GCA_963584085.1. NCBI lineage: Eukaryota > Metazoa > Arthropoda > Insecta > Lepidoptera > Crambidae > Pyrausta > Pyrausta aurata. Next base: position 11,111,155 of record OY757271.1, on the reverse strand, counting down.
ATCCAATTACTAGTAACCCTGTACAACTTCGGCAATAATATTTTAAATCGGCATAGAATATTGGCCAAGCTTATGTCATTTTAATGTCAAAGTTAGAGCTTAATATGTGTCGAAGGTCAAAGATGTGTGTGTGTGTGTGTTTGTGTGAGTGTGTGTGTGTGTGTGTGTGTGTGTGTGTGTGTGTGTGTGTGTGTGTGTGTGTGTATGTATGTGTGTGTGTGTGTGTGCGTGTGTGTGTGTGTGTGTGTGCATGTGTGCGTGTGTGTGTGTGTGTATGTGTGTGTGTGTGTCGCACCTTCAATATGGAGCGAAAGCGAAAGTGAGCAAGAATGTATTTTGCCGGTGCTGAGACGCTGTGCATGGCTCGCGACGTTGTTGCTCGGTAACGGAACAGTATAGTTGGCAAGGTGTCATAGTTTTATAAATTTTTTTTTCCTGACACGTTCCTAACACGGTCATGCTCTGGTGTAGTGGAAAAAAAACCTTAACTACGCAGTTTCAGTCCGCATGCCTATTGGATCGTAAAAGCAAAAAGGTCGGAAGGCCAATAAGTCTAGGCAGAAACCGAGCAAAATCTGCTCCTACACAGAGAAAACGGCTTTGATGCTAGTCGATTGATCCTGAATTTCGGTGACCCGGTAAAATGGCTAGATCATTTTTTAAGGTAACCGATACGAATTCTAGGTTTTATCAAATACTCGTACATATTTTTAGTCTCAAAAGACTAAAAAAAACACAGCTATGTTCAGGCTGTAATAAAATTTACGAGGAATATTCATAGGGATAGTTTAGATTTGAATTTGGAATCTTAATCTAGAATTCCAATGATTTAAAAAATATATTATGTAAAAAAATAGTTTGGTCTTCGAAGTCAATATGCTACTTTTACACAACAATTCATATTGCCATAACGAGAACACAGATGTTGAGTCTAGAATCTTGGTCTAGAACTCCGAAGATAAAAAAATATATATTTAAAAAAATAACCAGTTTTATTAATTAATTAATTAATTAATTATAATTTTATCCTAGAGGTAAGGGCTACTCTTACACAACAAAATCATATTGCCCAAACGAGACCACAGCTGCTGTAGTATTTGTAGTTCGTTTTAATGAAAGATGATGTCACCTATAGTAATACCAAGGAATGTAAGCATCATGAACTACTTTACGCAATAAATCATAAAAGAGAGACACAGTACAACATGGTCGTAGTATCATTTTCATCTTGTCTAATCAAGACTTGATGGCGAGTTGTCGGCTCCGGTCAACTAGTAATTGGTCATTCGGTGTCAAGTTATACCACTAGTTAATCCAGCTTATAGTTGGTAACTAATAATTAGTGTTGGAAAATGCCAAAGCATCCTTGAACCTATTTCTACACTATCTACACTAATATTATAAAGAGGAAAACTTTGTTTGTTTGTTTGATTGTTATGAATAGGCTCATGACCGATTTTAAAAATTCTTTCACCATTCGAAAGCTACATTATCCACGAGTAATATAGGCTATATTTAATTTTGAACAAAAATAGGGTTCCTCGGATATTAGGGTTTTTCGGACACAAGGTGTAAAAAATCAACCAAAAAAGTTACTTATTTTGCGTACCCTGCCTAACGGCTGAACCGATTTAGCTGAAAATTGGCAGGGAGGTAGCTTAGAGCCAGGAGAAGGACATAGGATCCTTTTTATCCCGTTCAACGGGGCCGGGGCTGGGGCGGGACGGGGCCGGGGCGAAACAAAGTTCGCTGGGACCGCTAGTTTTTAATAATATTGAGGTATGTTTAGGTAAATAGAGAGATAAAAGCGAGCTAGTTTTACATAAATTAAGATTATAGAACAGCAAAACTTACAAATCGTCTTTAAAGGCATTATAGATGAAATGTTGATAATACTCGACCACAATTCTTCGTTATACATCGTTATACAATGAGTCATAACATAAAAATCTTCTGCACACAAAAAGAATAGAGTTCAATGATCAAACATGCTCTTTTTGTGTTCAAACGATAAGTTCTCCATTGCTCAAACTGTTTTAATAACATATTTTCACTGTTTGTTTATAATTAAATAGGTTAATAGTTAGAATACACTGCATGTTACATAATCAAAAAGAAATCATACAGATCACCGACATAATCACACTCAAAATAGACTTTACCACGTAGGAATTAGAGCACATTTTTATTTGCTTATATGTATTACTAGGAAACGCATCTCTGGCATTGCACAGATTGCACAAGATACCGGATTCTTAGAAGTAACTAATAATATTTATTAAACTTTTTATTTTAGATCCGTATGTAGTAGTGTGTATACTAATACTAATAGGAAATAGGAGTATGAAAATAAAACTAACTAGATTTACGTAAGATTACCTTACCTAATTCTTAGTTTTACCTAGGTAAAACATGCACGTCAAGTGTCATTTGTCACACAAAACTCTCTTTAACATATTTTAAATTATCATCATCATTATCATTATCAGCCAATGGACGTCCACTGCTGAACATAGGCCTCCCCTTTGCTTTTCAAAGCGACCGGAAAGCTAAAAGATAGATGATTCGTATAAAATGTGGTTCGCGTTGAACGAAAAATGTTCTTAATCTGAAATTTAGTCAATTGAATAAGAGTTAAGGCTATTGCAAATATGCTCGTCCAAGGAATGGACCTGGGGGGCAATTGTGTAAAGCAATCGTATTAATTTGACAGTTCAAAACGTACGATATGATCTGTCAAACGGCAAAGAACAAAGGGTTTGACAGATCATACCGTACGTTTTGAAATGTCAAATGTATACGATTGCTTTACACAATTCCATACCTGGTATGGAATTGTGTAATTCAATCGTATTCATTTGATAGTTCAAAACGTACGATATGATCTGTCAAACGGCAAAGAACAAAAGGTTTGACAGATCACATCGTACGTTTTGAACTGTCAAATGAATACGATTGCTTTACACAATTACCCCTCTGGGTGGCGATTCCCGCGTTCCGTGAGGTAATTCGATTAAGTATTTAACTATTTCAACTAATTAATCAAGTAATAATATTCACACGTTAAAAAGCTATTGCACGAAATAAATGTAAATGCGTCAACTAAGAAATATTTTTTCTCCTACAAAGAGATTTCGATCGGTGAACTTCTTTCGTGTACGTACTGCATGAGAATTGGCACCCAGAGCCTCAATTAAATGTTCATTTCTCAACAATATTTCCGTCATTATTGTCACGATTTCTAATCATTTCGATTTCTTTCGTACGTAGTTTTGTACGTGGATAGGTATTGCTTGATTTTTTCGGCTAAACGGTGAAACTCGTAATCGAAGTACCACACGGAAAAAGTTCGAGTAACACGAGAATCTGGGTCCTGGCGCGAAGAGGTCGGATCCGTTTTCTTATAAACAACTAGGTACATAACTAATTATTTTGAGTAATATTGTTTTTTTATACATTTAAACACTTTTCAACTCGGTCACAGCGAGTGTATCGATATCCCACGACCTCGTGCGCCGGCGCTTCGTGTAGTTCGCTCGTCGCGTGTAAACAGACACCCTTTATTGACGATGTGAACGTGGCTTGGTTCGCAGCGAGGAGTTTACGCCGAAGTAATGCCGACAGAGAAAAATATGGTTTATGATGATGCAATATAGTGTCATAGATTCTGTTCTGAGGTTCTGGGGAGTCTGATGCGAGCTAATAAGATTGAATGAAAGAGGAAATCATTATGCCACAAATTAACTGGGAATCGGACAACTGTTTTCTGTTGAGATCAAATTTTCTAGGGTATTATAGGTACATACGAGCCGTTGTTAGTACTGTACTGTCATAATTAAATAAATAAATAAATATGCGTCAGACAACACACCAATTGTCTGGTATCATTGTAAGGAATTTTCTTCCTTGTGTTACGAAGTATCAGACAACGATTATGACGGGGGCGTCTCCCATAAACATCCATGAATTAGGTACAAATGTTCGTGCTCATCACACAAACATTTGTCCCTTGCGGGATTCGAACCCGCGACGGCCGGCGTAAAAGTCAGGAGAGCTAACCAACACACCAAACGCGTCGTCACTAATTATATAAATATATGCAGTTTCTTTTGAAATACTGAATTAACAGGTTTTGTGTATATTTAAATTAATTAAGTCCTCATAAAAGTAAATAGAGCTTGTCTTTCACCGAGATCATGACAAAAGACACAACAATTAAATCATACCATACTCTTATAAAATACATTGTTTCCTAGTTAAAAAAAAAAAACAATTATACCCCCTGAACCAAACCATCATACCAATCTACGACAAACAAACCAGCTGTACTTGCGGAGTACACCAGCAATAGCTCCGCGGGTTCAACGGTAATCCACACAGAACTCATAAAAAAACTGAAATGAAGCGCCTCACTATCGCACACAAGCCTACTTAAACTAGACGACTGTAACGTACGCATACTTATCCTAATTCACGAAGCAGTCGTGACTTCTACACCGATGAAGTATCGTTATTAATATTTGCACTCCCACGTCGAAATCAACTAATTAAGTAGTGGGGCGTCGCGTCATTTCAGCTTAGATAAGCTCTACATATTTACATATTTTTTATCCAAAAGCTTCATCCCCGCCATCTACAAGGCACAGCCTTTGTTTACTAGTACAGCCGCCTCATCCTGATCTATCCCAGTTTTACGCCGGCCATGTGTTTTATTTGCCTGCGTTTATTTGGAATTCCACCATTGCTGGAATCGGAACAAACATGTGCGATGAAAGACTTGCGTATCAGCTTTTATTAGATTTTTGTTTGCAAATATTTTTAGCCTGAACGTCCTGTAATTGTGATTTAGTGCCGGATGATAGGTCTCTTGTGTTGAAATACAAGTAGTTAGGATTACGCCAAAACAAAGATTAAACTTAGGTAAAGAGAGTTTTACTTTGATACCTTTGTATAATTTTCTTTAAATGCTGTAGAGAAAAAACATAAAATATGTGATTAAAAGTAAAACCATTTTCAGTATGCACAATGAATGTGCTTTATTAAATAATCATACACCAAAAACATAGTACGAATACCTAGTAAAGCAAAGTAAAGTGATCCTGTGAAAATCCCATTGTTGGGCAAAAGCCTCACCTTAATAAATTATAATATAATTAAATTTAATTTTTTTTTTATTTTTTTTTTATAAATTTGCGCCAGACAACACACCAATTGTCTAGTTTCGAGGTAAGGAATGTATTCCTTGTATTACGAAGTACTTGACAACGAAAATGACGGGGGCGTCTCCCATAAATACTTAAATACATATACGAGTAACATCCATGACTTAGGTACAAAATGTTCGTGCTCATTACACAAACATTTGCCCCTTGCAGGATTCGAACCCGCCACCGCTGGTTCAGTAGTCAGGAGCTCTAACCACTGCACCAAACGTGTCGTCAAATAACCTTGAAGAGTAGTATAAGTTGTATGAGCTATCATACTCCACGCAGGCTCAGTTTAAAGAGGAAACCCAAATTGTTTGAAACTGCTAATCGTAAAAACTGAATATAACAAAATAAATTTCCTCGTCTAACAAACAAACAACAACAATTATGTCATCTTATAAAAATACAAACGTTACACACTTTAGCAGTCAATGGGTAGGTGTGTTTACTGATAACAACCGTGCAACCGAAGTTGTTCCCTCCAGCTCATGTCCTTATTTTTCTTCAAACCTAATTACGAAGTCCATTTGCCTGGCCCGATTTTTATGGCCTACGGTAAGGCACCGTTCCATCGCAGTCTCTTTGTTTCCTCCCTTTGTTTCGATTTTTGCGGTTTTCTTTTGTAACGCCCGAAGAAATCTCTTTATATTTCGTCACCGAAGCTTTTTCTTACAATTACCAACCTACGTTTGCCATCCGCGAGCTCCTTTTTCTTTTGACATAACGGCGAAAATTACACTTATCGACAGTAATTGTTAGATGTTTCTAATGATCCTCAGTGATTTCCGTTAATAGTTCTTACGGCTGATGTCGTAGAAGCGAAAATCGAATGTTCGGAGCGCATAAGAGTGTAATGATATAATAAGGCATTGTTTTTGCTCATTGCTGGTGTTTCTACAAAATTCCCTCTAAGTGATGGCAACAAAATGTTTCTTTCGCGTCGCCACTCCCTTTTGATCTATTGTTTTTGGTATTTCATAGCGTTTTTTGTTGTAATTAATGTTACCGATTGTGTTTCCTTGCTTTTGAAGATATATTGATTTTGTGGATGGATGATTACCTACCTACACAGAGAAAATAAAACTATATCTACTGAGTAGGTTTGACAAATGAATTAATTTTGGCTGTCAACATAGGGCAATCTTTCTTTGATTAAATGTATTCTTTAAGCATAAAAAATACGAAATAATAAGCCAGCAATGCTTTTTATTAATTCAAAGCTAATAATGGAGTTAAACTAAGCATTTGTTTTTATTATAACTTTTTGTTTGGTTTTTAAAAAATTGTTATCGCCCCAAATATTGATTCCTAATTCTAATGCAATAATAGCATTAGTTAACAAGAACGTTTTGACATTTTAACCTTGGGTTAGATTTTAAAATTACACTGAAATGCGCCAGTGGGCTTATGTATCTCAAAAATGAAGGTTTCAATAAAAAACAAACAGACAGACAGCGATTTCTGAACCAATAGTTATAGCCAAAATGTCCATAAAATCTATTTTGAAACATTTCAATATTCCATGCTATTAGAAATCAACCTAAAATCGACACGGTAATTGTTATTAAGAAAGCAAATAATATAGGGCGCCTGAACAATGGCTAAATGAGCCTATCGCATGCCGCGCAAATGAAAGCCTTTTCCACCAGTAATCATTTCATAAAGGAATCATTAACTTTATTGAGATAACTTACGGGCTATTTGGAAAAATAGCTAGGTTGTATTTAATGAAAATCTCGATAGTTGTTCCTGCGATGAAAATGCTTTTGGTTTCAAGAGGTTAATTAAAAGAGTTTTATTTTATATCGTCACCATTATGATCAGCCAAAAGACGTCCGTCCATAGATGACCAAAGGCTTCCTCTAAATTTTTTTGATAGCGATCGGTTACAAGCAGTCTGCATTCAGTGTGATTCTGTGATCTTTACAAGGTCGTCTGTCCATGTTGTCGGTGGGACTTAATTTACAAGTAAAATTTACATATTTTTTTTATCTTCTCAATCAATTCAGATCCAATGTCGTGTGATCTATAATCCATCTCAACAGTGCTCAGATGCTTTTATGGTTTTTCTTTAAAAGCTATAAGTCCCTATGTAGATTATTACCCATTTTATTAATCAATAGCAGAGTTTTATTACAGTTAGTACATACTCAAGTACATACTCATCATATTACAGTTAGTATATTACCAGATGATTTTGATTGGGTAGATTAAAACTACATTTAAGGTATTATTGAAACCGAAATAACTTTCATTTCAAATTTATGTTTTATTTACAGTTGGTATTTCATTATAATAATTCTGCGTAGGTTTTAATACAACGACGGAAACAAATACCTAATTAGCAGCAAAATAATGTTTTGACTGTTTCATTTTGTGCTCAATTCCAGATAAATTACCATCGATTTAATAACGAAATTAAATTATTTTGTAATACAAGTACTTACTTTAGGTACTAGCGTTATAAAACACGTTTGAATTAACTTACTAGGTTCTGTGTTTTCGTTTATTTGAATCAGATTTTTGGAGATCCATTATACGTTAAAATGCTATCTGACGTTAGAATCCGGATAGAATCCGAAAATTTTGGATTTGTTAACGCTAAGAAAATGTGTCTTCCACTTTTTTTAATGGATATAAATATTAAAGAAGAAAGAAAAATCGTTTATTTGTTAAACATCACAAACACACCCATACACAATATTACACATAAAAATTACACAATATACAAAGATTGAATAAAAAATACACAGAAAAGGAAAAAAATGGAAATGTCCATGTCCATATTTTACATCGTACACCATACGAGGCCAATGAATGGTAATATTACGCTATGTTGGAGTGTTTTTAATGTCAGCAATTTATATATATAGTTTGTACACCGACTAGTTTCTCTTTCACAAATCCAATAAAATAAAAATGATGCAAATCGGTCTACCCGCTCTTAAGTTATAAGTGGTGTTTTTATGAATATAGATTTAAAATTAATTTGATTATTAATTTATTAGATTTTTAGGCAACCAAAAACGAGTGCCTACAATACAGGCTATTAAGTCACAGGTATTCTAAGAGCCTTCACCATCGATAAATTGGCACTAACCAACGAATAACTCAAATATGGAACGTCATTTCATATGAAGTAAGTTACAGATAACGTTACCTACTGGTTACTTATGCGGACTATTAGACATGACGGGTCTAACCGCGAATAAAAACTTATGAGTTGCAATTCTACTATACTATACTCACTGCTCGACGTGGAGTTGACTCGTGACCACGGCAGTTGCAATACAACTGAAACGTCGAGCAGTGAGTAAACTCATAGGTTTTTATTCGCGTCTAAAATCCTATACTTATGCGGACATTATGAAAAAGGCCATAAATAATATAACGTACAGAACCGTCACCCTGTACCAGTCTCGTCGATTCCCATAGCTATTCCCTCTGTGCCTGATTGAGAGCAAATTGGACGTTATAATTTGTAGGCTTTCATTCTTTGTCGTCGCTTTATTAATTCTGCCGGGCTCGAGGTACTTCGGAATGATTTGCCGTCGAATATGTAGGAACTTATGTCGATGATTTGTTCGATCCGGCGACTGTTTTTAAAACGAGTCAGGTGAAATGGATTGGGTTGATTGAGAGTTCTGAACTGTAACTGAATTTTGTGATACTACAGGCACTGATACAGATGTAAGGTAAGGGCGCAGTGGTTCTATATTTTTAGTGTATTAGAAAATGCAACAAACAGAAGAAGTACGTAAGAGATCACTGATAACGTTAAAACTGTCTAAATCGTACATTTCCTCTAAACTTTTAAATTATCTATATACTTATCTTTCGATGACCGAGCCAGTAATATAGTTAAGAGAAAAAAATCAACTTTAACAAGGAAATATTTCATAACATTGATAAACGGTTGTGATCCCAAGTACCAGGGTAAGGGTACGACACAAGGAATCCTAGAGTGGGTACCAGTGTACTTATAAACCAATGTTGTATTTATTTGCTAAATAAATGTATCTTATAAATTATCTTATCTTACAAACCATTGGGTACCTACCAAAATAAATATGGAATAGAACAATTAGATGAAGATGCTACGATTTCAAATAGATTGTAAAATAAATTGTCAGCAACGTTGTGCAAATAAACATCGCAATTGAATGTTTTATCAGTAACTAGATGACCCGGTGAACTTCGTACCACTTACTTAGATTTATGTAAAATGTAGTTAAGCCGAACAAAACGAATTAATATGACAAAACTAAAGAAAATTCAAGTCAAGCACAAATTGATATAAAAACGGAAATTCGTCACTTCCAAAGGACACGGTCGACCCGCCATACATTGCTTGCCCCAAAAGTAAAAATCCATGCGTCACGACCAAAACTAAATTTATGGGTTCGTTTCTTCGCCTTTTAAAATAATATAAGCCGTAAATAGCGGGGTTTTCACATGAAACGAAATAAAATGTGTGGGGTCAATCTCTTGCACACTATTTAGAACAGGTCTTTCTAGATCATAGCGCCATCTGTGTCGAAAAACCGCCATCTAGGCCACCAAAACTAAAACATAGAAAACTGCCCCGCTAGGGTGCGTAACGCGTGAAAATTACGATGACGCAAACAATAGTTCCTTGTCACAGTTTTTTTTTTTCAAGTTTTTGGAAGAGGTTAGTAGGTTTAAAGGTTAGTACCTATGGGAGGCAAACGTCATTTTCCTTCTTAAAATAGCGATTGCGAGCGCTTACTTATTTAACTAACTGCCAGTTCTATGACACAGTATGACACAATATGCCATTTCGTTAAGCGGTCGTCAGTTTGCTAATAAGTGCTCGAAACCGCTATTTTCTGCCAAACACAACAATTGTTGGGGACAGGATTGTAGATTAATATGCCGCTAGATAAAAGCAAAGTAAATTAACAATATTGTATTAAAAATTCAATATATTTTTTGAAAAATGATATAGTCAAGTCTCTTAATGTTTTTCTTTAATCAAACATAAAACGACTCTGGGGCACGATACGACCGTGTCCTTTAAGAAGTAAGTTTTTTAAATGATCGAACCTGAGCTGGTTCCTAACAGCACACCAGGTTCGCCTCCTCCGTCCGATTTCCATGATCCAAATGTCTATCTCTAAAATATCTAATTAATATAGATGACCCGGTGAACTTCGTATCACTTCGTGTTGGGGCGGCCTAATAGTAGTTTAGTAATCTGGCAATACTGTCAGTGTCACTGTCACCTAACTTTTGAAGAAAAGATTGTTCAAATGTAAAAACAGAACTTATAGTTTAACTCCTAAGAATGCATTGTCCCTTTTGTAATAAGTGGATGGAACGGCAGAACAAAAATAATAACTGTCCAGCAGGCCTAGGATGCACGCCGTGATAAAAATTTATCGAGGCATTTTAGCGCGTTTGTTTGTCAAAAATCGACATACCCGCAGTTGCTAACATGGCTGCCATGAAAGTCATGTCGTACTGTCAAAATTCAAAATATGACAAAATTATCATTGAACCCTACCATGCCACACATATTTTTATCGAATTTTGACATTTCGCCGTGTGACATTATCTTCCACCATTAGCGAGGACGACAAATAAAAAAAAACATATTTAGAGCAAAAATATATGACTGAGTCGTGCCATATTTTATCCTCGGCTCTCAAAAAACAATAAAGTGTAAAAATATTAAAAAGAAAGTCCCCGTGGAACATTTTTTATCCCTAACATATTTATTAATTTGAATTCATTATCTGTTGCATGTTAGGCCTACTGGAGTCTTATTACAATGTTGGCAGTTTTTGTCCTGCCTGTCATTAATTTGGTAAGATTGGCACCCTTCAAACATGTCAAACAACGTCAAACATAACCCATTCATTATTTTTATATTTTAAAATTTAAAAACATGATGTTATGAGCAAATTTGATATTATGTTTTCGATTCAAAAGTCTTGTTTTAATGCGTTCTTCAATTCGAGTGGAACCGAGACTACAAATACCGTCAAATGTTTGACAGAAAGTAAGTGGTCAACTTTTATAAGGGAAAATGGAATTGTCGTTTTACTCTATCTTTCTCGCAATTTTTCCTTATTTGCTCACCGTTTAGACCTACCCTGGCCTACGACAAACATTTTAAAACCAAAATCAGCTCAATCGGCCCAGCCGTTCTGGAGTTTTAATCAGACTAACGAACATCAATTCATTTTTATTTATATAGATGATTACACAAGATCCCGTTATTCTTCGTAAAAGTTCAATAAAACAATATCAATTAGAACATAGTTACTCGAAAAATCACACGAAACGCTCACAGTGGAAGTACCACAATCAGTTTCTAAGAATTATGCCTAATTTAGTTTTACAGCCCAAAGTATAAACAATGCTTCTTACGTCCCGACATCGGAATACTTGAATAAATAACAAGTAAAAGGTATTTCTTTGTGTCGATACTAACGACTGATTTGTGAACAGTTGTCGAGACTGGCCAAAGAATAATATTCTCTGCGTAGAGTGCCCAGTTAGATGGTATTGGTACAATTTCTGCCTAAAATGACATATTTTAGGCATCATACTGGCGAGTGCATTGATGGTAAGTAGTTACGACGGTTTTCATCGAACTAAAAAAAACGAGTTTATTGTAGTGTCAAGTTTTAAAGATTACTTCTACTACTTACATTTCAACTCATTTCAAAAATATACAATTTATTGGTGCTCTTTCGAATACAATATTTTTTAACTTTAGAAACTAAAATAAAATAATTCAAGTAATTTGTGCTACTTTATGCAAAGTTCATTGTCCTTCTTGTAAAAATATACAGTTGAAATGTAAAACATGCAATGATATTAGTAGGCAGATGAAAAGGGTACATTCATTTGAGTTGGTGCTTCTGTCTGAACCATTTTTGTCAGTCTATGCGAAAGGAAGTCCTGTCTATATATATCCGGAATGCAACTACAAATGCAGTCGACGATATTATTGGCTCGTCGTGCGTGTGTCCCGAAATGTCCTTGGGTCGTGGTCGCCCTACAGAAAGTATTTCTTTTTAACTGTTTACGCTTCTGAGAACCACTTAGCTGTAGCTAATGCTTAATGCTTGACATTCTTGATTTATTTTGGAAGAAAACAATAAGATTTTGAGTGGGAACAAAAACCTTGGTAATTCGGTAGGTATTCTTTTCATTATTTGGGTTCAATGCTCATACTTACTTTTTTTTTCTCGCTGCAGCTCTTTATGAAAGCAGACACCATCACTATATTTCCTACCAAATGAACCGTGTGACTAAATGAATTTGAGTAATTACATGGAAACACGGAATTTAGACGACTCGTTTGGTGCAGTGATTTAGCGCTCCTGACTACGACGCAAACCGCCGCGGGTTCGAATCCCGCAAGGGGCAAATGTTTGTGCGATGAGCACGAATATTTGGACCTAAGTCATGAATTTTATATTCTATGGGAGACGCCTTCGTCATATTCTTTCTGGAAGGTATTCGTAACAAAAGGATGAAAATATCTTACTTTGATGATTGGTGTGTTGTGGGACATTTATTTTATTTATTTATTTAAACTTTATTGCACTGTATAATGTACAATTGGCGGACTTAATGCCTTATTCATTCTCTACCAGTCAACCGCTTGGGAATGCAGAAAATTTAATCAGTGGCGGAACATTTGCAATAACTGAGCGGGTAATATAAAATAACTTAATAAAATGCATTATGGCGACATAAACATACATACTAATATTACACAAATAATTAATAGAATATATAAATATATATAGGCAAAATAAACAATAACAATAATAGGACATTGATTTTAATTTTCAGGTTCAAATTAAGGCTCTACCATTAGTAGGATGTCAGGTATCTTATATTTATCATCTAAATCATAAAAATACTTTGTTTGCACAACAAACATTCAAATTAACGCAAACTCGGCTTATAATAAAACATCGATTTTGGCCTGTTTCAAAACATGTCCAAACAAAGTTTGTTGGAAACTCGAACGTCATGAAATTTCGAACAATGTATTCGAAATGTAAAGAGACCCACCTGCGTTGTGTTTGTTGCGGTTCGTGATATATCGCCTATGTGTGGCTACGCATGCGTGGTCTTGGTGCAAAATATGATGCATTGCATGACTGTAGAAGAACATTTTGTAGAAAAATGCATTCAATTAAGATTCGAGTTATAAGTTGAGTAATAAATGCGAATGCTTCAGACATAATCTAAATCCCATATCCCGGTTGGGTTCGCCTCACACAAAAATGCGTTTCTTCATGGAGCTGAGTATCTGAAACAACTAAGTCAATTATATAGTAGTTCATCATCATCATCATCAGCCAAAGGACGTCCACTGCTGAACATAGGCCACCCCATGGATTTCCACAGTGACCGGTTGTGAACGCTGCGCCTTTGGTCAAAGAGTCTCCAATCCAGGACTTTTCAGCCCCAACGGCCATCAGTTCTACGCGCTATGTGCCCTGCCCACTGCCACTTGAGCTTACTGACTCGCAGGGCTATGTCCGTTACCTTAGTTCTTCTACGTATCTCCTCGTTTCTGATTCGATCTCGTAGAGAAACACCGAGCATAGCCCTCTATCGCTCGTTGTGTGATTTTGAGCTTCTTTATTAGGCCCAAAGTTAGTCGTTGGTCTATGTAAAAACCAAAATGGCACCAAATTGTGCGCATGGTTGTCATCGGCATCCGATGTTATTTCTATTATTCTATACGTAGATTTACTTTACTATAAATATAATTTCAATAAAGGTCACTTCATTATACCAATATAACGTAACAAGTCCTAACAATCACCGCGATTCTTCACTCCTAATTCATCTAATCTTCTACCTACACCGCTCAATAGGCTACGATATATCACGTCGACGGCAGCTCACGGCTCCAACTTTCAATTACAAAGTTGGGCGCAAGTTACCTGGCTATCCGCCAGCTATGCCATGTGGAATCGCGAACTGTGATAAATTCAATTATTCAATTTGAATTGCATCGTAGACAGTTGCGTCGAAGTTGCACGAGCTTAGTTTCTTATGACATAAATCAGGCTTCTGTGTGGTGTAGGGTTATTATTACAAGTTGTCTTTACAAACGAGTATTACAAATCCGACAAATTAGATAAGTATGCCTCCATTGTTGAATACTGTCCTAGAAACATTGTTTTTAAATTGGTCGGTTCATATCTTAGTACGGTTCGAAACGTGGCACTAAGTTTTTAGAATAAAGGTAGAAGAGTTTGTTTGTTTGATAGAACGCGGTAATATTACCTAACTTCGAAACTATTAATAATTAGAAAAAGCATTAATAAAAATGTTTCGTAACCGGACGGGTAAAGTCCGAAAAGTACACGAATATATCCCACAAATATAACCACAAAATGCTCAAATTAAAAAATAATTTTTATTTTTGATTGAAAAAAGCAAAAAGAGCTAGTTAAATAGGAAAAGACGCAAAATTTAAGTCATTAATATTCTGCAAGTTGATATTAACCATCGCTTGTTTTGACCATGAGTCAATTTTTAAAGTGTTTCAGATTATTTGTAACCCAGCTACTAGTTTATAGCGAAAAGTGTTTCAACCGTATGCAATTAGTATTTAATGGCTCATTCGAAACCCATTACAGCTTTATGGGAACGACTATGAGTACCTACGTTCAAATGTGTTGATTTGCAGTAATTGAAACGAAAAGCAACTCTATTACGTCTTTTTTGCTCAATTTCTATTCTAATACCAGATAAATGGGTTCAAATCCCGCAAGGTGCAAATGTTTGTGTTACGAGTATGAACATTTGTACGTAAGTCATAGATGTTATGTGTATTTAAATATTTATGGAAGACGCCCCGTCATAATCGTTGTCTAGCACTTCGTGTACATAAGGAAGGAAATTCCTTAATTCGAAGTCAGATAATTTGTGTGTTTTCTGACGCATAGATATGCACTATGAACAGTTAATATTCATGTAAAAACCAAACTCTAATGTACTCTGAACCCGGGATCCACTAGTCCCGACCATTTAGTCTAAAATATCTTTTTACAAAAGGGCAAGATTATTAAATCCTTTCAACTATCTAGGTAAACACGAGAGCTATCATGTTGAGCAACAATTTTGCGGTAGTGTTACAATAATTGAGCAAAAACAGAGTTGATTCGCGAGCAAAAACTATGAGAAAAGCAAGTGGATGCCAACCGATCGGTACGTTTACACGTAACGATTCTATTAAGTCAGTATCTCGTAAAAAAACAAGTTTACTTACAACATTTCGTTATCAGATAGATAGAGAGCTGCAAGGTTTCCTTACGAGCAATTATCGGCTAGTTTTATTGATACCACGCCTTTTATTGATGACTAGCGACCCCCTCCCCCCCCCGCCCCCTCCTTGCGGCTTTGCTGCCTTCCTCTGTCATTGTAGCATGATGTTTTAAATTCTTAATCAGTCAGGTATCAAATGACTCCCGGGAGTCGCATAATAATGGAATTTTTGTGTCTCGTTCACACATACTTGACGAGTTAAGCTTGCCTCGATAAATAGGCTATCCAACACCAAAAATATAAGTCGTCCAGTAGTTCCTGAGATAAGCGCGTTCAAATAAACAAACAAGCAAACAAACAAACAAACTTTTCAGCTTTATAATAAATTAGCATAGATTTTTATTAATCTTTCTAAACGAAACGTGAAGAGGCGGTTAAAGCAATATTGACAATGAAATCAAAACCCCCTATTTCAAAAACAACTGTTACACTTTCTCCAAGGAAGATGAATCGTATCGTGTAAATAGTGCCCATGCCCATGAAAACTTCAAAGAAACCAATAATTATACGTTGCCGGCAATATCAACTAGTAATCACACCAAGAGACAGATATAATTGGTTGGCATTAAGAAGAAAAACATTAATGAATGAGAAACATAAACATCGTTACAGCAATTGCTTCGTAAATGGCACTTGCCTATTAATTTGTGTCAGAATTATAAGATACATAATTAAAAATGTATGTTTCTTCCACTGTGATCAGAATTCCTTCATTAAAATACGTTTGAAAATCTTAACCAATCAAATCAATTAAGTAAGTGAGGTTCTGAAGCCTGTTTCTCAGTATTCAGTGTTACTTGAGAGATACCAATCTAACGGTAATTAACTAGATTCCAGGTATATTTTAAGAATTTGAATTGTTATAAGCCATCGTTTTGCATATTTACAGTAACTAGATAATCCTTAATATGGTATCATAATTAATCAAGCAAATTGGAAACGAAATATATATTCTGGCTTAGAATGTTTTTAGCACTAACAGTGTCATATTTGTATTCTTAAAAGATTAAATAAGAAACCAAAAATTGCGCACGGACGGGACTTGAACCTGCAACTTCCTGGCTAACGGGCTTTCATCTTTTACGAAATATACTCGTACGTTTCCAAAATAATTAACGTTTTCGTGGTATTGCTGTATAAGTTAAATGAAAAAGTTCTCACAAAAAGTCTTATAAAAATAGAAGAACCGTATATTTTTTTCAGTGTCATTATAAAAATGTAGTATTTAAATCAAGACTCCTCATTAACTTGCGTTAATAATTGCATATTTCCTAACCGTCTTTTTAAAAAGACACTTTACTATGATAGGAGACCATCATAACCTTAACCCATCACTTCTAATTAATGGCAAATCACTGTTCAGCAGTGTGCTTACGTAACCAGCGAGCGATAACAATGTCCGCGTATGACAAGGACCACAATTCCGCTAATTGAGTTGTCACTCAGTTGTTGTGCATCAGTTGTACAATTGATAGACCTAGCAATTCTGACAGCGGCGTATCACTTTTCAATGCCGCTGACTTTAAGCACACGATGTGTTGCAATAGCACTACTGAATGACTACTGGACTACAATATAGTCCAACAGTAGATGCCGAAAATACACTAATCGGGCTGGCAGTACTTAAGCGCTGACAAGTCACCGTCAAGAGTGGTTACCAAACCAAAACTCTACCAAAATTGAGAGTGATATAGAAGATTGATATATAGATAGATAGATCAAAAGTTGTACTATCGCAAAAATCGTGTCACGTGTCGGTTAAAACCAAACTCAATGACAGTGTTTGTCTAAGGCATCGTTGTGTTATCGATTGTTAATTAACATTAATGGGTATATTTTCTTGAAAATGGGCACAATCGTAAATATTCAACCGCTGGTAATGACATTTAACCATTGGTTTAGTAGTAAACTATCAATCACGCAACTGGGTCGAAGAAAAAATTGTTTATCAGATGATCAGTGATTCTTTTGAAATAGTTGCAAGATTTTCGCTGTTGCAAGATACTCGTACGCAAATAGCCCTAGCTTTCAAAATTATGTCATGACGTCACAAACAATAGCAATGCGGCATCGAGGATACGTAATCGCCTCTCTGATGACGTGGATTGCTAGCTATACGTACATGGGTTCATTAAAATATGGCCTTTGATCCACATAGATCCGGTTCGAACGCGAAGCCTGTTCTATATTAATTAGTAAAGGAGCATATATAATAACGGAACTGGCAGCAAATGCAGTGAGGGCTAATCAAAATGGGAAAAATAATAAAACAAATCCAATTCATATTTTATATCTTCGGAATGTGTTTTTTTTTCTATGATAATTTTATACTTAAAATAGAAACATTTAAATTAGGACTCTGCCTTAGTTTTTGAATCAAGGTATATAGCTACATTCAAATTCTAGATGTAGTTCTTCCTCTTGTTATTATATAATAATAATAAATAAATATAGTGCATACAGGGATAATCGTCGGCTCGTGTCACACTACATTTAGATTAATGTTGTCAAACGGGCCTCTGCGTGTTGGCTTCGGCCCCATGTACGCCTACCAAAGGTCCGGGACCCTGTGGTCCGGAGATAGGAAAATGACCAACAGAAAAATAATAATAATAAAGCCTTTTATTCGGACATGGGATATACAATTATTTCTTTATCTACTGTACATTTTTGAATTATTTTTAAAATATAAACTATTCGTGTATTTGGTGCTTCTTCACTTTCTGTAAGTCCGTTTGCCAGTTGGCAAAGGCCTCCTCCAACCAACTCCATTCTGATCTCTCTCTGGGTACTCTACTCCATGTTACGCCAGCAACCTGTCTGATATCATCGTCCCATCTTTTTTGTTGTCTACCTCTTTTCCTTTTGCCTTCTCTTGGATACCAAAAAGTAATTATTTTGCTCCATTTGTCCTTTCCCCTGACCATATGTCCCGACCACTTCCATTTAAACCTTTTTATTTTAAGGGTTACATCCTGGACCTTGGTTTTTTTAATGGTGTCTAATGTTGGTGTTTCTTATTTTGTCCCCCCTCTTTACTCCTATCATACTTCTCTCCATTGCTCGTTGGCAAATAGCAATTCTATTGGTTGTGTTTTTAGTTATGGACCACGTTTGGCTTCCATACATCAGGATTGGTAGGATGCAAACATTGAATAATTTGCTCTTTACTGCTATATTAAGGTTTTTGTCTTTCATTACTTCCCTTAGGCCCCAATATCTTTTCCATTATTGGGGCCTTTTAACATTATTTTTAGGTCTTCTGGAGTTTTTGCGAATAACACGATATCATCGGCAAATCTTAAATGTGTTAGTGTGCGGCCGTCTATATTTAAACCTAAATTTTCCTGTTCAAGGCTTCTGAAGATCATTTCCAGTACAGCGGTGAAAAGTTTGGGAGAGAGAGGATCTCCTTGTCTTACTCCTTTTTGAATCTTAAACGATTCACCTTTCTTTTCTAGCTGAATGCGAGCCGAGCTGTTTTTGTATACATTTCTAATCAATCTTATGTATTTTTGATCTATCCCTTGTTTTTATTATATTTTTATTATATATTATATATTTATCCTCTTGTTATTATTATAGGTCAAAATCTATTTGCCTGAAAACTACATTAACTTTTTTCAAAAGTACCTATCTAGTCTCTTTTATCTAAAGAATACTCAATTTCAATGCATAATAGTATTTACTATCGTCCAGCCGCTCAAATAATGCTGTTAGATGCTTTCCATTTTAACAGGAAATATTATAATTATGAAGAGAGTGTCAAACTTCCTGACTTTGTTCATTTTTCTATATTTATTATCTGTATAGGTGCAAAACTTTGTAACATTCCTGAGCGTCTGGTCTTTAGTTCAACATTTTATTTGATTTTATAAAATCATCCAGAAATGTTGAATGTTTGCTGACTACATAAAACATATTTTGCTTTCTGATAATTATTTATAATTTCCGTATATGTAATCGGTCTTTCTCACGATCTGTTTTTTTCTGCAGACCGTACTCAAATTGCTACCAGTGCCACTTGAAATACAAACCGTTTGTTTGCTCTCACGGCTAAAATGGCTCTATATTAATTATTAAATTACATCGTTCGCCCCACTCCGTTGAATGGAAACACATTTTAATAGATTCAGGCCCCACCTGGCACTAAATTAGATATACAATGGGATCGATTCTTAGAAGGTCTAATAACTATCCTGATTCTCAGCAGTTTATAATTTATGAAATGTATGTATTATGTAGGTATATAATTACCATTAACAGGCCACTTTAGATAAAAAAACGTTCAACTTATTTACCTAAACAGAATACTCGAAAATATTTTAATGGGCTGACAATTTCATCATAACCGTGAAAACTGACGTTCATTCGATCATGAAATTATTGATGTGTCAATTTTAACCTAATCCAAACGACCAGTAATTTATCACATTTTAGACAAATATCATTGGATTTGGGTAAAAGCTTAATTAGAATCAATACTATTAGACTTTGGGAAACCGATATATCAACAATAATCGGCTTTTAAATGGAAAAGCAATCAAATCGTTCGATAGCAACAGAGTGATTAAAAATATTAAGCTCGTATTTTGTGAGTGGTGAGTGGTTAATTATATAATTGTTTGGGATTATACACATATTTCCAAAAAAATCTTTTGATTCAATAATTGCTTGTTACTAAATACATTTCAAGAGCCCATTTATTTATTACAATTGGTCTCATGCGTCTGCATCCGCGCGTTTTGAGTGCGTAGCGTGATGTTTAAAAACGCAATGTTTTATAAACTTAAGCCTTGCCTGATAAATAAGCTATTTAACTTTTTTTTTTTATCTATCCAGTAGTTGCTGAGATTTGCGTTCAAACAAAGAAACTCTTCAGCTTTATAATATTAAAATTATAGATCTGTGTAACGATATTTTTTTGCACCCGATTACATGTTTGAACTCTTTTGCATGTAGTTCCTTAGTAAGTTGATCCGAATCTATAGTTAAGGCTGCTGTCACCTACCTTCTAACAAAGTTCAAGTGCAGTTTTCTTCCCAAAAATGACTTAACTGACAACTTTTTTTGACTGATTTGCGTAGAAATAAGCTATCTACATAAGATGTAAGCTCTGAATTTTTGATTCAATCTTTAAAATGCCTGTAATTTGCAATCATAGAAGCCAAATTGACGGTTTTTCTGGTGCACTTTTCTAGATCAGTTGTTGACATCAGCTATCGAAATAACATAAACTTGAAGGGAATTACGTTCGTCTACAAGGTGTAGACTCTGTTTTTTTTATTTATTGCTCTGGTTATTCCAAATGAAGACAAAATTGAAGCCATGTTTTGGCATAAAATACGCACCTAAAGACATGCGATTATCTCTGAGATACATTGCACTTATTGTGTGTTATTTGATAAAACAATGTTATAGAGGTTCTTATCTTTGACTTAGCATCTAAATTCTTGATTTTATCTTGTGCACTATATTCAAAATATCTTACTAAAGTAACCTATAAATTTGAGATTTGGAGCTGTCACGAACATTCATCTTCGATCGAGATTTGACAGACAGCGCCGAGCGCTCGGAGAGGAAGGGTGTGTCGCTCGTTGTCTTCGCTGCTACTCTTTTATTTCGTGTATGATACTAATTCCAAATTTGAAAATATCACACTTTGCACAATTTTTATACGGCGACCAATTCGCTTTGAGGCTTTATGCAACAGGCATAAAGCCATAGTGCATTTGGATCGTCGATGGTCTCTAATTATAACAAAAAAGTATTCGTTCTTTTGTATCGATTAGTAGTTGTATTTAAATGATTAATCAATGTTATGTAAACTTGCATAGAAAGAAATCCTTATTAATACTATAAACAAGAAAGATTTATATGTACGGCGACTATTTCAAGAGGTTCATGAGTTATAACGAAGATCTTTTATCATATACAATTTGTATTTTCGAAACTTGATCAAACAAAATGTGCAGATACTAGGACCAAAATTATCGACAAAAATAATAATAATAAAAAATTGACTCCAAAATAAAATTGTTATTTAAGACTTTTTAATGTGTTTTGTTTTAGAAGTAAGTTTTATTGAAATAGTATGGTGGTGAAGTGACCATTAACCCAACAAAATTGAAGACAAATAAGGGCTTTTGTTTTAAGTATTTGACTTTGAGTAGTCAACAAGTAAGTTTATAAATTTTCTTACATCATTCGTGCTTTGGATTTTGAATAAGAATAAACGGACGACAAAAAGTAAAAGGTCAGTTTTTCTCAATATAGACCGTATGTAGGCGTTATTTAGTTCCACAACCTTTGATACGCACTTGTACGTACATACCATTGGCCATTGGCGTCAATTCCATACTGTGTGGGACTTGTTCATGGCATTAATTCCATACGCTAGTAACAGTGTTTCAATGGTTTAAACCTAAATAAATAAGGCAATATTTTGCTTATTTAACATTACTTTTCTTTCTACCACAATCTACAACCACAACCTAACTATAAACTTGTATAGTAAAACGTTTGTTTAAATAGAAACGTTTCATGTGATGTGTATGTAGTTAATATGAACCTGTATTCAAATTGTACGCAAATGCCATGAAGTTCCATGGTTCTATTCAAGTCCATATTCATATCGACACTGGAAATTTCAAATGTCGTAAGGGACAAAGTCCTACTTTTCAGGAGAGCCGATAAACAAAATCCAAATTTAAAAAAAATCGTAACTTAGTAAATATTCATCCGAATTAGATGATTCTTTTACACATAACTTTCAAAAAGCTTTTCCTACATCATTGAGATAGTATTATATATAATATCTCAATAGTTTAGGAAATAGTGTCCCTTACACAATAATTTCTGAAGAATCTGTCCCTTACGCATACAAAAAAATCTGACTATTTTTATGAAAATCTCTTACGCCATAGACTAAAATTCAACCCGACTGTCGTAACTATCACACAACATTAAATTTTTCGATTTTTTCTGTTGTAATGTCATATTTTTTTCTAGGACACTGAAGTAAGTAGCGTTAAAAATGTATGAAAATATTAGGAACTTATATATCTATGTATTGAGAATTGTTTTATTTCCATAGTTATAGATAAAACTATCAATTTCCTTTTTGTTAGCTTGTTATTTAGGTCAATGCTAAGGACGCCCATCTCTTCCGAACCTACCTATTATGGCTGAGCTCGATGATTTACCCACCGTGTGGGATCTACGTGCGGCCGTATTACAGCTCAAATGTGGTAAGAGTCCAGGGGTCGATGGTGTACTCACTGAACTCCTAAAACTCAAGTGCATATTACCAGTATTGCATAACTTTCTGGGGAAATGCTGGGAGAGGGAGCTATTCCCACAGGATATGCGGGATGCAAATATTGTGACTCTTTACAAAGGGAAAGGTGACCGCGGCGATTGTAACTCTTACCGTGGTATTTCCCTTCTTAGCATTGTCGGTAAGCTTTTTGCAGGGGTCATATTGACTAAACTGCAAAGTCTTTCCGAACGCGTGTATCCTGAGGCACAATGTGGCTTCCGTTCCCAGCGTTCCACTATGGATATGATATTTACCATCCGGCAACTTCAAGAGAAGTGCCGTGAGCAGAATACTCCTTTGGTGATCGCATTTGTTGACCTGAATAAGGCCTTCGACACGGTCAGCAGAGAGGGTCTCTATGTTGCACTTGAGAAAATAGGATGTCCCCCAAAGCTGCTGAAGTTGGTGAAATGCTTTCACGAAAACATGAAAGGCACCGTTGTCTACAATGGTCAAACGTCCGACGCTTTTGATATGCGTAGAGGAGTTCGCCAAGGCTGCGTCTTGGCACCAACTTTGTTCGGCATATTCTTTTCGCTTCTGCTCAAAATTGCCTTCGGTGACGCGCAACAAGGTGTCCATCTACACACTCGAGCGGATGGGAAGCTGTTTAATGTCGCCCTCCTTAAATCTCGCCGTAATCGCGAGGACCTATTTGTTGACAGCTTGCTGTTTGCCGACGATGCAGCCTTTGTTGCAAGAACTCCCCAAGAGCTCCAGGTCCTACTAGACAAATTTCACCACGCTTGTGCCCTGTTCTCCATGTCCATAAATGCAGAGAAGACCGTAATCCTAGCGCAGGGTTATACCTACCAGCCGTCCATCTTGCTGGAAGGTGCAACCTTGGAGGTAGTCGACAAGTTTTGTTACCTGGGGTCGACCGTGTCAAGCAATCTCTCTCTTGACGGAGAGATCGATATACGCATAGGCAATTCCAATAACAATAGCAATACAGTTCCAACTAAATAACAATTGTAAATTACAATAATCTAAAAGGAACTTTCAAAATGAGTATCATCTTCTTACAAGCTAAGAACAATGTTTATACCCAATAACGAGTATTCAGACTTTTAAATGTACTTTGTAAACGAGTATCTATACTGCAAAGACTAAGTTTATGTACCGATTGGTTTTCAAACAAGAAATAATCACAATTCCCAATAACACACCTGGGACATATAGGTAGCATAAACCACCAAAATAGTCCCTTACAACATAATGATTACAGAGTTGAGAGATATACGACGTTGCGTTTAAGCAAACGATACCTTTAAGTGTAAAATTTGACCCATACTACAAAAATTTTTACACTTCGTTTAGTTACGACAAAGTAAATTCACCTCATAACTTCTTTATTTGAAAAGATACCACAAAGTCTGCTATACAGATCGCTAGAGATTTTTTTTCTGATTCCTATGCTGTGTTTAGTGTACTTACGACAAAATGTCCCTTACGACATTTGAAATTTCCAGTGTCGATATAATATTTCATTATTGAAAAATGTATATGGACAAAATGATATAATACCGGTGTAAACCAAATAATTAAATAAAAATTATCTTGTTTATCATCTGTTATACATGAAATACTTGAAATCTTGATCGAAATTTTCTTAACTACATTTTCTGAATGTCAGCTATAATAACTTGTGACATATTTCATATATCAAAATACAAATCATATCAAAGAACAGCGTTACACTAAAAAGCATTTATGTGTAAATAAATCCTCATAGCATCCAGCTGGTATGACACGTGGTAGATCAAGCCCAGAACCAATGGCATCATCCACCAATAACCCTTAGTCCCCGTTTCTCGTGGAGTTTACATTCGTAAAAAAATACCTACTCTGAGAAGTCACGATTTGGGTGAAGACATAAAGAGGCAGATAACCGGTACCAACCTGTACCGACTGACTAGTGATGTGCCAAGTCATCTATTTTTAATCTCGAAATATTTAAGAAATTCGTTACAACAATCCAAATAAGGACCGACTGACACTAGAAAATTGTTTTAACTCGTCAAGTATGTGTGAACGAGACACAATAGAAATTCCATTATTATGCGACTCCCGGCAGTCGTTTGATACCTGACTGATTAAAACAAGATTCAAATCAAGACTTGAGTCGGAAAAGTCTCTATAAAGCATTTCAATTCCATGAAATAGCCAACACGGCACAACACTGGTTAGTCGTTGCAGGTCAGTGCGTGTTACCCGCCTCTATATGTCTTCACCCTTTGGATGCATTTCGTTTTTTCTATGCTGTAAGTTTTTTACGTTATTATAACTGTACGTTTGTGTTTAAATCTGTGAATTTAGTTATATACTTATCAAAAGGAAAATGTTCGCGAACGGAATTGACGCGAGCCCTGATTCCGAACTGTATTCACTGTATTCGTAATAGGTATTTCAAATACAAAAAAACTGGTATAACATTAATTTATCACATCGACTTTTTAAGACCATCATTTTCTGTGTTCATCATACGCATAGCCTACTACCTAGAGATAAAGTATCAAAATTGTTTAATTACAGTTAACATTTTTTTGTGTCCCGGACATATAAAATCGCACACACACATTGATAAATTAGGTAAAATCTGAGAATCTCCAAACTGTCATATGGCTCTTAAGTGCATTAACCAATTTGATGACTGTTGATGATTGGCGCCATACTCTAAGTAATACTTATTTTCGTGTGTCGTCGTGTTTCAAATATGAATAAAGATCTCTAAAAATGTTTACTCACCTCAAACAAAAAAGCTAAACGAACTGCAGTAGCCTGGAAAGGTTTCTGGATATTTTTACATTTACAATTCAAAATCGGTAACAGCTTAAAAACCTATACAAATATCCATTTTACAGAGCGCTAGGTCCGAAACTAAATCCGTAACCGTGGGCCCGTTCAAATCCGGTTCAAAAAAGTCGATCGTTCCAAAGTAAATTGGAAACCAGAGGAAGCAAATAGATTTAGGTATAGTCCATGGATTAGTTCTTTCTGTGCCCTAAAATACCACTGTGTTAAATGGTTTTGTGAAAAAGTCATAAAAGAGCTTTGTGAAATTTGATAAGTCCTGATGAACCTAACGAATCAGAAACGAGGAGATACGTAGAAGAACTAAGGTAACGGACATAGCCCTGCGAATCAGTAAGCTCAAGTGGTAGTGGGCAGCGCGTAGATCTAATGGCCGTTGGTGCAGAATAGTCCTAGATTGGAGACCCTTCGACCAAAGGCGCAGCGTAGGACGTCCACCGACAAGATGGACAGACGACCTTGTAAAGATCGCAGGATCGCACTGGATGCAGACCGCTCACAACCGGTCGTTGTGAAAAGCCGTGGAGGAGGCCTATGTTAAGCAGTGGATGTCTTTTGGCTGATAATGATGATGATGATGCAATGTCAATTTTTACTTTGTAATTGGTTCGAACTTTAATGGTCACTGTTTAGTTAGATACGTCATGACGCTTGTAGGAATATGATGCAATAGTTAGATATGCTTGCAACGACGACGACGGGACGACCGAAAATCTTCTTGTGTTCGTCACGCACTGCTAGGGCGAAGCCATCGAGAATCATGGCGTAGCACTCGCTGTTTCCCTCGATATCTCGAAAGCCATAGATAGGGTTTGGCATTTCAAATAAAAAAAAGGTGTCGGAAGCTCATAAATAATAAGGTACGTGGTTACAATCCCGTACAAAACTATTCTTATATTTACACTTCTTCTTCTTAGCGTGTCGATGGGAACCCATGTGGAGGAATCACAAAGAAATTACATCGTAGCAGCCCAGAATTCAGTCACTTGTATTGCGGATCGACTGCATTTCATTAAATCCGCTGGCGTGCAGGTGTTGGGGCACGCCGAGCACGATGTTAAGTGTTAACTTAACATAACATCGTGCAAACACAGTCCACGTCGGAGCTTGCCGAAAATCCCCACCTGGCCAAGTTCTCCTTACTTCGACCACCCTGAGTCCGAAGCCTGTTTAAGGATTTCCAGATCGGCCATGGTAGAATATATTTACATAATCTGCTATATTTACACTTGCACCCATCTATACCAAAATTTAAATTAATCATAAAAAAACCTGCAGAATATTTTTTAAGTTTTCGTCACCAAATTGGATAAGATATTTAACTCTTCTTTACTAAATATGAATCATACATAACTTTTGAAAATCTTACTTTGTTATGCGCCATATTTTATCTCATTACAGATGATCCGTAAAAGTGTAATATACTTTGTAAAAACTTTAAAACTTACCAAGACGAGTTAGGCGACAGTCTAGACTGGACAAAAGTTCGTCAAATTCAATAAGTGTGACAAGAGAAACTTCTTTCAAAATCGTTCGCTTTTTAGAAGCTGCTAGCTAATTTTGCCTACAATTCTTTTATAGCGTCATATGGTTCCGTTGAATAAATTTCATAGCAGTCCAGGTTTCATACAAGGCCTATCAGTGTTTGACGGTCTATCACACAGGTCCATGATTCTTTCATTCTTTTTTCCCATTGGTTCCGTAGAAAAATGTAAAGACCAATTTTAAAGTTTCTTACATGAGCTCTAAACAGGTTTGACTGTACAATTTTTAATATAAAAACTTCTACGTTTTGTAATAAGTTTATTCGGTGATAAGAAATTAACCTTCGTGTCCATCCCGATTTCATGGTCGTTAAAATAGCCATTCGGACATTCGGTTAAGGTATTTTTTCTTTTTAACGCGCACGATTGTTAATATTTATCCGCTGGTAACAACATTTTACCAATAGTTGCCATAGCTATTGATCATGCAACTGGGCGTAAGCTATCGTTATAGATACTTTAATAATATCGAAAAAACATAATACGTCTTGTCTCATCCAGACGACCATTATTATACCAATCGAAGAATAATTTAAAAAGAAAACATTGAAGTTAAAGCGCACGCCGCATCGTCTGCTCTCCAAACGTCGTAGTCACAGTACTAATTTTGGAAATTACTATTCCCTCCTTCAGACAGCGAGATGAGACCACTGGGTAATATAAAATGCATATTACTCTTATTTTTGCTAGTAAACGCTAAACAAATAAGACATCTTATTGCATAAAACGCTCGTAATTGGGCGATAAAAATGAAGACACAATTTTCATTTTGAAGATTGTACCTATATTTAAAGACTTAATGTCGATATGTCCCACATATTATCGTACTACGAAAGGTAAATAATTTTATTTTTCAAATACATGATTTTATTGAAGTTTTAGTAACTTATACCCGTATGACACAGATAGTTGTAAAAAATACAATTCGACTAACGTAAGGTGCAGTCATAATCCTGTTTTATAAAAAAATAAACAAGGTTATTGATTTTCTTTGAGTTTTAATTTAACCTGTATGTATAGGAACATCAAACGCCATCTTAAACTAAATATTACCACGGTCATTTAACTACTTCTTACCAAAACATTCAACCGCATATGGCATCAACATGCGGGCACAGATTCCCTTAATATAAATCACAAATGTGACTTTCTAAGAAACGCCGCCGCTATAAAATTTATATGATCCGACAACTACAAAAAGAAAAAGTTTTGCTCTTCCCATAGGATTGTGTTTTGACAGGATGAAGATTATTAGGAGACAATAAAACTATTAACATTATTAATGAAACGAAACAGTAGGCATTTTCATATGCCTTTTGCTTAGAACGTATTTATTAGTGAGCCTACGTTTTCCACCATTTCCAGATACTAAATAATGATGAGGGAAAATAATATTTAATATCTAACGTAACTTAATGTGATATTAAATCAACTGTGAAAGCGATAGGTAATCGTCACAGAAATGGTATCTACACAAGCTATTGTTTGATACGTTAATTTTAGTCAATAATATATTTAGTTTTTTTTCTGTTATTGTTGTGCTTTAATATCTTTATAGTACCTAAATACATAGTCTAGACCCGCCTTACCACTTTAAAACAAATATCGCTAACACTTATGTCTCTCAAAAACTGGTGTTTTGGGTCTCTTAATCCAGTAAGGCAGTGGTGTCCTCGATAACAATAAATGAATCAGTAAATGGTACGCACAGTATACCTTTTGAAGAAAGTTTTCAAGGTTTGCCATAGATTTTGCAAAAAAACATGCATACTTAGATAGACCTAAGAAAACTTGGATGAAGGGTAGTACGTAGACATCAAAGAGATGGCATGCTCTAGTCAAGAATGGAGAAAACTCAACCGACAAGAGCTCTTAAACGGAGAAGTAATGATATCAGCAATGATAACTCAGACCAACCATCAATCAAGCCTATGTTTGCCAGTAATAATAAAGAGAAACTACGCCAAAAAAAAATATCGCAAACACGACGACAAAATTGTGACATATTCCTCGAAATTTGAATTTTGATTATAAAACCTTTTGTATGATATGATGACACTGACGTCAATTTATGGCGCACGAAATTTGTTCGTGGCGTCAGTTCCATACGCTAGTTATAGTAGTTCAATCAATGATGTTGGCTCATTTAATATATCTCGGGATTCAAGCAGGAAATCGTATTGTAAAACTAATATTGTTCACATCGGGTCAAATTCTAATCTCCGCCTCGTGAATGGTGAGCAAGGCGTTTTACAAGGAACAATGGGGATGTATTCGCGGCACGCAGCCTCCGACCGAATTCCCCTCATCGAACATTAATAAATATTCAGCTAACGCTGACCGAAGGCCTGTTCATAGTTAGACACTGTTAGATGGGATATGAAGAAAGAAAAATAACAATTTGATAAAGTAGAATTTGTTGTGAAATAAACCGCCTAAAACAGGAAATTTACCTCGAGGTATGCAGACCTCGCAAAAGTTTAAAGTGAACATTCAGCCATTTGGGTGGCACTCTCGTGAAAATGCATCAATCTTAAAATGAAAGACTACTAAGAAGCTTCCATTTATTTATTTATATATTTTAACAATCAAAATTTATTTTTTGATTAACCAAATAATCCAGTGCGTAATAAAACAAAATTTACTTCATTCAAATTCAAAGTTCAACACATGGAAAATTCCGCCAACATGGGATCCGGTTCTATCGAAGACCCAAGCCAGACCACTCACTGCAAGATCTCAATACACTGCGTGGATAGGAACGTTAATTAATATTTAATGAGTCATGTTAGTTTAATATTTTTCAAAACTATGTAAATGACAAATAACATCTACATCTATCGTGACCACAACACTGTAAAGTATTTGAAACGTATATTCTAATAAATTATCCCGAAAATATCCGTAAATTGTTTTATTAAAATCCTTACCATATACAAAAAATCTTGATTCAGCTCCATAGCGAGTATTCACCTATACGGTACAAAAGATAATACTAACAACGTTACGAAATTCAAAAGCCACTTTCCTAAAAACCAATCGGGGATTCAGCAACAAGAATCCACAAACTCGATTATACCCCAATACGAACGTTCTAGTTTCGTACAAAAATTGGTCCAGTTTCCTGGGCGCGAATTATGGCCCGATTACGTATGGCCACGGGTACAGCCTTTTGATTCGGACTGATTGGCCACAGTTTTGTACGGACACCAATTTTGGACAGCAAATCGGTGGTAATAAGATACGGTTTTATTTGGTTTGGTGAATTTGGAACCTTACTACTAAATAACTACCTGAGTGGTAATTTTGTAATAAGTTTTTTTTTAATAAGTAGTTAGTAAAAAGTTACAATTAAACTAATAGTGTACATGAATACTCTGCCTCACCTAGATGTTACGAACACTCCAACACCCATTCACAGTTTCTAACATGAAACTTGGCAGATTGGCACTAACTTCAATGTAATGACGATTTTGTTCAAAGAATGCAATCCGAATGGATAACAGGGGTGCTTGTGATCTTGCTTTAAACCATTCAAGTTCCAGATAGTTTGATGTCCCAACTAGTTGAGTCATCAAATTGACATTGCGATGCAACTAAAGAAAAATTAAAAGTATTAATATTATTACACGCTAATCTGTTTAGGAAAGGTATTCATTAATCAATCAATCAATCAGAGTACTCATTACCAGTAGCTTGTAATGTGACTAATACAAACTGGCTAAGCTTAAACTTTATTTAATCATGTTTAAGATGATGTTTTTTTTTTACTTTATATACAAAATCTCTACCATTATTCAAACCAGAGATGGTTTAAAAACATGACTATATATAACTTTAACTTTGCACCAATTTGAGTTAATGGCAGCCAAAAGTAAGTCCATAATTAAACGTTAATGATCACACAAAGCGTGGTACCACGCTACAGTGAAGAAAATCACAGAAAGTTCTCTGTACTAATACATTTCAGAGACATACGCGTAAGATAATGTACTTTTGTTACATTCTGAGTATTCGAATCGACTTTTCCATTGCTTTAGATCAACTAACTAGGTGTGAATTCAAAACATGAGCAAACTAACTGAATGTCCATCAAAATAATAGTCTATAGAGTTGTTTAAGTAGATTCAATAAAAACAACTTTATTTATTTAGTGGACCCAGTGAATTTTGTGAAATTAGTATTAAAATTATAAAGATGATTAAAATATGTATAAATAAGATAGGTTATTTAAATCAGTCAGTCCGAATGAGTCGCTGTTTTAGTTTTTGATTGTCTCTTAGGTTATAAGTTTAACGTGTCTGTCTGTGGTATGGTAGCTCCTAAATGGATGAACCGATTATCGTCTAGTTTTGTAATGTGCCATAGATAATTTTTATCCTGAGTCCTTGGAATATTTCATTAAAAGCTATTAGGCCAATTGAAGATCATCAGCTCTTTTCTCGTTTTGATCGATCGATTCGAAATTTGGTACCGTGCCTTCAATGATATTGAAAGTATATGGCAAGGTAACCATGACCTGATCAGCCGTTTGAAGATAATTAGCTCTTTAATATTTGGTAAGGGGATCTGACTATCTTACATGTATAGTTTATTTTTGTTTTGTCACCATACAAACTTAATAATATAAATTGCACTAGTAAAAAGACAACTGTGAACCTGTGAACATTGATGATGTCACGCAGTCTACGCGTTAAGAAGCGCTTGCAAAATTCAACGGGCTTGTTAGTGTGACGGTGGCCGAGTGGTATAGGCATACGCCCGGATAGCGTAAGACACGGGGTTCAATTCCTCGTCTGTCACAGGTTCACAGTTGTCTTTTTACAAGTGCAATTTATATATCTTACATGTCCTATCGGTTTGAACTAGGTACCGTGTTACTTCAATGATATTGAAATGATGATGATGTCATTTGCCAAGAAGAATTTCACAAGTTTATGACGGATCTATTAGTCACGATAAGTAATACTGTATACTTATTTATTTGTGCAAGAAACGTGGAACAAATAAACGCGAGTTTACCCAACAAATTGGCTTGTAAGCTGTTATTTGTCTGTTTGTTTGTCCGCGGTAATTAGTGCCGAAGACACAGTGTGTACACAGAGCTTCTTTGACGGTATTTTGGGTTTGAGAATGGAATTAATGTACTGGGAGCACACCTAATATATTTTTAGCCGTGGAAAATTTTGCCTCAGTAACTTTGTCTTTTTGTTAAGTGTAAAAAAAAGGCAGGTAGGTAGGTGCTGTTATAATTTTTCTTACAGCGCCAGCAGTCCTTGATATGTTCTTATTTATTTAAATTAGTGAATCTATGTTTTAGTTGAAAAAAATTAAAATTAATTTCAATAGTTTCAGAGATTAATCCTTACAAACTCAACTTCGATGAAATAAAGTGAAGAAAAGTAAAACATAACGAAATTCAAACACGTTACACGTTAAATTCCACTGGCATTAAAAAATGCCACAATTTTTAGATGTAAAATAAAACTCATTGTAAGAGTTAAAACTAAAAATATAAAACTTTATCAATTTTCTAAGCCCAGTAAAAACGTTCTGTACTAAAACCCCAATTTATTAAACTGGTTCAAAATAAAATTGAAACCCCAACCGCGGAATTCAATTAAAGAAGAAAAAAGTGCAGTGGAATCCTGCAAAATCGCATAAGAAGGTTTGCCAGATGAGAAGTTCTAATTTCCCATATTGCCAATTGTTTTTCACGTATTTTGCGTATATCCAAAAACTTTTTGGGGAGCATACATTCTTTTAGGTAGCACCACTACCTCTAGTACCTTGTGCTTTGTGCGTCCGCAAGTTTTCTAAAACTATCATAAAAAATGATGTTTGTCAAATAAATATTTAAGTAAACTAAATAGGTACCTAATAACTGAAAACGTCATAGATATCCCAATACGTATTTATGCACACGAGCAGATTAAGTAACGCACACAAATGTAACGTGCTTCATTTAGTTCTCTTTTAAATCTCTATCCAAAAGTTAGGGAAACTTAGTTTTATAAATTGCACTAGTGAAAATGAACTGTGTTAGACAAGGAATCAAACCCTGTGTCTTACGCTATCAGGGTGCATGCCTATACCACTCGGCCACCGTCACATTGGCAGTCCTATTAAATTTTGCAAGTGCTCTTTAACGCATAGGCTGCGTCACCTCATAAATGTGATAAAACACTATAAAAACAAAAGTAAAATTATACTTAGTTTGTTTATCTAAGTGTTTAAGCTCAAATTCTCATCCGTTGTGTAATAACTTCAACATCTTACGCGCCAGTGCCAGCTATCGTCGCACTCTAAATAAATTTGCTTAAAATGTGGGTAAAATTATCATATCTAGCAACCCCGGCACATCTGAGCACATGTGAGTACGTCGACGGACTTACCTAGTACTTTATTGGGAGCCGTAAAATTTTACAGCCGCGCGCATAAGCTGAGCGTTTCGCTTCGCAAAGATTAGAAACGATAGTTATCCGGCAAGTAACGATTTTTTTACCTTTTAAAATGAAACAGACGAAAGCCAGATGTCTCCATGTATCAGATATTAGAGTCGTTTTAATAGCAACTTATTGTATGAGCTAAAACTATCCAGATACTAGAAAAAAAACTATCTCAGCTATTTAATAACTTAAACATTCTAAAACAGTTGCATATTTAGTACTGAGATCAATTTGAAATGCGTTTACTGAATTACGAATCCTAGTTTACTATATCGAATTTATGAAGAAATTACCATCATCTCCATATTGTAAAATAATATCACTTATACAAGGTGTTTCAAAACAACGAGTAAAGTATAAGGGGAGTTACTCAGAATCAGTAACTGAACAACTTTCTCCTAGAAACATGGGTCGAAATATGCCAAAAATTTATTGACTCCCCATAGAAATCAGACGGGTCACATGACCTATTTAGTAAGGGAAGTCAAATTCTTTTTGGCGTTATTCGACCTATATTTCTACGAGAAAGATGTTCAGTTACTGATTCTGAGTAGGTCCCTTCATTCTTTATACACATCATAATTATGTTGTAAAAAAATCAAAAGATACCTCTGCGTTGTTTACTCTTTGACGTGCACTGACCATGAGGGTGAGTTTTACGTTTCTGCCAGCGTCATTTTTTGCACTTTTTGTTTCGCAAAGTTGGTAACACTGGCCGCGTCACATGTCCGTGCACCAATAGTCCCGCGTATGAAGTTTAAATTAAACGACAGTTTAAAAAGTCCGCCACACGGAAGAGGTGGCCCTTTTGCGTTGTTACCCAAAAACGTTTTTGCACTTTTTCAGTTTGGTCGCTCTACGAGATAAGTATTCTTTATTTTTGGCTGTGGAAAGTTATTTGCGACTGGTGAAATATTTTTGTCTATACAAATAATCATAAATAAATAATAATAATATTATACAAATAATCGTTATATCCGTTTTTTTACTTGCTCGTTTTCGTTTGTGATGTATTAGGTTAAATGTAATATTCCCAAAATCACAGTAACCATATCTGTTGACGACAGCCACGGCATGAAGAAATTATTTGTTTAATATGATTTTATAAGTTTTGATTTGTAATATTACTCATTTACTTACTAAACTTTAAATGAAAGAGAAAGATGTATAAGTTAGAATGAACCAGAAAATTGATATGTAAAATCAAATGAGATAGCAATATATGTAAGAACGAAATGTACATAATAGTGTCGTGTGCAAACTTCGTGCTCTATGATTGGAGAAAGTAATAAATAACATTAGTCACCAGTTAAACGAAAAATATTAGTTAAGTATAGAGCCGGGTTTGTATGAAACACGTACATTCGTTCAGTCTTTCCTACGATCTATTGTGAATACCAGTTATTAAGTGAACATAGTAGTGCAAATAAAAGTGTATATGAATCAGTGCAGCGTTTCATTGGGATCGACGTCAGTGCCTAGTCATTTAAATTAATCTACAGTCCATTCGAACATGAACATTGTTGGTCCTATCGGAGCAGGATCGTAAGTACGCACCAGTGGACTCTGTACTGTGCTGTGAAATTAGTGTTAGTGACTACTAAAAACTGTAAGTATTTTTTAATGTTCTATAAGTGATAACTGTGATTATTTCGTGTAAGTGCATCTGATTTGAACTTTGATTCTTGAACTCTGATTCCTGAACTGTGATTCCTGTGAACTCTATCTTTTTGTTTATTCGTGATTTACAAATAGACTATTGACTCTGCTACTGACTCTCTTATAAGTGACTCTTACAAGTGTTAAATTCAAATGGTGAAAACGCGAAGCCAAGCCATGGACGAACGCCCTACACGTGTGTTGCCGGAACCGCCCCGGTCGCCGTCCCCGTCGGAACAGCATACGGCCGCCCTGCCTACCGAACGTGGCGCCGCTATGTTGGGAACGCGCTCAGCATCTGATACGGGACATATCGAGGCCACTGCAACGAGTAGGACGCAGCGCGCCACAGCGCGCTCCACCAGATCCACTGCTAGCGCCGTAGCTCGGTTACGGTTCGAAGCGGAGGAGCGGCTCGCAGCCATCAGACGCAAGGAGCTGGAACTTGAAGCCGAGATGGTAAAAAAGAAGCTCACTGCAGACCTAGCAGAGTTGGAAGACGACAGTGACCAGGAACAGATGCAAGAAATGGAAAAAGTGAACGAGTGGCTGGACAAGTCTGCGCCGAACGTGGATGCGGAACGGGGGGAGCAACTGGAGGCTCCACCGGAACCCTGCAATGAAGATACGCCCGTGACCCGAAGGGCAAGATTTTGGACGCCGGGCCCGGTAAACCCAAGACCACGCGCAGAAAGAAGAAGATCGTCAACCCCGAAGGGACGAGGGATAGAACAGCTGGCGGACACGCTGTCACAGATGATGACATCACGACCACCACCGCGGCAAGTGACAGACCTACCGCTGTTTTCCGGATCACCACTGGAATGGATACACTTCTCTACTGCAATGGAAGAGTCAACAAGGCTGTACAAATTCACTCCATACGAAAACTTGGCACGACTACGCAACGCTTTAAGAGGTGAAGCAAAGGAAGTGGTAACACCACTACTAAGCAGCGCGACGCACCCAGATCAAGTTATGAAAACGTTACAACAATGCTTCGGACGCCCAGAAATGATAATAGATATGGCATATGATGAACTTAAGAAGCTGCCGAAAATGGGAAGCACTGCAAGTGAACTGAACTCCTTCGCTATCAAAGTCCAGAACGTGGTGGCCATACTCAACAACGTAGATCCAGCATATCTGTATAATCCGTTGCTTGTACGCGAAATATTGGAGAAGCTGAGCCCACACATCAAGTCAAGGTGGTGTGACTTCGCCGAGGAGCAGCCTAGAAGATCAATACAAATCATACGGCTCTCCGAATTTTTAATGCAGCAAGCTGACCGTGCATTGAAACACAGCTATAGTGGCACAAGAAAAGACGTCCCGATCAAGAACACTAAGAACGAACAAAAAAGAAAAGTCTTCACTGTGACAGAGACGAGCGGCAGGCCAGAAAACAATGAGAAGCCCGAAGCCAGCGTCTGCATTGTGTGCAACGGTGAACACAAACTACCTGCGTGCCCGAAGTACAAGGAGCTGTCGGTGTCAGAACGGTGGGAGGCAGTGAAGAACGCCAAACTCTGTTTCCGGTGCATCAGCAGCAGGCACAGAAGAATGAACTGCAAGCAGAAGCTCTGCGGCGTGAAGGGCTGCAAACGCCCTCACCACGCCACCCTACATGCTGAAGTCCCGGCCAAGGAGGAAGTCGAACAGGTGGCTACGAACCAAGCAGAGGTCATTATGACAGCAACAACACCTGGAGGGAGTGACGTGAAGCTGAAGATATGTCCGATCATCATCAGCGGCCAGCGGGGGGCGCAACGAACATACGCGCTTTTCGATGAAGGGGCCACGATATCTCTAATCGACGAAGACCTCGCGAACGAAGTTGGAGCTAGCGGACCCAGTACTTGTCTGAAGCTAAGAGGCATCGACAAAGAAGTCACGAACATGAACAGCAGAACTGTCCGCGTCAAGATAAACGGAAACAACGCCAGCGGACACAGCTCTGTCATCACGCTCCGAACGATGACAGGTCTGGACCTATCGACGCAGTCGGTGCCAAAGGAGGCACTGCAGCTGGAACACTTACGAGGGCTGGATACCTCAAGCCTGGCCTACAAGAACGCCAAACCACGGGTCCTCATAGGGACTGACAATTGGCCATTGATCATCACAAGGGAGCTGCGAGCGGGCAAACCAAATCAGCCGGCAGCCTCCAAGACCTTGCTGGGATGGGTGATCCATGGAAGAGTACCTAGAAGCTGTCAAGATACAGAGAAGATCTTGCACATTAAAGAAAATGAGAAGATTGAAGAGTTGGTCGAACACCACTTCCGCATCGACTCATTAGGAATATCTCTGAAGAATGAATTCACAAAAGAAGATGACCTACGAGCCATGAAGATCTTCGAAGAAACCGCGATCAACAAAGATGGAAGATTCGAAGTGGGTCTACCTTGGAAGAGCGAAGACTTGGAGCTACCGAATAGCTACAACGCCGCCTTAAAGAGGCTAAAGACACTGGAGTCCAGCTTAGAACGACGCCCCGAAGAGAAGAAGCAGTACCATGAACAAGTAGAAAATCTGCTGAAGAAGGGATACGCTGAGCGTTGCAGTGGAGAAGAAGAAGAGAGCCCGGTAGCATGGTACTTACCACACTTCGCAGTAAGGAACCCGAACAAACCAGGCAAGATCAGACTTGTCTTCGACGCAGCCGCCAAGGCAAATGGTGTTTGCCTGAACGACTGTCTGCTGGAAGGGCCGGACCTTCTGCAGTCTCTGCAGACCATACTGTTCCGGTTCCGAGAAGGTGCCTACGCAATAACAGCGGACATAGAAGAGATGTTTCTGCGTGTGAAAATAAGAAAGGAAGATCAACCTGCGCAAATGTTCCTTTGGAGGGAACGACCGACAGACAAACCAGTGAAAATGAAGATGACTTCAATGATATTTGGCGCATCAAGCTCTCCGTTCCTAGCACATAGCGTCCGGAACAAGAACGCACTTCAGCACGCGCATACACACCCTGAAGCCGTACTGCCAATCATGGAAGCCCACTACATGGATGATTTCGTGGACAGCTTCAACGACCTGGAGAGCGCCAAACGAACCATCGTGCAAGTCGACGAGGTGCACAAGAAAGCCGACTTCCATCTTCGAGGCTGGAGCAGCAACCACGAGAAGCTACTGGAGGTCACGCCAATGGACAGACGAGCGAAGGCGGGAGTGACACCACTAGGAGGACAGGAGAAGACCTTGGGACTTCTATGGATCCCGGAGACCGACAAGCTGAGCTTCAATACTTCGCTGATTCGTGTCCCAGAAGCCATAAAATCAAGAGAACGAGCACCAACGAAACGAGAGGCGCTGTCCACGGTGATGAGCATCTACGACCCGCTGGGGCTATTGAGCTGCTATACCATTGCAGCCAAGATCAACCTGCAGAAACTGTGGCGCCTCAAGACTGGATGGGACGAACAGATTCCAGAAAACTTGGCCAGAGAATTCGACGGTTGGATCTTCAACCTGGAAAATATTAAGAAGCTGCAGCTACCCCGAAGCTACAACGGGGGGAGAGAGGTGCAACGTCGAGAATTACACATTTTCTGCGACGCGAGCGAAGAAGCCTACGCAACAGCTGCATACTGGAGACTCGAATACGACAACAAAGAGGTGCAAGTAGTACTGGTGGCAGCACGCGCGAAGGTCGCCTCGATCAAGGCACAAACCATTCCCAGACTGGAGCTGCAAGCGGCATTAATCGGAACAAGACTAGCAAAGGCCATCAAACAAGAACACAGACTTCAAATTGATGACACGGTCTACTGGACTGACTCGCAGACAGTCCTTCATTGGCTAAGAAACGGAAGTAGACGATACACCCCCTTTGTAGCACACCGGCTTGGCGAGATCAGTGAAGAAACGAAACCAGCAGACTGGCGGTGGGTGCCTACTCATCAAAACATAGCTGACACGGCTACGCGAACAGGCTACGTACCAACGTCGGAAGAAGACCCATGGTTTGGTAAATCGTCATTTCTAGAGAAACCAAGACGTAACTGGCCACGCCAAGAAGACTGCGGCGATGACATCACCACAGAACTGCTGCATGTCATCACCGAAGCACAGAAGAAAGAAGATGCAACACTACCTGATATCAGCCGGTTCTCCTCATACGATCGGCTGATTGGAGCTACGGCAAGAATACTGCAATTCATGGATTGTTGTCGCAAAAAAAAGACAGCACTCAGCCACGACCACATCAATAGAGCAACAAATCTTTGGCTGAGACGAGCACAGCGAGATTCGTTTCCAAACGAGATAGATTACACGAAGAAAGGCATCATCGTGCCCCGGTCAAGCCCTCTTCATCGTTTCGACCTGTTGTGGGAAGATGGGCTCCTGAAACTCAACGGACGCGCGAACAAAGCGGCAGTACCTGAGACAGTGAAGCGACCTATACTGCTGGATGGACGCCATCCATTCACAAGACTGCTCATCGGGCGAGAACACCGAAGAGCTAACCATGCGAACACTGAGAGGATAGTCAACGACGTTCGACAGAAGTTCTGGGTGACACGGCTGCGACCTACGGTAAAGAAGGTAGCCGCCAACTGCCAGATGTGTCGACTCAGGAAGACGAAGCCAAGAAGCCCACCAATCGGAGATCTACCGATCGAACGCCTGCAGCCATACCACAGACCATTCAGCTTCTGCGGAGTGGACTACTTCGGCCCCATCACGGTAACCATTGGAAGACGAAGAGAGAAAAGATGGTGCGCTCTGTTCACTTGCTTAACTACAAGAGCAATTCATTTAGAATCAGTCGCCTCCTTAAGTACTGATTCTGCGATCATGGCTCTCAGAAGAATGGCAGCAAGAAGAGGATGGCCCAAGACGCTATACAGCGACAACGGAACGAACTTCAGAGGCGCAGACGTAGAACTGAAGAGAGCATACGTCGAATGGCTACCAGAACTAACAAGACTGGCAATGAACTACGACACCGAGTGGAAGTTCATAGCCCCAGGAGCTCCGAACCAGGGAGGCGCATGGGAAAGGCTGGTGCGCTCGGTCAAGAACGCACTCACCGCAACACTGAAAGAGAAGGCGCCGAGAGAGGAGACCCTGGCTACTCTGCTGACCGAAGCTGAGTATTCAATCAATTCAAGACCTTTGACCCATGTCTCCGTGGACCCAGAAGACCCAGAAGCATTGACGCCAAACCACTTTCTTCTGGGGTCATCGACCGGCCTGCCACACACCGGAACCTGTGAAGAAGCAGACAAGCGGGCTTGGAGAGCAGCGATGGCACTCGCGGACAGCTTCTGGCAGCGTTGGATGCGCGAGTACTTGCCTACATTAGTACCACGCCTCGACCGACACGAGCGCCAGGTGGCCGTCAGAACAGG
This sequence comes from Pyrausta aurata, assembly GCA_963584085.1. NCBI lineage: Eukaryota > Metazoa > Arthropoda > Insecta > Lepidoptera > Crambidae > Pyrausta > Pyrausta aurata. Next base: position 11,070,463 of record OY757271.1, on the reverse strand, counting down.
CGACCTGGTCATCATCGCCGACCCACAACTGCCACGAAACATGTGGCCGAGGGGCACTGTCACCAGGACCTATCCAGGGCCTGACGGTGTCACGCGCATCGTAGATGTGCTCACCAAGGGTGGGACCTTTAAAAGACCCACCTCAAAAATCATCGTGTTGTCTTCATCCGCACCTTCCCCGGACCAGAGGGAAGGGACGCGCTGCATCCTCGAGAGGCTGTCTACCGGAGGAGGCTGCGGTACACCTTCGCCGGGGGGAGAATGTTGACGACAGCCACGGCATGAAGAAATTATTTGTTTAAAATGATTTTATAAGTTTTGATTTGTAATATTACTCATTTACTTACTAAACTTTAAATGAAAGAGAAAGATGTATAAGTTAGAATGAACCAGAAAATTGATATGTAAAATCAAATGAGATAGCAATATATGTAAGAACGAAATGTACATAATAGTGTCGTGTGCAAACTTCGTGCTCTATGATTGGAGAAAGTAATAAATAACATTAGTCACCAGTTAAACGAAAAATATTAGTTAAGTATAGAGCCGGGTTTGTATGAAACACGTACATTCGTTCAGTCTTTCCTACGATCTATTGTGAATACCAGTTATTAAGTGAACATAGTAGTGCAAATAAAAGTGTATATGAATCAGTGCAGCGTTTCATTGGGATCGACGTCAGTGCCTAGTCATTTAAATTAATCTACAGTCCATTCGAACATGAACAATATCATAGTATCTAAATTCGTGGTTGCTCTGATTCACAATAGCAACACTTAGTACAAACAATTCCTTAATTTGTAATGAATGTCAGTTTCGGCATTGTTTTAAAATCTAAATCATAGTCTGTCTGAAAGCATTAATTGTCTATCTGCCTCTGTAACATAAATTATTAATATAAAATGGAATAGCAGCACAAAATACTAAAGAAAATTTCACCTAAACATAAAAATCATTGAATTCTATTGTTTCGTGTAGTTTCAGTATGTAACAACAATTAGCAAAGATAAATATTCATATTGGTTTTAATTTAAAGACATCTAACAACGACACTTCACAGTCACACAATACAAGAAATTAATGACAACGTAGTTTCAGCAAATGATTTCAGAACCAGTTGATTTAAAACGTAGTGAGTATGACATGTACCATATCTGTGACATTTAAGCAAAATAGTTTTCTGAAATAGGACGGGTTTCTAGGGCCCTATTTTTTAATCACTCGCGTCAATATTTTGTTCGAAAACAAGTTATTTCCTTTGACTTTTAATTTGTATTCGAACGAAAATCACTCGCCATCTTGAAGCAAGTGATTCAAAGAAAGGGCCTTTTAAATCACTCGCGTCGATATTACGAGTGATTTTTGTTCGAAACAAGTTATTTCCTTTGACTTTTGATTTGTATTCGAACGAAAATCACTCGCCATCTTGACGCGATCTATTCAAAAATATGGCCCCTATTTGTTACTAGCACTCGACTAGCAAGCAAGCACAATTTTGATGTTTTTTCTTTGTAGAGTAACGTTCTTATTAGTTTGTATAAAGTTACTACCTATATCCCGAGATATGCTCACACTAGAGGTTTCTTCATGGCCAAACCATGTCATAAAATACATGGTATAATTAGTACTCTGCGTAGGTATTGCGGTCCAGCTCTAATCCGTTCAAGTTCCAGACAGTCCAATCCCCACTCAGCTGAGTCGCCAAATTGGTATTTCGATCCAACTTAAGAAAAATTAAAAGTAACTCTTTCTTACTCACTCATATAGCTGAAATTAAGACATGTAAATTGGTCGGAATTAAGACATCGCAGTATGAAATTTGCTAATCCATTCAAAAGCAGAGCAGCTTATCTGTCAAAGCACGATCGCGATACGCACATGATCACTGAAATTGGTCAAAAGGTACTAAGTTATTTCTTATTTCCTCTGTTTCACACACATCCAGCAACATGCGTGTTATCCTTGTGTTTCACATGGAAAATTGAGGGCCCGGTCGGACTTGTAAATTAAACAAACGCGGCCTTGATAGCATTATAACCATAACATTATTATTTAGATTCGGCTAAATCTACCCGAGTTGGGGGTCGCCACGCGATTTCAGTTTTTATCACATTGGGCGAAGGGTGAGATGAAAGGGCGATGTAAATGCTAGTTATAATGCCTTAATGGCGACCATACTATGTTGAATGGTGCGCACATGGTATCAGATCCGGAGATATTTTAGATGCTATTTTAGATGCGATTATATTTGCTATTTTAGGATGATCATTTTTTTTGCAAAGATTGTGCACACACATTCTGACTATATACTTGACTATATTATAAACTTACAACAATAACTCATATCCCTCTGAATCTTTTTTAACTGAAAATATGTATTTATTATAATAGTTCCTTTTTATAAGGGGTTCCGTAGCCGAATGAAAATTGTATTTGTTATTGATAAAATTATATGATAGATCAGGAATTATCGTTTTTTTTTGTTGCTCAAATCATGTTTGTATGCAAAACCAGCAATAAAAACTGCGGAAGAAGTAGAAAATCACTACTACTTGAACATGACAAAAGATAAAGAAAAAGACTGGTAGATAATGTCATATGGCGTTAAGTCGACCTTTTGTACAAACTGTGGTTGTGCCATAAAGTATAAATTAATAAAATAAAAGATAGACGTTTCCGTCTAGAGATAAGTCATGCATTTACAACCATAACCCATTAAACACATCTGACGACGGTTAAATAATAATTAGGTCATGCACGTGCCAGTCCTCATCGTTACCTGATGTGATATTGTGATTGTGGAGTAATTTCGATACAATCAGTATCAATTATAGTCATATTTTATTAATTGTCAGAGAAATATCGAAAAATTTATCCCTAACGCTAAAAATTTTACCAGAAAAAGATTTTTCAAAGATTTACTAAGGTAATTACTTCACAAAAATGTTCTAACTTAATTCTTTTACTTATTTCTGAAGTTTACGCGAATATTACACATTTAATGAAACACAATTTACGGATAATTTCGCGATAATTTATTTGATTTTTCATCCCGACGTTTCGAACACTTTACAGCGTTCGTGGTCACGGGGTAGACTAAGATGTAAATGACAAATAACATCTTAGTCTACCCCGTGACCACGAACGCTGTAAAGTGTTCGAAACGTCGGGATGAAAAATCAAATAAATTATCGCGAAATTATCCGTAAATTGTGTTTCATTAAATTAATTCTTTTATTTTTATATCATACTAGCGGCCCGCCAGCGACTTCGTACGCGCGTAATAGTTTTACTCCGTTTGGCTCCCATAGATAGATCGTAGCGAACATTTTTATAAGCCTATACGCATTAAACTACTTCTATAGCCTTCCCTCATAAATTAGCTGTCTTACATTGTAGCTAAAATATTTTATAACCGGACTAATAGTTCCTGTTATTAGCGCGTTCAAACAAACAAACAAAAACATCCAGTTTTTAAATATATACGTGAAAATGCGTAAAGATAAATGTTATATTTTATAAACACACAACACGCAGCCCGGTTTTTAATCTGGTCAAACTTACACGGGGATAATATCGTTTTATTTTACAACGAAATGGAAATACTTACTACGCCTATCGTCAATCGTATATTTCTTTCGGGAGCTAATGAAAAACCAGGCTATACTCCGTGCGCTTACACAGCACCATGCCACATACAGGCTTTGGAAGAAGCAAATTCCTTCAAGTCTTCTCCCGCTACCTTAAGAGTTTGAACTTTAGCTTTGTTTATAGTCATAGCGATTATTGTTTATAGTCATAGCGATTACTCTACTTTCTTGAATTCAAATCGTGAATTCAAAGGGTTAATTCTATGTAGGGATCTACCCCATCATCATCAATACCCAAAAGCCGTCCACTGCTAAACATAGGCCCCCACGAAATGTTTGCAAAAAAAATTATATTGGACACCCTGCGACCACAGAAACAGCGTTGAATGTCCACCGACAATATGAACAAACGATCTGCAATCTACACTACACAGACCGCTTGATACCTACCCTGTTTAAACACAAAAAATATTATTTACTGTTTTAAGGAATAAAATCTCTTCTCGAGCATTTTCTTCTTCAACATCAATAACAAACATGTGTCAAAACATTGTGTCTCAGACATGTCAAATGATTGTCAAAAATGATATACAAAATATTTTTATCATTAGCACTAAAGAGTTTTGATATCAACTTCGAAGAAAATCACCCCCAGAATAACTTTGTAACCCGTTTTCACCCCCTTAGGAGATTAATTGCAATAAAATTCGATACACATTTTTCGTTAATATTTTTTAAGAATGTTTATGCAAAATTTGAAGTAGATCGGACCAAGGAATCACGTTGTCCCATACAAACTTTGCTCCCCTTTTTCACCCCCTTAGGGGTAAAATTTCGAAAAATCCTTTCTTATCGGATCCCTACGTTATACAAAGAACACAGCCTCCAAGTTTCAAGTCTCTACGACCAGCGGTTTAGGCTGTGCGTTGATCCATCAGTCAGTCAGTCAGTCAGTCAGTCAGTCAATCAATAAGTCAGTCGTTCAGGACAAAGCATTTTATAGGTATAGATGAGCATCACCGTAAACTAAGAATATATTCATTAGTCTACATTTTGTTTGTTAAATTAGCTTCACAATTTTTTTACCACATTTGCATTAATTTTTAGGGTTCCGTACCTCAAAAGGAAAAAACGGAACCCTTATAGGATCACTTTGTTGTCCGTCTGTCCGTCCGTCTGTCAAGACCCTTTTTCTCAGGAACGCGTGGAGGTATGAAGCTGAAATTTATATCAATTACTCAGGTCTACTGTCCCTTGAAGCTGTGAAAAAATCAAACTTCTAAGCCAACGCAATCAAAAGATACAGCCGTTTATGCCGCAAATTTTCGACACTTGCAAGGGAATCAAAACCTACAGGGTGCTTCCCGTGAACTCAGAATCTTGAAATTTGGTACGAAGCAACATCTTATAGCATAGATAAAGGAAAAATTACGAAAACCATAAATTTTTAGTAACATCACATAATATATATTTTTTTAATAATTTTAAACTTACTACCCATTTCCTCATAAACGCGTAGAGGTATTAAATTGAAATTCATACCAAATACTCAGGTCTATAATACCTTTAAGCTGTAACAAAATCAAACTTCTATGTCAACGCAATCAAAAGAAACAGCAATTTAAGCTGCATATTTTGAAACTCGCAAGTACTCCAGTCGACCTAGAATCTTGAAATTTGGCATGAAGCAACGTTTTATAGCACAAATAAAGGAAAAAATCCGAAAACCTTAAATTTTTAGTTACATTACAAAATATATATTTTTTAATAAATAATAAAAAACCAACGAACTTTGTAAATCTTGCAGGTTTGTACGGAACCCTCGGTGCGCGAGTCCGACTCGCACTTGGCCGGTTTTTTTAACAACGTACAGATTTTGGCAACTTAAATCTCCCGCATAATCTCTCTCTCTCTCTCCTGCATAATCTCCACCATCCATACATTACAAAAGAATACCGACATTCAAACTCTTTAGTTTACCCCATAAAATGATCGCATAATCTAACCCTCTCCCAGATTATACCATCCAAAACTACATAACGCATAATTAACGCCATCCCGAATATATCAGTGCCCAAAAGTTGTCAGCCATAACGCAACGCGACCTACGGGCCGCTCGTAAAATTTTACTACCTTTGGAAACTGTAAAATCTACTGACCGGATCGGACCATACTTGCCATGTGGTCTGACTGTTTGAAATTAGCAAAAATCTGTTTAAAGGTTGAAGCTGATCTATCCACCTATAAAGGTAACAGCACCATATTGACAACCACACGAAAGTACCGTTACGTAAAGGGATCAACAACGCCACTTATTTCGTGTTTTCTTCATATTGTGAATGACAAAACGTTTCAGAGGGTGGATGAATAGTCGACGAACATCGGACGGCTAGCCGACTAGTAAGCGCGTGACAACGCATGCGCCGCTGATCGAGAGTGGGTCCCCGGTTGATCTCGATCCAAGGTGGTTACGCTACGAATTTGATAGATGTGCGTTACAGTGTGGAGTTTCATACAGACGCCCCGAGTGGATACGGCGATGTTGTTCCCTTGACGGGTAGTTAGATCTGCTTCAACCTTAAATGCCACTGGTGCTACAAAGTTTTGGGAATGATTTTGTACGACGATTGTTCATTATCATTAAAAACGAATTAATTAATTAATGGTAATTGTTGCAAATGTCGAAAATTTTATGTGCTCTGGATCAAAATTTGAGTACTTATGAAAAAGAAGTAATGAAAATACAAGAATAATACTTCGTTTTCTATCATGAAATTGGGACTTCGTTATTCTACTTGGTTATTCTCCTGAGAAAAAGTTGAATTTTATTTTATTCGGAAAACACTACAGTTTTCCAAACCAATGTTGTTTACTTAGTTACCAAACTAAAAATCATTTCCGTGTCTTCATATGAAGAAACTTTATCTAAAGTTTTAAAAATTAACCAATTTGTAATATTAACAAGAAGGGGAAACGTCATCAAATTACTGAATTTGAAACTCTATTTACTTTAATCTGTAAGTCCCTTTCATTTGATTTAGAGCAATGTCGCTGTGCGTTGTAAAAACGATAATTTATAGTCTTACAGATAAGTTTGTGTCTAGCTCTATCGTTCTAATCATTTTAGAATTAACTAATAAATCCTGTTTTGGAAGTCTCGACACGGTTTTACCTGATATTATGTCGTGTTTTCGTGTCTTTATTGCATAAGAAGAATTTGAGAAGAAAGCTTGAAAAATTACAACTTTTTTTAAATTCATGAAAGTTAAGCCTAAGTTAAAATGATGTTCTATCTAGCAGAAATTGCTGTCAAGAACAATATCCTGTTACTAGGCAGACATGGTCCATCTTAGGCTAATGGCACTTAACATCAGGTGCAATCTGGCTATTGAATAATAACAAAAAAACAGAAAATTTAACTTATATTGATTGCTTCAGACTGTGGTCGCTAAAAGATGAAAACATTTTCTAGGGCGTTTCAGCAAAAGTTATCGTAAATTTAATCTTTATGTAGGGTTTAGGCCGAGCGCAGATGTTGTTCAATTTATGATTGCACTAAATTCCGCATTTCTAATATTAAAGTGATAAATAACAGACAGGTGTCTAGATAACTTGAGTGGTAAAAGAAAAAGTTGTGTTCCCAGGCGTTTCTCCGACGTTTAGTATATTTTCACTAAAGTAGCTTGGTGTGTTTAACTTATCCATTTTAAAAAATGCACTTCATTTAGAATAGCTTCTATTATAAGCTCTAAGTTAAATTTTCTTACGTCTTTTAGTGATAATAATATATTTCCCGAGATTGTTTCGAAAATTATGAGCTTAAAAAAGTAACTAATCTTTAAGCGTTTAAAGGTTAAAGCACATCTATCCAGCCATAATGGGAACAGCACCGTTGCTGGTCCCTTTACGTAACGTGTTTCCGTACGGTTGATGCCTGGTTGATGACAAAACGGTGCTGTTCCTGTTACGGGTGGATAGATATGCTTTAACCTTTAAACGCCTAAAGATTAGTTACTTTTTTAATAAATGCATTTGAGCTGTATGCAAATTATGGTTATCGTAGTTTTAAGGTAAAGTTATATACAAAGTCCAAGTTTACAGGTAAGATTTTGCACAAACCTGAATATTGCTCTTTCCATACCACCAAAGTTACCGCACAAAGATGACGTCATAAAATCCATAAATCAGCGAAAGTAGAACTTGAACTAACTCAATCAAAGTTGAAATTTAGCCAATTGGAGAGCAGAACAAACCAAAACTGGCATTACTCGCAGACAAACAAAAGTGACCTATTAATAAAGCTCATTCCCACCGCGGGATTCACATACAGGGTGTAGCAAAAACCAGCTGCATTATTCAGTGCTATTTTTCATCTTCCTACACGAATGTAGTCTTTATTCTGTTGTGATAGGGACTACCTCCTTCCATAAATTACATGGGGACTCAGCTTTGCAAAGTTAGTCGAACGTTTGGACAAAGAAAATTGAACCTTAATTATAGGATGAGAAAAGCTAGAATGGGGGAAAATGAGAGTCGTTTTGTGTGAATAAAGATGAATGGCGTTGTCTGCTTCGTAGTAGGTGGTCTTTGACAGACAGACGCTCCTTTTGCGCCGTAACTACGTGGAATTACGTGAACACCATTTTTAATTTCCCTATTTACGAGTGCCGAAATTTTGTTTATCAAATACGCTCTTTTTAATGAAGATTTTTTAGATTATTCAAAGTAATAATAAGTTTATAATTAAAAAATGTCTATGGTATACTAGGTTAAAATTAAATGTTTCAGAAAGGACTGATAAATGTGTCTTAAATGTGTTCTTCTTGTTACGCCATTGCCAGTATTAATGATAGTATTTTAAAAAGAAAACAGTTTTGACGAATTGTTTTGTTTTATTTTATGTCTACTTTAGCTTTAGTTTGCATGAATTTCTTTATTATACATACCTTCTTAGCTGATTGTTTTGTCATCTTGACAACAATTTCAGGTAGGTACAGTAAGCCTTAATGAATTGAACCTCATTTTTTTTCTGATTGAGTCAGTTTTGTTGTTTTATTTAATACCTATCACGCCTAAGGGGTCTTAACGAAATAAACATTAAGCACAAGTAGGTGCATTAAATATCGAATAGCAATTTACTTGCGGTCTTGATCCATTTACACAAGATTTGGTTTAGGAACATAACAATGTTCCTGTATATAGATGTACTCGTATCTTGACTCTATCTCAAAATTATTCCACGAATTGAATGGATGTGATATTCAACCTTGAGAAACGTTTACAATTCACCTCTATTCAAACATTCATTTAGACCGAATATACTGGAGATGTACCTATTAGTATGGAAATACGACGTTCCATTTCACATAACTGCACTGTAGGGAAAATCGCTATTTTCAGACATAAAACGAATTTCAAAGGCGTCTAGCATTATTTTTTTCATGGTCACATACGTTATATTGAATAGAGGGATTGTTTCACTGAAGGCTAAAGAATGTTAAGGGAAAGTCATAAACAAGCGATGTATTAAGCAAAACTGGAAAAAATATTCCCGGAAAAACTGAAGCATTAAAACAATATGAGAATATAATTATAAATATAAATTTTCCGGATGCTATAATAAATTATTAGTAAAATGTTTTTCGGGTGATTGGCAATTGTTTCTAATAGATTATCCTACTATATACTACTTTATTCATTAGTACCTATTAATATTCTATGTGATTCATCTATTTTTTACTTACTGGGCTGTTGCTGGAAAGTTGTGTAAAAATTATTCGTAAAAATATTATCTGTGAGGCTTTACTCAAAAATAATTGTAGGTAACGCCTCGAAAGCGGATATTCGAAATTAATGTTTCCGTTTGTTGATTTATCTCCGTAAATAGTTAAATATGCTAATTAAATTGATATTTTCAGATTAAAACTGAACTATAAAAAGAGAATGAAATAGTAACATTCCTCTTAATTTTCTGCATTTAAACGGCATTGCGTGAACCAAAAAGAAATAATTATCTTACAAGAAGCGGCGGCTACATAAAACGCGCGCGTAAACCACACGCGTAAACCCGCCGTCGACAAAAACTTAACTTTTCCGTCATCATAACGTAACAACGTAAAGTGGCGTACATGTATCGGAGCCTTAAGCGGAATTTGACATTTGATTGGGCATGTGACATTGGCTGTCACTGACATGTCTCGCTCTGACATGACCAATTGTGATAGTTGCATCCTTGTCGGTATCGTTCAGCCGCATCGTTGCGGCATGCGAATGCGTTGGTTACTAGCGGCGTAACTGAAATTATTACCTACTAACTCATCGGATAGTTTTCATCAGCTTCAGGAAAACCTTCAGTATCATACACAGTAGGTGCCGCATCATAATGAAGATAAGTGACTGCTAATGATGGACCGACCACACGCCAGGCTTAGTTGACAAGTGAATTTGAGGGCCGGTTGCACTGACAACAACCGTTAAATTTATTTCTCTGTATAGACCAATGGTTGACTGGTAGAGAATGCTTTTAGCACTAAGTCCGCCATATGTACCTTTTGTTTGTGCATGAAGTGTAATAAATAAAATAAAATAAATTAACAAAAGCTAGATGAGTAGCAAAAAAGAGTTAAAGGTGTTTGTTAATATAATTTTTTTTGATGAGTATTTTGTTTATTTATTTAATTAAACTTTATTGCACTGTAAATTGTACAATTGGCGGACTTAATCCTTAGGGCATTCTCTACCAGTCAACCGCTTGGGAATGCAGAAAATTTAATCAGTGGCGGAACATTTGCAATAACTGAGCGGGTAATATAAAATAAATTATAAAATTCATTATGGCGACATAAACATACATACTAATATTACAAAAATAATTGATAGGATACATAAATATATATATGCAAAATAAACATACATACAATACACAAAAATTTACTTACAAATAACGAAATTGGAGATATTGACGACATCTAGGTGAAAAAAAAGAAAATAATTAACGAAAAGGTTAGTTCTGAAGAGAGACAAGGTGAAGATAGTGGGCACGGAGTGACTTTTTAAAAGAAAATTTGTTGGATGAAGTTCTGATCTCATAGGGGAGGGAATCCCAAAGTCGAATCGCAGACATTGTGAAAGAGTCCGACATAAAGCCGGATTTGAAAAGAGGTGTGTGGAGATTGAGTTGATGGGAAGAGCAAAGGTTGCGCGATGTTGTGGATGCCAAATAGCTGAAGCGCTGCGTCATATATGTTGGCAATGAGTGTTACGAAGTATTTTGGTGATAAGTCTTGTTTTAAGCTTCGAAAAATTTCTCACAATTTTTTATAAGTGTAACTGGCCCTTGCCAATAGAAGTCTGGTCTTCCGTAAACGTCCAACTTGGACCTGTTATTTCAAATTGTTTAAACCTTAGTTTTTGTAAGAGAATATCAGATATCTCTGGACTCAGGTAGCCAAAACCCTCAGTTTTTTCAGTGGCATTCGTTAGTTCCTATGCTACTATTAAAAACCATTTTTATATCATTACATTCTATGCCCAAGTTTGTATGTAAAGGTTTCAGTTTCTTTAAGAGCATGAGGTATTGCATATATTTGCAAAGAGTCAATAAATTTTCGTTCACCATTCAGACTGAGAGACATCAAAAATCTACCTTACCATTTAATTAATACCAAGAGCTTGCACGTTGTCATTTGATTGAGTGAGGTAAACTTAACCGTCAGTTAAGTCAGGACGCGGTGTCACCTACCTCACAACGATTTATCTCTCTGCGCTCGAGAGTGGCGCGACCATTTGTTACGCGGAACAATTACACCCCGCGTTTTAAGAACACAACAGCTTCCACTAGGTTATACAATTTGTTTTGATATTACCATTTATTTTATAGGTCACAGTGGCCCCCGCGACTTAATCCGCATATTAGGATTTTTTGCCTCCCACTTCTTTTTTAAATTGGCATAATTTAGTAGTTCCTAAAATTCGTGTGTTCATACAAACAAAGTAAATATAGTATTTTTAGCTGTATAAAGATCGCAGGATCACACTTGGACTGCATGTCCACTCGCAATCGGTTGCTGTGGAAAACCGTGGGGGAGGCTCATGTTCAGCAGTCGACGCTCTTGTCAGATAATTATGATGATAACAATAAAATTATTCAGTCACTGACCTACTGACTGATCTTGTAACATTTAAATTTGGTAATTTACAAAATACAATTTATGTATCTACCTTTTTTTTAAATGTAATTAACCTCTTAAAAGATGAAATAGGAAACCAAAAATTGCGCACGGGCGGGACTCGAACCAGCATCTTTCTGGCTAACCGGGCCAAATGCTCTTCCAATTGAGCTACCCTGCTGTCGGTCTAACCGCGCGAAAGTCTTGGTCTGTTATGGATACGTTATTGCGTGACGTTAGCGCCATCTACCCGTCTGTTTTTGCCGCCCATGCGCAATTTTCGGTTTCTTATTTCATATTTTAAAAATACAAATATGACACTGTAATAACCTGATTAATAAAATTATTTAATTTGTAATTAGCCTTAATGATGTGTAATAAAGATTCGAGTTATCTATCTTATTTTTGACAATTATTATGTTTCAGGTATTCTACGAAATTATGTTCGAGGTGGATGTCTGTGATGTCTTTGCTACGCGCTCGTAAGGGGGTAAGCTTTTTGTTCATATTATTTTTTTTATCAACATCGTAACAGCGGTTTTCCATCTTATCTAGTTAAATTGATTTGCTTTTAGACAGTTGTACTAAATATGGAAATGAACAAATCGTACGTAATTTGAAAGGCAGGCGTATGCATAGCTCAACGCGTAAGTAGTGGCAGTCACATGGCAGCCATCAAGCCACCTTTATTGCCGTCTTCATCTCATTTTGGTCTGTCTCACGCAGCACACAAATGATGTGGAGGCAGTAGGTTTTAGTAAATACACTTTCTAAGATAAACCCTCCTTCCCTGCTAGGAGTACTTATACAAGCCCCATCATAGACAGAAGCAAGGTAACTGCTGATATAAAGCAGCTGCTGAGACCTGCTGAGATGTAGCAAAATAATGAAATAAAAAAAACAATGAAGGATTCTATAAATTTCGGAATTTTTGGTATCGATTCTTAATTTTTAATGCCATAAATACCTTTGATTTACGGCGACCTGGTTTTGTATATGCTTCATTGACTTTAAAAAAATACTTTACTCTCTGCTAAGAAGTCGATGGCGTAATATTTTTAGAGTTTCTCGTTTCTAGTCCTTTAAATTGATATTATCTATTGGAAATTCTAATGTGAATACTGAATATTATTACACTGTATGTATTACACAAACATAAGTGCGTGGAGCATGTGACAGTGTCATCCACGCTAATTCTGAACATTACTCTTGTCTGCCAAATTATTTCTCCACCAAAATCCTGCCCTAAGTTCTTATCTCGACGTATCAAGGTTCAGTCTCCTTTAGCTATTGGTTAGCGAATCAGAATAGGGTGGTAGGGAAATAATATGGAGGTAATGGTCCGCCTTGATGTACGTTATCAAGTGTTAATCAGGCATTACGATGTTTAATCCGGTGCGTGGAACGGGCTAGTGGCTATCAGCGTTCGAGCTATCGGAAAGTTGATGGGAGATTATGGGGAGCATGTGTTGCTTAGATGTGTCAATTATCTTATGCTGAGTGCTTATGTGACATAACGTTTCGTAATTGTACTTTCTACTACGCCATGGAACTAGTGTGTTTTGATAATTTACACTATGCAATTTTACTATTAATTGCGTAGTTTTTTGCGTAGTTAGACACAGCAGTTTCTTTATCTGTTTTGAATACAGTAGTTGTTCGAAGTTAAATATACCTGTGGACTGGGTCAATCCATCTTTGAATGTCTGATAAATTGTACTCTTCAGAACAACCTTTACATTTATTGTTACTTAATATGTAAAAAGCTTATAAAAAACTTATTATCATACAGCTAGAACTAGTTTCTTAGTTATTTTTCTAATCTAGCGAACTTTGCCGAAACATGTGAAAATATTCCGCAAAAAAATATTCTGCGTCAAATCATGTCTTTATTCATATTCCCCGTCGTCGTCGAGTATTATCACGTACGTATTATGTCTTATTATACCTACGGCTGCTGCTTCAATCTCATATTAAGCCCATTTCCTCGCTGTCAAGTGAATATTACACATTTGGGCGTGAGCCATAGCCTTTAACGCGACGATAAAACACTATGATTGCAGGGGCATCAGCTAAATTATGCATATCTATTCAAATTGCCTATAAACGTGCCAAACAATACTTACATCAAATTGGTAATGGAATTGAGATTTTGGGTTAGCTTTATGAGCTGGCATTATTACCTACTAGAATGTAATATGCAAGTTACTACCGTTAGATGTGCCGTTACTGTTTTAGCTATGGGAAAGATTACCTGCCTGAAAAAGGTACAATATTGTGATCTACTATTTAAACGAGTCTGTTTGTTCTAGTTTCTCAATGTATTTAGATAAAATAAGAGCTTTACAGTAAATATAAAATTAAGGGTGTTTACCTCAATGTTCTTTTTTCTACTTAGCAATGTGGAATCTTGTTCGTCTATAAACAGGGTTTGAATTCTTATTAGCTTTCCACTTTTCAATGACCCCAATACACAGCTCCGTAACAAACACTAAAATACTTGCAGCGTACATGAACCCTATAAACATGAAAGCACCTAGCAAATGCTGGATACCCAACGGCTGTATCTCACTAGTCGCTTCAGCATTTACAGTGTGAATCAACAACTCGTCATTCCATTTATCAATCAGTCCGTTCTCCGATACACTTCGTATGATGGTGTTGAATCTCTCCAGCATTGGAAACCATTTCCGAGCCAACAGAACGACCCCGTACTTATACAAGTTATTACTTTCAGGGAAGCAATAGATCAACGGCTTTCCTTTCCCTAATTTCTGGTCGGCGTAAGCGGCTTGCCTTCTCGACGAAACAACTGCGAAATTCCTGTCCTCAGCCGCACGCCTTATCCCCTCAGCGAACGTTGTCGAGTTATATTTGCGATACAAATAAAACGAGCTCGCGTTATTAGTCTCAAAATAGGATCGGTAAATCTCTCTGCCTCCCAAAGGAATTCTTGACTGTATCAGATCCGTCTCGGTGCTTATCTGCTTTTCGAAACGCGGGTGCATTAGGAAGCTCCGCAGGAATGATTCGTAGGAGATCCCCATGTTTACACTGAAGCAGAGCCAACCGAATATCAGAATGCGGAACGTGGCACTCTTTGGCTCGAATGATGCGCCCCATCCTAGTAACATACTGAACGTCATAAGTAAGGAATTTGTCGGCCATTTTGTCACCTTTTTATCATGCTCTCTATAATACATGTAGTGAAATACCAAGCCCATTACCACTAAACTACCAAAAGTAGCTACCCATGTAGACCATTGGAAAATTATCACCAAATTATTCCAAGTTGACGCCTGTCCAGCTTTCGGCACGCACCAAGTCATTTCGTCTTGCGTGTAGCTCACTGTAGGATTGAACCATTTTCTTATTGTTCTTGTCACCTCAATGTTGCCTATGACCATGTCCACAGAGTCGTTGCGTAACACCTCGTACGCTCCGGTAGCAGTGCCGTTCCAATAAATGGTTCCCCAATTTTCGGGTATCACCGACGTTCTCATTATAAGGCTCATGTTTGTAAATTGAGTTATTATTTTGACGAGGTTTATTTCCCCTCCTTTTTGAAACACATAAGCGTCGTCGTAACTCGTGTTAGTGAGTTTCGTTTCGGGCGGCAAAACGTACGGCTCAGAAACAATCGCATGAGTCACTAATGGACATCCTTTCATATCTGAAGGAAACATTTCCCTTTGAGTAGCTAATTCGTATATCACATTATCCTTGCATTTATCTAAAATGTATACAGAATCACATTTTCCTCCGCAATTTGTGTCGCTGTAAGGAATCCAAGTGTAAGAAACGACTTCTTTCTCCTCGGGAGAATATATGAATATAATGCTTTTGAAAAGTTTGTTATAACGTAGTTCGTTTATAAATTCAATGGCTGTCTCCTCGGCGTCCTCAGTTTTATTCAGCTGATAAAACACAATGGCCTTGGCTAATGGATTCCAAGTAGGCAATTTGTTTAGCTGCAGTATGTTTCTCGCTAGTTCGGATTTCTCTTCCAAAATCAGCATATAATTTTTAGCTTTCTCCGGGAAATGCGATGCGTTCGCGTGCGGATAAAAAGAATCCTTTACCATGACGGAGTACTTTATGCCACCGTGAATTGTTTGCAACAATAGAACTTGTGTGGTAGACACATAAGAGTTGATGTTGATTATCACAATGCTTCCGCTTAGGGCTTTCTTTTCCACGAAATATTTCGCGGAGAGTTTTAAAACGCATTCTGCGGTTTTTGCTGCTTGCTCAGAATTTCCAGTTGTCGTCAGTAGTGGATTCTCATTTATCGCAGCAGAAACGTAGAGAACAAAAAATAAATGTTGTAGAAATATTCGAGTGCACATTATGTCTGCGCCAGCTCCAAAGTGAATCGAGACGGAATCGATAACAGAGGAAGTTTTAGTTAGCAAAGTTTCCAGAGGTTCATAACTAGTGGCATTCTTATTAGTTTAAGTCCTAGTTCATGAATATTTTCTTTAAAGTTTAAAGAAAATGTACTCAACTCTCCGGCGAAGAGAAAAGAACTTATTATTGGCTCAATGTTTTGCTCAAAAGAAACAAGAAGGATGAAATTGGTTTGTTGGAAACAGTTTTTCAACTATGGGCTTCAAAAATTTTTCCATTGTGAACTTAGACACATAATTTCGTAACTGATTTCAACTATTGTAATGAATATGTTACATCAACCACCCAGTATAACACTCAAGTGAATGTTTTTTTTTTACTTGTTTTAAAATGGACGTTAAAAGAAATTGTTACTCGCCCCTTTTCTGTTAGCATTCCATGGTATTTCATTATATTTGACATTTCACAACAAAATAGCTGTGATCGTCGACTATAAATCCAATTTACCTAATAACTGCCCTTGAAGAGTTGTGCTGTAAATTCAGACAAACCGAACCTAAGGCAATTTTCTTAATTTTACGAAACATGATATCTTGATGATACCTTAATATAAAGAAAGGTTAGGTTGTACATTTATTTATTAATGCGGCTCCAATGCCTACTTAATTACCGAGGCACGTGTAACATTTTCTGATGGTACCTACTATGTAAATCATTGGTAAATCTACACTCTGGATATGATAGATAACTATTTGTACCTACTAATGCTAATTTTGTTTTGTAGTTCTAAACGTATAACTGTATTGTACGCACCGAGGGTTCCATGCCACCCTTAACTGAATTTAAGGTCAACTTCCACCTAACGAAAACATCACAATATTTTTTGACAGCAAAAATAACTTTGTTTTTGATAGTGTTTGTATCAAAGACAAAGTAATATTTGCGGATAATGAAAATTTGAAATGCAATATCTCAAAAACTACTAATTTTATTTCATTCAAACTAACTTTGTTGAAAGTTTTTGTTGAGATCTACATCATAAAGGTAAGTAGTATTTTTTTCAAAATTTTCACTTCCTTAGTTCAAAAGTAAAATGGGAAGGGACGTCCTTTTTACAACTTTGGAAGCGTCTATATCTCAAACGTTAGACTTTTAGAAAAAACGGTTTTAAAAAAAATATGTAATTATAAAAGATATATCCATAGACCATACGCATAGGTTTGAGTAATTATTATTTTTTTGTTTTAGTTTTCATGTATGGGATATTTTTTACTTTCTGTATCTGAATCGGAAAGCGGTAAATAAAATACACTTACCTACTAAGTTTTATCTGTGTAATGCTAATAGTTTTAGAATAAAGTGGCTGTGACATACGAGTACGGACGGACAGACAGACAGATGGACAGACTTGTCGAAACTATAAAGGTTGCGTTTTTTGCCACTCGGCTACGGAACTCTATAAAGCAGTCTCCGACCAAACAGCGGCTGGAATATCAGAATGTAGAGAGGAATCTAGAAGACTGGGCTTCCCTGTCAAATGCAACAATATTTATTGATGATCCTGTGGCACGGCGAGTAAACATCATCAAATAGGTAAGCGTTCTCTTGAAGTTCTGTAGCAACATCAGTACTGGCAGAAGGCTGAAGATAAAGTATATCAGGAAAGGCTTTAGACTGGGTATTAAGAGGATCATCTTCCATACAAAAAAAGAAAACGTTTTCCACCCAGTGAGTTGTTACTACTACGTATAGTGAAGCTATGCCAAGCAAAAAATGTGTCGCAAAAACGACGACAAGATTGTGACGTTTTCTATAAAAATTTGAATTTCGAATCATGATTTGTACTACGAGTTGATGACCGGGCCATCAATTTAGGGAGCACAAAATTTGTTCGTGATGTCAGTTCCATACGCTAGTAATAGTAGTTCAATGTTTCCACCCCTTAAACGTTGTGTCATTTTTTTACATGTTAGAGATATTTTGAAAAACTATGCTCGTACGTTTTTTTTTTCAAATATTGTATGTTTCAAAAAATATAAGAACCTAAACATTCACTTTTCTGACTAAAAAATCTCTTCGTAATTTCCACAAGCCTTTATACAAAAAATCGAAGACGTACAAGCGTAGTTTAGGATGTATGAAAACGAATGAGACTAAATTTGTCTCATTCCATAAAAGTTTACGGGTAGGAAAACGTTTACCCCAGCAAGCATATTTCGACCGTTGGCGTTCGAAATGTATGAAAACTCGCGCTGCGCTACGCCTGCACACGATCCTCTTAAGAGGCGGGAAAACGTTTAACATGCGGTGTGGCTGGTAAGAGGGAAAGTATCACACTATCTTCCATTTTTTTATAGATAGTACCCCACCGATAAGAGCCTACCTCTTCAATTTAGTTATAAATATCGTAGATTTGTTATCGTGTAATTATATTGTATATTTGTAATTTATAATTACTTAGATTACCAAGATAAGATTTACCTATATTAGACTAATCTCAAGAGATATTGTAACCAATCTGCAGGTTAATTCGTAACAATGATAATCTTAAAACATTGCGCCATGTAGTCTAGATGCTTGTGTTTTATATCGCCTAATATTTACTTTACATGATTGACACTTACCATTTACCTGACGTTACATGTTTTTTGCAACCTCGTTTTTGAAAATCTTTAATTATTTATTAAGAAAAAATTAGTTGATTCATCACATTCATGTGCTTTTTAAGTCAATCTTATCTAAAAGACAACATCGTTGAAGATGTATATATTTTCTATTTACTGTGTTATCTTCGCTATATATACCTGCGATTTCACAATTTAGCAGTATTTTATTTGGTCTTATTTTAAAATTGTGGCATTGCTCTTCAAACCTTGATTGTGTCTGACAATAAACCTTAACTGTCTGTAACAGGCGGACAAAGTAACATAGGAATTTTTAAAATTAAAGTGAAGTTGGTCAAAACGTCAACTTCTGATCGTCATCTGCCACTTTGCAAGAGATATGTCCAATAGAAGGTTGCCCAGAATTATGTAGGTTAAAAAAAACATTGTTTAGGTATTTAAAGTAGGTCAAAGTATTGGAGTTATGAAACAAAACAAAGAACTCGTATAATTTACACAATATAATTATTATTTCAAAAAACTGACGCTTTTACACGAAATGAAACTTGGTCCGACCGAAGTCGAGGCGTAACAACTTTGGTGAGTGGTTAAACAAATAAAATGTGTTCATATACATGTTTCGCTAAATATACACCTGACACTGTGTTACTACCTCACGCGACAAAAATACCATCTACGTGGCCATGTTTTTTTCATTGGATGTAAATCTCAACTCAAACTAATGTTACCTACATCTTCTATGTACAAATTTCTAAATGATTTTTAATTATCGAATAATGATACAATTGATAACATGTTCATATTATTCAGATATGTATTTTGTTCTACTTTAGATTGAGCGTCGATAACACAGTGTCCAGTTGGATACAATAACAATATCTTTTGTCATAATCAAACAAATTTGCGGTATAAATCATCAACCACATCAACTTTACCACTAAAATTGACAGATAAACAAATTGTTGATACTTGATTCTAACATTTTGTGCCGTAAAACGAGTGTGAAGTACACCGTACCATACCGCTTAAATTACAATATCATAATTGTTAACTATTTACAATAAATGCAACTTCAAATACCTAAAACCTGTGCTTCATAACAATCTATATAAATATGTTTTTCGTCTTAATTTAAAGCTAGTTTAAGTTTTTAATCGGAAAGAGGAAAACGGGACGGTGGATGTACAATACATTCTAGTTGTAAAAATATAGAAGCAGTTTATTTACTTACAAACAATGAGTTAAAACTGCATGCAAATACTATTTAGGATAAAGGAGTTAAGAAGAAATAGGTTAGGTTAAAGAGCAGCAAAATGGTAAAAAATGTGAGCGTGAAATTTACAATATGGATGAAAGATGTCGCTGCATAAGGAAATGGAAGATTTTTACACGAAGAATAAAATTATGGACCAAATATGGTGCCTTGAGGTACACCCGTTGAGTACTGTGTACCTCCTCGATTTAAATGCAAATAAAGATACTCAAAAACAAAAGAAGGAATGTAAATCATCCAAATAAGAATATTTTCCAGTTTCCATGATTTAAGTAACAATTTCTCAAATGATTTTGTATCTTTCAAATTACGTTCGCGTACGTGGGACTTTGCAAACACTCGATTTGAAAAAGTTATTTAGTTTAATTTTTCACTCAATCATCATACAGATTTGAGCAAAGATATTCCCTGAAAAGTTGCAACTCAATAGAAAATTGTCTCTGTTTCCCATACCAAATCTACAAGCTCTGGTTGTTACGCTCCCTACTTTTATATACTCTTACACACTTCGTACTACCTTCAAGCGAATCTCAAGTCTCATAATTATGATTTCATTTCCTAAAATCCGCTACAAACCGCTTCCCATCTACCAATAAAAACAGTGTATAAGATCTAATAAATATAGGAAAGATCATTGAAATTGTAAAAGTACGGTAGTCTTTAATTGAACGATATGCTTCATTTTCGTGATGGCAGCCCCAATTTACATTAGCATTAGTTATTGCAATACTTCATAACAAGTTCAAAGATCAAAATTGAAGAACATTCGGTAGATTTCATTCTACAAAATTTGGTATACCTTTTCATTTCAGCAACAAAAAATCGCTTTTCCTACTTATAACTATGATAGAATTGAAACGGTACATCTCGAGACTTGCCTTGATGATTTCAATACTTGACTATAACTTGTATATAATTAGAAAAAGTGATTCGATTTTAAAGATTCTCGTTCAATTTTGATATTTGTAGAACACCTAAACTGACTATCGATAGTCTTAAATTTAAACTATTAAAGGCAATGCAGATAGAAAATTTACTCGCATAATCACGATAGCAATGTACAGTTAACTTATAGAGATACTAACAAAATTGAACGTAAACTTAACGATATAATACAAGTGTCATTGTTAAATGCAATTCCAGATAGACATAGTTCTGCATACAGATTAAAATTGCACATCTGACCGCACAAGTGATCTATAACATTACAGTTAATTAATATTTACAACACTAAACACTTGCGAATCAGTCAGTATTTGGTTACTTACATTATTTTTATCATTAAGCGACTTATGATTATGATTTGCGGTAGTCGGTAGGGGGTAATATCGGGATGTCCTGCGAGGTTGGTTATATGTTCAAGCGTCTACGGGGCTGGATGTCACCTCACTACTGATATGTCCTTGGGAGCCCGCTCGTGCGAAGATACACGTGATATGACAGGCCTAGCGACTCGCACTTAACTTGTCAATTTCCCATTTTCCACTTGATTAAACGTTGCAACATTAACTAGTGGCGTGACAAAATCTGATGTCTGTAGTAGATCTGATCTTTCTTGAGGCTAAGAAACTGTTTTTTTTTTTATTTAAACCTTTGCTTTAAAATGTACAACCGTTTTAGCAAAAGAAATGGCGATAGGATATTGCTACAATACAATTTACAAATAATCAATTTATCCCGATTCAATTTTCTTTGAAAAAAATCAAATATCTATATTCTCATTATTAATTACCAATTGTAACTTTGTAATCAATGGTTCTGGAATCTCTTTCATTGTAATTTCCAATTTAGTTCTTGTTCTGTTGTAGGGTTACGTCCCTTTTCTAATTTAAAACATTAGAAACGTGATGCTACTAAGATCTTTTGCATCAGATTTTATCACGCCCACTTCACTTCACTGTCCGTCTCCGCACGTCACATCACTGATCTAGTTCTCTACACTCCTCGTTCCAGTCGCACGTCACTGCTTCGCGTCTACACGTACCACTCCTTGATGCCGTCTCGTTTGACAGGCTGTGTGGGCCCGGGCAGCGGCGGGGCGCCGTTTCGGTTGAGGGGTAGTGGCTGTAGGTTCCGCACAGCGCCTCCGGCAGCAGCGCTTGAGGCGCCGCTTTGATAGCTTGAGTGAGCCTGACAGAGAAAAAAATTACTGTTGGTCAAGCAATGTAAATAAATTTGTTTAAAATATAGTAATATAGTTTAGTGTTAGGAAAGGAGTAAGATCCAGATGTATTTTCACTTATTTTCCAAAAAATACAATGGACCCACTGTCAATACGGCACTAATCTCATTATAACTGTCGTAAGAGAGAAAATTTGAAATTGTGACAATACACTATATGAATTTCATGATAGGTATCCAGTTTTTTTTGGTCTGCATCCTACTGTACGTCATTAGGTCCAATATTCTAAAGTGAATCCGGAGTGCAAGTTCATCACCACTATTTTAAACTTTCAACCAGTTCGTCTAAGGTCTGGATGGCCGAGTCGCTTAGGCATTTGTCCGTCATGACAAAAGACGCAGGTTTATTTCCTGTGGTGGTGGACTGGTTCAAATTCAATATCTTATCTTTGATTTTCAATGCCAGCAACTTACCTGATTCCCCAGCAGCGCCGCGCTGGCCCCCTGCTGGTAGCTCTTGTCCTCGGTCACCTTGTACGAGGGGTCGAGCTTGAACACTATGTACTTGAGCACGATGATTACTATCAGTATTATGGCTATCAGCACTGACGCTACTATGCCTGTAAGAGAGAAAAGTAGGTGCTTAGAACCTAAATCATCACAGGTGCATTTTTTTGTATTCAGATATGTACAGCAATCTCTACTTTACATTTGGCACTCATGTAAATACTCTTATTCTTCCCAAAAAATCGATGTAGAATTCATTATAGATATGCATCGTAAGATACTACTGAAAGTCTACTTCATTCAATTTCAGTTTCATATATCAAATTTTACTTTTCTAGCTGTTTCTAGCACAGTGCAAAGACGAAAAGGTCATCATACAGAATTTAATCTAATGCGTGATAGACATTAATTTCTATGCCGTAGTGTTCAAATTACGGTTTTTTAATACTACAAGATTTAAAAAAGGTAAGGTATGTTTTCTAATTTCTTTATCCTTATGCTTAATTTATTACTTTGTTTCGTCTTAACTCACCTACAATAGTAGCGAAAAACTCTGACTCAGGCGGCACAACCCTATTATCCGTGGACTTCGGCTGATACCACTTCGTCGTGATATCATACCCGTTGTAGTCCTGATGCCCCCTCCCAGGTATTCTCTCCTGCTCTCCAATACCTATCCCTATCTCGTAAGTAGGGGTTCGTGCTTCTATCTCGTTCGCACGACGGTCCTCGTAGTCGGGTATGTATTTATCGTCTTCTGTAGTGTGAGTCGTTTCGTCTGGCGTGTGTTTGCCGGTCATGGTGGGGGTGTAATGACCGCTAGAGTGGGTGTGCTCTGAAATAAGAGAAGACGTTTATGGTTAGGATTTTAAAAGTACTCATAGATTCACAAGATTTCCATATTGTAACTTAATTCTTTATATTTTTTTATTTTTCATTACAGTCATGCTAATGAATCACAAGAGCTAATGCTAAATCATCATCATCATTATCAGCCAAACGACGTCCACTGCTGAACATAGGCCTTCCCCACGGTTTTCCGCATCGACCGATCACAAGCGGTCTGCATCCAATGTGATCCTGCGATCTTTGTAAGGTCGTCTGCTTTTCTTATCGGTGGACGTCTTACGCTGTGCCTTTAGACGAATGGTCTCCATTCTACAACTTTTCTGCCCCAACGGGCATCAGGGTGCGTATTGCGATGCAGTTTTGACATCTAAACAGCTCTGTTTTACTGTCAAATTAGCAATTCTTATTGCAATTTCGCAATATATTGATAATATTACTATTATATAACAATATTAATATTCATATTCATACCATTGTAGTAGTATTATAATATATGTTTACACTGAGTGGGAATTGAACTGCCTCGGAATTAAACGGATTAAGTTAGATTGCAATACGCCCCTGGTTCTTCGCTAACGTTAACGCTAAATAGGCACCGCTTATATTCAGAAATTGCTGCAACCAGTCACTTTAAATTAGATTTTAGCTTATTTTTTTTTTGTGAAGTAGTAGGTATCTCCATTAACACTCACCATCAGTAGGCGTAGTTCGTCTCTCAGGCGTAGTGCCCGAATCAACGGTACCAGCATGCATGTTATCATGGTCTGGCAGCGTTGTCTGTATATCAGCCTTGGTACTAGTACCAGAGTCTGTGGATCCGTCTGTGGATCCTTCTAGAGATTTGTCCACGTGTTCGGTTGAAGGTATGGAGGCGGTAGGTGACGTCATGCTGTGGGTACTGCTTGCTCCGGACCTGAAAATTAGGAATAAGTTCTTAATAAGCAGATTTTTGGGACACAAAAACCAATCAAACTACAATGAAGCAATTCAACTCGCGCAGAATTTACAAGTATATGGATGTACGGTTTATGGAATCAATTTAGCAATGAATTGAAGATTCAAACTGTGTTTATTTTTAACTTACGTGGTAGCCGGATGTTCTGGTTCAGTTACTTCGTCGATACTTGACCCTGAACCCTCTATACAATCTTCGTCGTCACAAGGCTTCATAAGTTTGCCGCTTGTATCGCCCTGTAAAATATACACCCATTAGTTAAAAAAACCTCACATTTGAGGTTAGGCCTTTCCCAGCAGTGGGATGCTTATAGGCTAACTTTACTTTTTTTACTAGTTAAAAAAAATTGTTCACCCCTACAGTTCTTTGAGACGAAGCTATTGGAGATCAGTTATTTATTATTTCTTCTAATATCAAAGTTTGTAGGAGCTATAACTATTAAACATGACGGGTCTAAACGCTACTACTCTTGTAGGAGCTACTATAGATGAAAAATATTCTAAATATTAACTTTTTGATATAGCATATTACTAAAACTAATAATGCTTCATCAACTTACCTTGCCCTTATAAACCCTGGACGGCGGTCGCCTCGTGGACGGCACGTATACGGGCGTTATCAGATCATCCCCTGACCCTGCATCGGGCAGCACACAAGCGTCCTCATCATCGTCTCTGCAGCCTGACCCTGCGCCGGAATAGACCAGCTCGTCCAACACGCCTGGTCCGCCGTAACCTGATGGAGGCGTCTGGAAGAAGAGAGAAATTGGTGAATCAATCGACCCAGAAGTTCTGCTCAGTCATGAATGATTGGTGATTTAATATTATCTTTTGTCAACATGACTATTGGTACCAAAATATCTAAGGTTTGTTTTCAGCCAATTTATGTTTTGGTGATGCTTAAGCCAACTGCAACAGCTTCTCTTAGAGATTTTTAAGTCAATGTCGCCATTGACTGCTCATTAAGCAACCCAAGCAAGGTTTGATGAAGTGATCGTCGATTGTAGAATTCCGTACGACCATGCTTAAAGCTTTACTATTGCAGAAGTGGAAGTATTTAATATTTATTTTTTAATCAATGTTCCCATTGTTTCCAATGTTTAATTGTTTTTGAGTCAATGTTCCCATTGACTACTCATTTAGCAACCCAAACAAGGTTTACTGAAGTGATAGAAGAATTATGTACGACCCTGCTTTAAGCTTAACTATTGCAGAAGTGGAAATATAAAATATATGTTTAGAATGGTCTTGTTACCTGTTGCATTCTATTGATGTCTCTATCCAGCGGCGTATGGGCTCTCCTAGCGTCTCCTCTAACTGACACAGTGGGGTCCCCTGCAGCAGCAAGCTCTAATACCCTGACCCCATCTACTACGAGACCCGCTATGACCCCGCTGAAGGTACGAGACCCCCCGGCACCCCCGCCCACTGTGATCGTGGACATGCTGTTGAATATTGTCGATTGTTGACCGCCTGGAATGGGAAAATACCAAAGAATTAATGAATTGATGAATACGAAAACGTACCTTAGCAATTGAAGGCATATTTTTTGTTTACGTCACATCTTTAAAAGTATAGTGAAGTAAGAAAAAGTGTATCTGTAAGAACAATTTATGTTTTGTCATACTGTAAAAAAAATACATACTGTACTTGATTTAAAAAACAGAGCTATCTGAATCTTATAACAATCTCATTATAAGCTTCTGGCTTTGTAAGAATACTAATCTGTATGAGAATGTAGCTAAAATAGGGATGGTGACTAAGTACTAGTATCTCTATCCTTTTATCTTGAAAACAAATTGTTACCTTGCGGATGCCGTATATTGACAGCATAGTTATCCAACTGCAGGGCAGCTCTACTCCCATTTCTCGTGAAGCGAGCCACGTGGTACGCCCCATCATCTACTCTGGCAGCTTCATCACCGAGGGGATGATCGCCACCACCAACGTTGTATACCATGAAGAGGTTTCCTCGGATCTACGAAGACAAATTAGGAATTTAGTAGGGAAATCAGGCACTGAATTTTACATTCAAGAATAAACTAAACAGATTGATGAATTGAAATATTGAATCTCATTAATCAAAGCAGCTGCATGACTTACACAGCTTTAGATTTTTTTATGAAGTGGATGTTGGTTTTAAGCATTTTATCAAAAACAATCAAGTTTCCGATATATTTTTTTTACTTAATCGATCAAAGAGTAACACAGAGCAGCTATCAGCGCTACGAGACTCAATTCCTGAGATCACAGATATACTATTATTTAATACTGCAGAGCTACTTTTAAGCAGAATATCTTCAACACCACTAGATATATCACAAGTAAACGAAATCCGAGTACACTCACGATCTCCATTTGCATGTAATCCTGTGTGTTCGAAGACTCGATCCTCAGCAGAACCGCGTCAGCCTTGCTGGTGACGAAGCCAAGAGCGACCTTGTCAGTTTCCGTGTCCGCTACCGAAGATGTGGGGTAAGTGTATGTGATGATGCCTCGCCCTGGACCGAACTCGTAGGCTATTGACTCTGGAAAATTGTAAAGACATTATTTAGAACCAGCACAACAATGATTTGATCTTTATACTTAGAATCGTAATCCTGTATGTGTCTTGATTAATTTTCAGAAAAACCTTCTTGAAAGCTTTTAATGTATTGAGTATAAGTGAAGTAAGGTTCATAAGTAAACTATTTGATAAGTTTTAATTTTTATGGAGCATTTTATAGTCTTTTAGGCTTCGGTAGAACTAAATGCTTCTTAATTGTTTTTATTATTTTGGTATCTAAATGCCTCCTCTTTTCAATATACTGATAATGAAGTTTAGAAAGGCTTTGTTGTTTTCCAAAGGAAGATACAATAGGACTAGATGGCTTACCATCATAACAAGTGGGTCCGGTAAATGAAGTCAGATCACAATCGCAGACGTATGTGTTCCATTGTTGAACGCAGACTCCTTTGTTGGCACAAGCGTTGTGCGTGCATTTTGTTGGCCCTGAAAACAAAAAAAATAAATTTTTTTTTTTTATTTTTATTAAGTATGGGTTTGCTCTTGACTCCAGACCAAGCCAAGTGCGACTAAGACGGAGTCGAAGATGGAACGAGCTCGCCCATTCAATAATTTGTCATAGATTGAACCTTGTTGGAAGAAACAATTTTTTTTTTTTAATTTGAAATGGGTTCGCTCTTGTCTCCAGGCTAGACCAGTGGCATAGACAGAGACGACGATGGAGCAAGCTTACCCAGAAAAAGCCTGTTCACTCTAACTTTGAAAATTTTAGGGTTATATTCCATTGGAAACACTGATGCGGGGAGAGAGTTCCACATTTTTGCTGTGCGCATTATAAAAGTTGACGAAAAGCGCTTAGTTCTAATCAGTGGAATGTCAACTAGGTAAGGGTGGTATCCCGCAGTGCGTCTAGATGAGCGATGATAGAAGGGAGCTAGTTTCAAGAGGTTGATCTTATACCTTCACACCCCGATCCTAGTGATGAGCTTGGTACTACAGCATCATCCATCAAAGAAGGAGACTCTCCAGGCAAGTCCAAACTGGACATGCATCCTTCAAAACCTTGCCGTGATAAAACCCCGACTGGCAATGACGAATACATATCTTTGGGCACACCGCCGACGAATAGCACGCTGTCTAACTCCAGCATGAGGTTAGAACCTGGAATTAAATATTTATTAAGCCACAAGATATTATCAGCGTTTCAAATCTTAACACATTCCGGGACAGTGCCCGCCTACAGCCGTGAAAACAATAAAACATCTATTGTGTCTGGAGTAGTGTCCCGGAACGTGTTAATCATCCAACTGGGCGTCAATTCACGTATTTTCAGCATCTACTATTGGACATGTGTACAGTAGTGCTATTGTAGCACATCGTGTGCTTAAAGTCAACAGCATTAAAATGTGACACGCTGCTTTGAGAATAGCGAGGTTTATAAATTAACTCTCGTAGTACAACTGATGCACATCTCAGTGACGACTCAATTAGCGAAATTGAGGCCCTTCAATTGTTGTGCTTAAGTACATGCGTGATTTAATTATGACAATATAAAAAAAAACTTACTTGTGGTATGCATTTCTAGATCCTCATCAACTTGCAAAGTATGTATCTTCGGAGTTGGTCTTCTAACAGACACTGTATGCCATCTGTTGTCATTTAAGAAATTCTTCAGTTTATCTTTCATAGTAACCACACCATCTCCAAGATTGAACACGCAGTGTATGTGACCATTAACTAATTCTATCGCTATAAAGTCTTGCTTCTTCCCTCCGTTGTAGAACAGTAGCCCATCCATCTCGGTTGTTCGGAAGTAAAAGTCCAAATACGTGTTCCCATAGGCCTTCAGTAAAGGAAGGCCCACGTACGTGTGCTTCGATTTAAAAGTCACCGATTTGTACACGTTTAGAGAATCTGGTTTCATGAATGTACCAGTGAAAATTATGTTGGATGTGTCATAAATGTTGTTGTTTTCATCACCGCTGCCAATTCCAAGTGTCTTCGCCATGTCGATGTATTTTATTCCATTGAAAACAAACTTCTGCAAGTACCCCACAAAATTGGGTAGAGTCGACGTCATCTGAATTTCTTCCTCAGGGTGGAATAATCCTCCTAAATGCAATGTTGATATTTCCAAAGTTGAAGCTTTCCCTAAAATCGTTTCAGCTGAAAAACAAATCCATATGCATGAGTATATTGCAAAATAAGACGCATCACACCTATCCACAACATTGACTTGAAACCAAAAAATAACTAGCAAAGTAAACTCATTCATAGATCTTTATTAGCAGCCATTCAAAGTTATTTACACAGAAATTTCCATATCAAGAAAGTTAGCATGTCCATTACATTAGTAGACTTAAGCTTGACAGATGCTAGTGGTAATGATTCGTACAGCCTAGCTTCTAACTAGAAGAAATTGTGTTTGAGAAGACTCTCTTAGCTGTGAGAATGACTATGGCGTTTACACCTACGCCTATATCAACCAACTACTCTTATAGTTAACCAATTTTGTTACCTGTATACTCTTTGACTTATGCTGTTCTCAAAAAATGGTAATGAACAGTACAAGTAGATAAATTGTTAGCACATACACATAGGATACTACAGGAGAAAGAAATCAATATAAATGAAGTAAGAAATAAGGGCATTCAACTAAAAGGTGGAGCCAAAGTGCCAGCTATTAAATTCAACGTAAACTAAGCAACTATGCTACTTCACTAAAAGGACATCTAACATCAAGCTTAACACTCCTCAATCCGATGAAAAGTGTTAGGTTAAGAATCTGCTTGAAAAAGTTTTAAGATTCAAGCAAATTCCTTTGGAACTTAGTCTACATCCAATTCAGCTCCATCATCTTAATCCGTTCAAAATATTTTGAATCGTGTAAAATTTTGGAGCCAAACCAAAACAAACCTTATTTTCCACTACTTTAGGGTCAAAATAAAACTGTGCGGGTGCTGTCCCGTGCATACGTACATAACATACCACGGACTGGTTGCGCCGTGTCCACCTGAAGTTTCAAGTTCGATGCCCGGCGGGAGAACCTAACCGTGTGCCAGTTGTCGTCGGCCACGTTGGAGCCAGCCAGGAGATTCTAGAAGAGAAGAGAGTGGAATTGTTGAATTCTTGAGTTCTAATCTCAAATCCGGCAGTCAAGTCTTCTTGCCTCATGAATCTTATTGTCAGTTCATTGATCTGTGTCCAAGAGGGTTTTTTATTCAAAATCAAAAACTTGTTGTCAATTTACAAAATTCTAACATAGTAACTGCTAACTTCGCTGTCCAATGCTTCAAGTGGTTAGTACATAATCTAGTTTAGAAGGCAATAGGCTCTAATAGTAGTTTGAAATCAGCCCAGTTGGAGCTTAAAAAATATATTGTATTAATGTGTCGCAAAATACTTCAAGCTTTGAACCTGCCTACCCGATTATTTCCCAGTTGTTGTTTGTTCTTTATAGATTTCTATGGTGTCTATATGTAATTATATCCATCAGAATGGGGACGCTATACGTACCTTTTCCCGATCTCCGAGCCTGACGCTGGCTCTGACGCGGCCCGCGGCCACGGCCAGCTCGATCCGGTCGGCCGAGTGCTCTGACGCGGTCCGCAGCAGCAGACCGGCCTTCGTGGTGCGAAACCGCAGCATCAGCTCCTCGGTCTGCGTCACGTGTTCCGGGCCTAGAGAGGCGGTGAGGTGTTGGCTCCCATTTAGGAATATTGTTGGGGTTTCTGAAAAAAACAAAGTGCTTTTAGTAATACATGACTGTTGTAATGGCGCTATGGAATTTAACAAGTTATCATTGTTAACCAGAAATCGAGCCGTATACATTATGTCCAAAAAAATGTGTGGTAATTTTCAGCTGAACGCACATTTGAACTGGCCAACCTTTTCAAGTTGGATAATATTTCATCGTAACAGTACTATTGCAGGAAAAGTATAGTGATAAGATAAATACTTGATACTCAAGATGATGGTGGTTCACATGTGCTGACAACAGCACGTCAAGAAAAACACTGCAGTATCTTACGCAGTTGTAACAAGGGCTAGTTTTCAACAAAAATGTACAGCCTGATGTGCTGCCGACTCTCCATAAACTTAGATTTGATTGAAAATCCGAATAACTATCAAAGATGATATATTTTTTAATCGGTAGTTTTAACTTACCTCGTCCACAAGTTGGTCCACCATAGTTAGTAGCAGAGCAGTCGCAGAGAGGTCGGTTCCATCCTTCGGAGCACACACCTCCGTGCTGACACGGTGAGCTGACGCACTGTTTCATGAGAACGTGGCATGCCGGCCGGACTGAGGCTGAAAAATGGAGAAAGAACTATTAGGATATTCGGAGAACTGCAGTACAGTTTAATTTTGGAATAATAAATTGCAAACAGCATATCCCCATATTGTCAGAAGAAATTATCCTTAAATGTACATCGGTAGTTCGAAGACGAAAACATTATAATTTAATACTTCATTCAGCTTGAGAATACGTCGACAATAAATCTTATTATGTATTAATCTTTTTTTTCTGACTCATTTAGGAATCAAAAAAATGCCACTACTAAGATTTTTATAAAAAAAAAATTCTTTTGATATCCCTCTTACCTGAATCCTGCTGCCTAGCATATGCCGTCAAGTCCTGCGGCTTTCCATTCAATACCAAGTCTCGTATGCAGCCAACAAATCCCTGTCTAAGTGCAGCAGTCCATAGTGCCGCTGGAGTCCTAGATGCGGAGTACTCGTTGCCTAGGCCTCCAACATAGAGAGGACCGTCAAGTTCTAGCTGGTTTGACTCCCCTGAAAGTTTAAAAAAAAGGCTTAAAATGAGTATGTTGCTGGTGACATTATCAATACATACCATTACTTTTTTAGAAAGTATAGCTTTGCTACTTATGAATCCTTTCAAAATGTATTACAATCATTTTTATCGTCGTAGTACTTTATAATCATCCATTGAACAATATTATTAGTAGGTACCTGAGTGTAGAACCATTGACTTAAACAATATTAATAACCTTCTCCGGTAGATAAAGTGTGGTAATAACAAAGTCAAAAAAGCGAGTAGAGTTTAGGATCGTATAGGTTCTCGATCCGGAAAACTTTTTTATCTTTACTTTACTAGAAAAGCACGTACGTCATGTACAGGTTAAAAAGTACCCATATGGGAACTACAATTTATGAAAGCAATTTTCATTCCTACTGGTAAATTTATTTTCATTTCATTTATCATTTATTTCGACCAACAAAGGATCAATTTGTTAGTTACATAA
The DNA here is from genome assembly GCA_963584085.1 of Pyrausta aurata. Taxonomy (NCBI): domain Eukaryota; kingdom Metazoa; phylum Arthropoda; class Insecta; order Lepidoptera; family Crambidae; genus Pyrausta; species Pyrausta aurata. The sequence goes on along the minus strand of OY757271.1, from coordinate 11,038,251 downwards.
GAGACAGCCTAATGTTAGTATACAAACACACAGTGATACACCTGTCCAGGCAATAAGCAATATCGCCTTCCCAAATGTCAACAGCAACAACTCACAGCTCGTCCTATTTAGTCACGCATTAATTTAAGTTAAAATTAGATCATTAAAATTGTATAGTCATTCTGTCACTTGCTCACTCGCCTCTGTACCGACAACATCTATTTTCACATTATATTATTTTACATCTATCTTGGGGTTTAATTTGGCACCAGCATATCCTCCAAAGATATGACATGGTGGCCCATGAGGGGAACTAAAAGAATCCGCGAAATCAAGAAGAAATAATCAAAAATCAAGAAATTCAAACGTCAAAGATAACGGCAGTTGGAATCAAGAATCCTTGCAGTGGACGGACTAAAGCCACGGATTCAACGGGAGCTATTCGAGGACAAGTCAAGGACGATCCGGGGAGCCTGAGCACGAGCAGTGGTGCAGCTAAAGCATCACATCGTCAGCAACGTGGCTACCGAAAGTTAAGTGCCTTCCTTCACAATCCCAATTTCATCCAACTTCCAAACACCTTTCCATACCTATCTAACATTCATAATCTTAATCCATTTGTGTAAATCAAGTGAAGCGTGTGTTTAAGTCGAATTTATCCCAATTTAGGTGTAAATTTCATCATTTTATTTAAACCAAACTGCCTACCCTCAATATTTAACAAAAAATTAAATTCGCTTTTTTTAGTTGAATTTCATCAATCTTTCGCATTTTCAACGCGAATTACAATAAATTAAATCGTTACTTAGCGAAAATTGCCGACCATTCCAGGTCAAACATCAATTTATTTCATCGGATCATCGCGCCGCGGCGGTCGAACACACCGAGCTGCGTACCTACCTGTCTCAGCTGCATTCCAGTTTCATCAGGTGACACCGAAACGAGGAACGTGAGCCAATTCCAATTTATTATTTTACTTGCACCAATTTAGTATCTCTTTACGATTCTACCTACCTTCAATAATTTTTCGCTTGTAACGGTCCATAGTTTTGTTGAGTGTTAGTTGCAATACACAATCATGGCTGATAAGGAACAGAGTTACAGCCAGTTAATAACAAAGCGATCATCCGCCAAAGGACAGATCACGAAATTTAAAAACTATTTATTGTCTATCAAAAATGAAAGTGATTTAAATGATATTAAATTAACTGAGTTAAATTTGAAACTTGCAAAATTCGAAGCATTGTCCGTTAAAATTGATGACTTGCAAAATGAGATCGAGATTTTAAACCCAGAAAATATTGCCGCTGAAATCGATGAACGCGATAAAATAGAACGAGACGTTATATTCCTCATAGCCACCGCAAGAAACTTAACTGAAAGGTTTTCAAAAAGGGATTCATGTGAACATAGACGCAGTTCTGTTCACAATAGTACTTGCTGTGTGGACGATCCTCATGCTCATCAGGAAATAGGTCTTAAGCTCCCTCAAATTCAAATTACACCATTTGATGGCAAATATTTCCGTTGGTTGGAGTTTCGGGACACATTTGAGAGTCTTATTCATAATAATGATCGCATTTCAGACATTAACAAGTTTCATTACTTAAATTCATATTTGCAAGGCGACGCTTCCAGGGTTCTTGCTAACCTTGAAGTGTCTAGTAAAAACTATAACGAGGCATGGCAGCTATTGTGTAGCCGGTATGATAACAAAAGAATATTAATCAATTATCATCTCAATGCGCTGTTAAATATGAAGCAGCTTACGCAGGAAACAGAACGTTCTCTGCGAATGTTGGTTGATAACGTAACTAAAAACATGCGGGCTTTGGCCAGCTTAGGGCTGCCCACTGACAAGTGGGATGTTTTAATTATTTTTATGTTGTCATCAAGATTAGATTCATCCACACTTATTAAATGGGAAGAGTATCGCAATAACTTGAATGACGACACGCCTTCATTAGAACAATTCTTTAAATTCATTATTGATCGAGCTAATGTACTCGAATCAGTAAGTCGAAACAATAGGTCCGATAGCAATAAATCAGAGACAAATAAGCTGGACAGTCATTCGTCAAAGAATTCTCGTCCTACTTCTAATTTCACCAATAACCATCAAAAACACGGTCAGCCTAGTTATGTAAAATCATTTGCGGGCGTTAGCAACCCTAGCAGTAGGCAAAGTAATGTCGTAGTATGCGTTATTTGCAACGAGCGTCACAGAATATATGATTGCCCCACGTTCAAGGCTAAAGGCGTAGATGAACGAATATTAGATGCATCTAAGTATCGATTATGCGTTAATTGTTTACGACAAGGTCATTCGGCATCTGCCTGTCGTATGGGTCCATGCCGCGAGCGGGGCTGCGCCCAGAAGCATAATAGCCTTCTGCATCGTCCGTCAGCATCTGAGTTAGTCAATAACCTCGTATCTGTTGACGAGGAAGATGACACAGTCATAAATAATTATTGTAACAATCCAATTCAAACGAAAAGTCAAGTTTTACTGTCAACTGCTTTAATACAAGTCTCGAATCCAGTTAGTCAGCAAAAGATTAACGTTCGAGCTCTCTTAGATTGCGGCAGCCAATCAAGTTTTATTTCCGAATCTTTGAAACATAAATTAGGATTGCCATCCCATCGAATTGACTCACTAAAGGTCATTGGGATAGGAAATAATGCTACTAGCAGCATAACCGAAAGCTGCAATATTAAAATAAAATCATTGCATAGCAACTTTAATGCTACCTTATCATGCTTAGTGCTAAGTCAGATAACAAGTCAAATACCAAAGTCACCCATTGATATAAGCTTACTTAAGTTGCCAATCGATATTCAGTTAGCTGATCCGTCATTTTATGAGCCAGGTAGCATAGACGTCTTAATAGGCGCGGACCTATTCTGGGATATTTTAGGTAATGAACAAAGGTCTTTAGGGATCAATAAACCTAAATTAAGAAATTCCCACCTCGGCTGGTTATTATCCGGTCCTCTTCCTTCAATTGCGAAGCAAACTAGCATAAATTGCAATCACGCTATAATTCCCGAATCAGCCGATAATAGCACTGATAAGATGATAGCTAAGTTCTGGGAGTTGGAGGAAATTCCGCAGAATTCTTTATTGAGTAAAGACGAACATGAGTGTGAACTGCACTTTCGTACTCACACTACTAGAGACAATACAGGTAGATTCTGTGTGCGGTTACCTTTAAAAGATAAGGCAGATTGTTTAGGAGATACTTACAGTCTAGCTAGAAAACGATTCTCTTATTTAGAAAAACGCTTCAAACGTAATCCGACACTAAAAATAGAATACACAAAGTTCATAAATGAGTATGCCGAATTAGGTCACTTATCAGTTAATAATAAGGTCACTTACCATGAGCCGCATTATTATTTATGCCATCATGCTGTCATAAAGCAAGAAAGTGAATCGACTAAGCTGCGGGTCGTATTCGACGGCTCAGCTCCTTCTTCCTCCGGCTTTTCACTAAACGATGTCCTGATGGTGGGTCCAGTTGTCCAAGACTCGATCTTTTCAATTTTAGTACGCGCTAGGCAATACAAATACCTACTCACCGGCGACATTGAGAAAATGTATCGTCAGGTGTTAGTAGACGAAAGCGATCGGAATTTACAACGCATATTATGGAGGGACAGTGAGTCTGCACCCTTACAAACGTTGACCTTGAATACACTAACGTACGGTACCGCGAATGCTAGTTTTCAATCCACGCGTTGCTTATGGCAATTGGGGGAGGAACAAGATGATGACCTCATTAAAACAATAATACAAAAGGATTTTTATGTCGATGACTGTATCACAGGTTCGTCCCAAATTGACGAACTAATTTATATACAAAAATCAGTATCTAAAGCTCTTAAGTCAGGTGGTTTCAATTTAAGAAAATTCAAAAGCAATTGTCCATCAATTTTTGAGCACATTGAAGTAAACAAACAAGATAAATTAACAATTAGCGAATCGTCGAGTACACTCGGCCTCGGGTGGACCCCTTCCAGGGACACCTTGCACTTTCCTTTAAATGCATTTACACACTGTAAAGATAAAATCATAACGAAACGACTTATAATGTCTAATTCGTGTTCTATATTTGATCCGTTAGGCATTTTGAGCCCGGTAGTAGTGCAACCTAAAATAATGTTGCAGAAACTGTGGCGTGAAAAAATTGATTGGGACCAACCTGCTCCACAGGATATACAAGATCAATGGATTAAAGTTTGCGATAGTGCGCAATATTTATTAGATTTCGAAATTCCAAGACTCGTTTTAGGCGACTTACCCGAATCCATTGAATTACACTCTTTCAGCGACGCGTCTCAGTCTGCGTACGGCGCGTGCATTTACATGAGATCGGTTAATCAGCGCAATAACGAGGTCACCGTAAACCTGTTATGTGCGAAATCTAAAGTAACGCCACTGAAGCCGACCACCATCCCGCGTTTAGAATTGTGCGCCGCTCTGTTAGCCGCTAAATTAACCAAATCAGTATTAGATGCACTTAGGTACCGGCCACAAAAAATTGTGCACTGGTGCGATTCTAGCGTAGTGTTAGGTTGGATCAAAGGTGACATATCAAGGCTAAAGGTATTCGTTGCTAATCGCGTAGGCCAAATTACGGAACTTACCTCGCCGTTGGCTTGGAGATACGTTCCTACCGATTTAAATCCTGCCGATCTTATCTCAAGAGGAGTTGACGCTCAGCGTTTAATTTCTATGCCCCTTTGGTGGACAGGTCCTAACTTTTTATTGAAAGATGAGAAACAGTGGCCTATATTAAACAATAAAAACATTGACGAATTACCCGAGTTGAAAACACATTCTGCTACGTTATGCGAACCAGTAATCGATTTTGAAAAATACTCTTCTCTTAACAAATTACAGAGATCATTTGCATACGTCCAACGATTCATATTTAACGTTAGAAATAAACACGACAGGCGCGTAGGTACTCTAACAGCTGATGAGCTGCGTGAGTCACTGCACTCACTATGCGTTATCGCCCAGCATGAATCATTCCCTATTGAATACGATGTTCTCGCGAACGGTAAACATTTAAACAGCAAATCTAAGGTATTGTCGCTGTCTCCGTTTTTGGATAAAGACAAATTGATACGTGTGGGTGGCCGTTTGGATGCATCATGCTATACGTACGAAAAGAAACATCCCATATTACTGCATGCGTCACATAGACTTACAAAATTATATTTTGAGCGCGAACACATTGATAAAATGCATGCAGGTCCACAATTATTACTGGCAGCAGTTAGGGAAACAGTGTGGCCAGTCAATGGCCGCAGATTAGCTCGACGTATAGTCAGCAACTGCGTACGGTGCAGGCGCCTTCGGGGCGTTACCCTTCAACCCTTGATGGGGGATTTACCATCACAACGCACAGATCCAGGTCATGCTTTTTCGTCCGTCGCAATAGACTATGCCGGTCCATTTTATATACTGAACCGCAAGGGCCGTGGAAGCCGCTTAATAAAATGTTACTTGTGTGTGTTTGTTTGCATGCGTTATAAATGCATTCATCTTGAAGCTGTTAGTGATTTAACAAAAGAAGCATTCATTATGACCCTCAAGCGATTTATAGCGCGTCGTGGAAAACCAACGGAAATATTAAGCGACAATGGAACCAACTTCGTAGCCGCCGCAAAAGAGATAGGAACGTTCATACAACAAGTTTGCGAACCTGTTTCTGATTTTGCAAGTCAGCAATCAATACGATTTAGGTTTATTCCAGTAATGGCTCCTCATTTCGGTGGTCTCCATGAAGCTGGAGTGAAATCAGCTAAGCATCATATAAAACATGTTCTTGGCAATAGCCACATTACTTTCGAGGAAATCACCACTCTATTTGCACAAGTGGAGGCGATTTTGAACAGTCGTCCCTTGTGCCCTATGTCATCCAATCCTAACGACCTCCTTTCCCTCACCCCAGGGCACTTCATCATCGGGAGGCCGTTGACCGCTGCTCCAGCACCAGATGTGACTACACTCAAGGATAGCCAGCTAAACCGATACGAGCGCCTTGAAAAGCTGCGCCAGCACTTCTGGAAAAGATGGCAAAGGGAGTACGTCTCAGAATTACAACAGAGAACCAAATGGAAGGTCAATTTTGAGACGCTCAACGTTGGCGACATGGTCCTCCTGGCAGATGACAACGCGCACCCTCTTGCTTGGCGGCTTGGGCGCGTACTCCGGCTCATCTCGGGATCTAAGAACACCTCACGAGTAGCTGATGTTATGACAGCAAAGGGCTGCGTTCGCCGCGCCTTGACTCGACTCTGCAAACTCCCGACGGCTGAAGAGCTCCAGTGTTGAAAGTCATCTTTCAACGGCCGGGAATATGTCCAGGCAATAAGCAATATCGCCTTCCCAAATGTCAACAGCAACAACTCACAGCTCGTCCTATTTAGTCACGCATTAATTTAAGTTAAAATTAGATCATTAAAATTGTATAGTCATTCTGTCACTTGCTCACTCGCCTCTGTACCGACAACATCTATTTTCACATTATATTATTTTACATCTATCTTGGGGTTTAATTTGGCACCAGCATATCCTCCAAAGATATGACAACACCATTAAAATATATTTTTTAATAGCACAACAGGTCAGACTGCCACCACGTGAACCATGCTGCAGTGGTTCAAGTAGTGACAATCTAACCTATCTGCGAATGCTTTTAGGACGCTGCTAGAGCTAGCCCGTACCCTGCGCACTAAGGATGTACACCGCTTTCCCATGACTGTGTAAAAATAGTCCACCCTAGCAAAGTTAGTCTAGTAAAGTAGACATCAATCCTTCATAACTAACCAGGAGTCTTAAACTCAGCATTGGCTCCATCCACAGTCACTCTCCCGTCTCTCCCGCTTCGTCTCAGCAGAAACTCGTGCCAATGCGAGTCGTCCACACGTCGTCTCGACGCCCTGACCCTCACTCCGCCAGAACCGAGGTCCACGTGAACGTAGATGTAGCCATTCAGCATCTCGACGGCGAAAAGATCAGCCTGGAAGTGACGAGGTGGTTGACGGATAATGTTGTTTTGGCAGTAATTTGAATGGCGTTCCTCAACTGTTTTTTTTTCAATGCATTTAAGATTGGGCTTTGAAAACCAGTTCATACAGTTCATACGGAAAAAAAGCACTTTGTATTTTTTTTATTAGATTTTAAGGAATTGAGTTCTTTTCATTTGCTTCCAGTCAATCTTCTTTGTTTAATCCTCTTAATTTTCTTCATGAATGCAAACAAACGTATACATAAACATAATATGTAAATATAGTACACAAATATTTTGAATAGAGGCATATACAATTACTAGTGTATTGATTTAATATAGGTTATTATAATACTTAATAATAAAATATTGTAAGGACTATACTTAATAATAAAAACAGAGCATGCAAAAAGCCTAAGAAGGTTCTATTTTAACAAAGGCTTATTTAACGTTCGATTGTATCTTGGTAAAATCGCAAGAGTAATGTGTCTCTAAATGCTCCTTAAACAAGACAAGACCCTCAAAAAGTCAAGCTTTTACAAACGTAAGTTTATGAAGCGTAAAGTTGTGTCGATTTACATTTTATCCGCCAACATTCTATCAAAGGCTATAAATATTCTGCCAACGAACAGAGAAATCAATAGAGACTAGTAAAAACGGGACAAATAAAAAAGTCAGGCGGTCTGAAGCGTAATGCATGCAAACTATTCGCGAACCATTGGAATACTAACGGTTAAATTTAGACATGCAAATATTCTGTGCTGCGAGCATTGAAAATTCTAACTCGGATCCGAATTAGACCGACAAATAAGCTTATTTAGCAGAACAGCGGTGGGGTAGAGATGGTAATGCAAATATTCAGATACTTGAATTAGCTGAAAATAGGGGGTCTACCTTGTTTCGCAGAATTTTTATTGTCATAATTTTATTTGGCATATCATCAAATAGCATAATCTTCCTTCGCAGAACATCAATTGGCATTCACTCATTTATCAGACGTTCAAAACGCATAATAGTGTAAGCTAGAATGATCTTTAGGCAGAAATTTAATATTCATAATAGTCTTAAAGCAGAATCATCCTAACGCAGAAAGTTCACAGATAGAATCTTCTTGTGGCATACAATTCGTATATATAGTCATTAATAGGCAGAATCATCCTATCGCAGAAAGTTCACAGTCCGAATCGTCTTTTGGCATATTTTTCATATTTAAAATCATTACAAGGCATAACTATCATATGGTTTTTATTTCTCTGTGTATCCCAAGTAGTTCTATCTCAGCAACACTAACATACAACATGCATGGCAAATCAAACATGCAGCATGCAAGCAAGCATTCAGCATGCAAGCAAGTATGCAGCATGCAAGCAAGCAAGTATGCAGCATGCAAGCAAGCAAGCAAAGCATGCAGCATGCAAGCAAGCAAGCAAAGCATGCAGCAAGCAAGCAAGCATGCATCATGCAGGCAAGCATGCAGCAAGCAAGCATGCAGCAAGCAAGCAAGCATGCAACATGCATGGTTTCTGTCACGGCTCCGGCGCTGCGGGGCTCCGGCAGTCCCACGCGAGCTTATCGTCGCAGATGGTTTTCGCTCACCACCGCAGCTTCGGCTTGCTGGCCGGCTTTGCCGGCCAGCCTCAGCCGCGGCGGCGCGCTTTCAAACCACCTGCTCCTCAGCTCGCGGGCTGCCTCGCCCCTCCGCGCCTACGCGATTTTGAATTACACTCTAGGGGTGGGGCAAACAAGACTGCGTGGAGTCGGTTTTGCACCGATTCGTTTCTGTCACTAACTTTTGTACCACAACCTAATTACTTTTTAATTCAATTTTAGGGTAAAATACTATTTCAAAGAAATAGCAATATGCGAAGTGAAATTATTCTAAACGAAATTCTGCTTTCTTCATAGTATGCCAAGTCAAATTATGCCAAATAAACATTATGCTTAGCGAAAGTATGCAAAGTAAAATTTTGCCAAAGGTAATTATGCCTTATAAATTTCTGCTATCTTAAAAGTATGCCATTGTAAATTCGGGCATATAAATATTCGACCAAACAATAATTATGCTAATAGAAAATTCTGCCTGAATAATATTCGACTAAAAAAAATTATGCCAAGTGTGTTATGCCAAGTGACTTTCGGAGCAAAAAGATTCTGCCAGATAGAGGGAACCCGAAAATAGGACATGTTTATGTAGCCTACGTACTTATTAACAGATTTTGTAAATGTACCTAAGGTCTTTGTTATTCGATGCATTTTTTTAACTTCTATTCATTGAATTAAGAGCATAAACAGTGACTATAAACATCGCGTAGGTTAACAAATTATGATGCTAATTATTTCTTACTTAACTATAATTATAATAAAACCTGAGTAAAACTAGGTTTTGAATGAATAATTTTACATTATCATCTCTTACATTATTTTTAAGTACATGGTGATCACAAAGCCGAAGCTAATATAAATAGATAAAAAATGTGGTATATGATAAATATTGATCAACTGCTGGTGGGGTGCGAATTTGTGTAGGTATATATTAAAGCCTGAAGGTACACCAAGTATTTAGTCTAGCCCTATAGTGCTGGTTACATAGAATCACAACATGGTTCACAATCTGTAACTTGTATCTATACAATAGATATCCCATTATTTAAAAGCATTTCCCCATTTAGTGTTGTCTGCTGACAAATGAAAGTGACCATATTATGCCAAAAGTAGTTTTCTCTAACTTCTTTTAGGTATAATTGACTATACTGTTTAGAAAGACGTAGATCAGCTTTCACATACCCAGGACATCTATGATACAGATAGATAAATAGTTAATACACATGTGCTTCAATCACTACGTGCACATCAAGAGACAAACAATAAAACAATTGACGACTCCCAGTGGGTGAAACTTTATAAGGTACCGTACACAAATCCTCCTATTTGTGTGTCTTTATAATCAAAAATACGTCGGAATTAACCTCGACCTACCATGCAACTCAATGGATACTACATAATATCGGGCAAAATTAAATTTCGCTCAGAGTTTACCCGAATTCTTTAATAAAACGTTTCATTCAAAGAGGAAGGGAAATTATGAAGTCGCTGTTGCGAAATTCATTTTAAATAATTAAATCTGTGGCCTCGCTTATCCATTGAGATTTTATGGGGATTACATTGTATCACGACTCGGCATTAATGAATTTGTATCAAACCATAATACACCGCGTAAATCCAATTTCCCTTATGAGTTTAATGAAATCAGCAAATCGCTCTTGCATGTTTATTTGGAGGAAATTTTAAAACGATTTAAAATAACGTTTTCAAATTATTCAGTGGTGTTACATACGAAAGCAATTATTGAAATGAAACTCATGAATACTGATCGAATCTAAATTCTAATAAATCTGTCTTTTCCAATCGAGTGAAATATTTCATTTGTACCTCCGTTTACGTTAGTTAATGTAGGAATTGTAATTGAAATTCTAAAAGGAACATTTAAACGCTAAGGTTATTTAAGCAGTTCTACTAAAAACAAAACAGAAGCAGATTAGAAATTAGATGTAATCCCCATAGTTGATGGTAAGGATGATGATGCAGATGATGGAGATGATCATATTCGTTCGGATGGTGATCTATCAACCCCAAAAGCTCCACCCCTTACCGTGCAACCTACCCTTGGTGGTTTCGCGCCCATGTTAAAGAGGATGAGACCGTTTGGTTCGTTCGTTCGAAATTTGAACGATATGGTCCCGGTCTTCACTGCTTCCCATTTTGGTAGAATCTGTGGGAAATATGCAAAGTTAGATCTAGATTTTGTGTTAAACAACATACAATTACAGAGAGTTAAATCCGAGGGAAACGTTATTAATTCATGATACCATCGAGATTTTCAATGTTAAAAAGTAATTCTTTGAAATATTTAATAAATATATTTTAAAGCTATTTGTAAATCAGAAAATACACACACTAGTTTAATTTTAAAAATAGGTAAAATTCTCCTAAAAAAATTTGAAATTGCAGGCAGTGTAACAAAAGACCACCATTTTAACAATCATTAGACAATAGTTAATAGTTACAATCGAATTGGCCTCCAAAATCACAAAATAATTGCAGTTGAAATCTAATTAGAGCCGTACAAAACGTCACGCCTGAATCGTTTTATAAATTATTAATATCAGTGGTAGCCGCTGCCACCGACTAAAATTAAATCGATTTTATAGACAATCGAAGATACTACCTACTTACTGCTATATTTGTTCACGTTTATTTCATAAATGAAATTTTGATATTCAGTTAATACAAAAGTATCAGCATGCCATTGATAGGATTCAGTCGTACTTTGTAAATTCAAGTCCTAACTCATGGATTCATTTAATATTTAGAGGTTGTAAAAAAATAAGTTATTTTGCTTAATTCTACCTACTTCAAATTCATTAATCTGTTTTCAGCTGAACTTTTGTAAATGCCGTGGCAGCTTTAAGTAAGGTAACACTGTAAAATGCGTTTTTATCTTAAGTATGTAAATGTATGCTTTGTTGTTAATAGTTGAGTATGAGTAAAACAGTTCATTATTCAAAAATTTTACAAAAAGTATATTTTACCTTCTCTACCTATAAATGTTCCACAGAATTTCTTTGGAAATTCCATAACAGCAAAATATTTTCCATGAAATTAACCTTCAGTTGTTTTTTTCAGCCTAATGCCCTTCGCCAGAATGTCAACGCCACGTCAGTGCATTGGTAAGTCAATTTACGTAAGCCTTTATACGACTTTAACTTGTTTTTTTCTATAATTACAATCGACGCTCATTCAGCCTTCATTGGAATGTCACCGCTGAGGATTAACCAGAATTGGAATCGTTCGGTGAAAAGAGCATATAGGTCGATGCGACCTCGTACAGGTCGTAGTGGCCTTGTCCAAAGGGTTAGCTTTACACACACGAGCTGGATTCAGGTTAAAAATAAGCTTAATGCATTGAGCTTTATTTCAGTTTAAATATTCAACGAGCATTTAAGGGTTGATCTTTTTAATTTTTTTAATGTTTTGTTACGTTTTGGCTTCTACATTTGGTATGCAGTTACCAAATGCGTTATTTGTGTTCTTGTAGGTACTGAAAGAGATAAACTCCATGTGTTGATAATAATTTTATTTCCTTAACATAACAATTATTTATACAATAATCAATGCTGTAAATATGCGCGGAATAATACAATACAATCGATATCAATCTAATGTCAAAACTATCTATCGGACAGGTCTAGTGCTGACCATGCGTGCTAGTGTTGTCTACCATAGTAATGCTATAATCGATTATCCGTCTAACATATGTCATTTCATAACCTCCCTAAAGAGTAAGTTTGCAAACAAAGACTACTGCATCTTTTAAAATTACTAGATTCAAACCATGGGGCAAGCATACTGATTTTATTTGCGAAAGCTGATTTTGTTTCAAATTGAGAAGAAAAGAGATTTGTGAAAAATAACGACTTAATTTCGCACCGGTGCAATATTACAGTGAGAATAAGTGCGAATGACTATTCTGAAACAGCACTTGTGTTATTCGTACCACGGCACGGTCCGAAAACCTCGTATTGTGAAACGCCCCAATACCCGTTGCTTAGCGAAGGTGTGACGTGATAATTCTCAAGAGTTAGCTTACATTTTATATTGTTATTTTTCTCTCCAAGTGCCCGAAAACCACTTTTCCTCACACGGTGCAGACGTTAAGAGAAACTCAACACTTGCTTCAAGGTCGAGAAATTGGGGTCAAGATGCATAAGAAAATATAGTGAAAGAAATTTCGTTCCCTGGATGCAGCACACGAATACGTTGAATATGAAGCAGTGTAAAACGTTGAGTGTGTGTAATCAGCTGCTGAAATAGAACTTGCTTTAATGCAATATCTAGATTTTTGTGTGTGCATCTTGAGTTTACATGACAAGTATTTGTCTGAGCTTATTCGAGAAAGTAAAATTTGGTACAGGGCTTTTTTGCGCTAATATTTTAGTAAATACTGCAACTCGTGAAGCCCTAATGAAAACCTGACATATTATAAATTGCACTTGTATAAAGCAACTGTTGCAGACAAAGAATCGAACCTTGTGTCTTAGGCTATCTGGGCATAGGCGTGCGCCTATACCACTCGGCCAGAAATACATTGGCAAGCCTGTTCAATTTTGCAAGTGGTTTCTTTAGCGCGAAGTCTGCGTTCCGCAATATTTTATTTTATAGCATCCTTATTGAGAAATACTTAGGCCGCGGCCCCATCTCTACGGCACGGCGCCGTACCTTACTACGGCGCGAATTCGTGCCGTAGCGCCGCGCCGCGCCGTAGAAAACCACGGCGAAAAAACGTGCCGTAGCGCGGCGCCGTGCCGTAAAAATCCACGGCAAAAAATCGTGCCGTAGCGCGGCGCCGCGCCGTAGATTTCCACGGCGAAAAACCGTAGCGCGGCGCGGCGCCGTAGGATTCTACGGTGCGGCGCCGGACTGCGATGCGCATGGTGTGGTTTGGAGCACGGTGCCTGCCGCCCACCACATTACGCGCTTACGCGCAACATTAACGCGCAACGGTTTTTCGCCGTGGAAATCTACGGCGCGGCGCCGCGAATTCGCGCCGTAGTACGGTACGGCGCCGTGCCGTAGAGATGGGGCCGCGGCCTTAATGCTTTCTACGTAACATAGGTTTAAAGATCTTTATTCTCATAGATCATTCTTTATCATCACAGCAAATACCCAAAATGACGGATATCAGCCGATCGTTTCATATCTTCTTCTCAATCCCTACTAAATACATAATACCCTTTTCACGGACGAGCTGTCAAACTAGTCACCATGAAATTATGCAAACAATAGACCTTTGTGATGGATATGAACACAGTCATGAGCCCAGGACCAAATCAGCCTTCAATTAACAATCAACATTGATCCTAAGACTACAACAATATGAGATTTTAAACTTTCGCGTTGCATTACAATGAGAATTAGACATGACGGGTCTAAACACGAAATAATAATATGAGTAAATGCTACTCACTGCTCGACGTTTCGGCTGCGTTGCAATAGCCGTGGTCACGAGCCAACTGGTGGATCGCGGCATCGTCTGCGCGGGCGGCCTGAAGTTTCTTCTGCCACCCTCACTTCATTTAATAAATTGTCAGTATAGCGGCTTGAAGTTTCTTCCGCCACCCTTACAACACTAGATAAATTATTGTCAGTACAGTCACCTCGACAAACAACACTCACGGTATCGCGGTTTGCATTAATCGGTAACAAGAAGAAGAAGAAGAACAAGAAGAAGAGGTTTGCAAGAAGGAGTTAACCACTGGATGGAGTTACATGATCCGAAAATCCTCTCCACCGATCGTCATTATTTTTCAAGAATAATACGTGAAGCGATTGAGATTCGTAAGTACAAGAATTTCAATCGGGATGATGGATATAAGTTGTCATCGGTATGGAACCCAGTGATTAACAAGTGTAGGCCGCGAGTGTTACCGATTAATGCAAACCGCGATACCGTGAGTGTTGTTTGTCGAGGTGACTGTACTGACAATAATTTATCTAGTGTTGTGAGGGTGGCGGAAGAAACTTTAAGCCGCTATACTGACAATTTAATTAATGAAATGAGGGTGGCAGAAGAAACTTCAGGCCGCCCGCGCAGACGATGCCGCGATCCACCAGTTGGCTCGTGACCACGGCTGTTGCAACGCAGCCGAAACGTCGAGCAGTGAGTAGCATTTACTCATATTAATATTTCGTGCTTAGACCCGTCATGTCTAATTCTCATTACAACAATAATCCAATAACTTTACGGTTTTAAATAAAATCTTAATCAGACATTTGTCACAAATCGTGTATTGTATACTTGTGCTGCTATCACTGTACGCCCTAACTAAAGGCAGGATACGGCCAGTACTGTATTTTTACTTCTGTTCAATATTTAACCTGTATTCTATAATAAATAAAAAAATATTTAAAGAACTTCAATCAGTTTTGATGTTTTTACTAAAAGTCACAAATTAGCTCATATTAACATTTATATAGCATGGTTATCAATTATTTGGCTAATAGTATAATAGATTTCACACGTTATTAAATTTTTGAGAAAGCAACTGTTCGAAAACGAAATGTACTTCATTTTATGCAGCTGACCTTCTTGAAAGTTATTGGAAAGCTTACTTTTACTCAACTTTGAAGCTGATTTCAACTTTATATTCAAAATGAAGTCACTGTTTTATGTAACTTTACAACAAGCAAGAGTTTCAATGCATTTTGTTAGCCGCCTAATGAGTGCATACGAATCTGAATACTTGTCTCCAGTCTTCCAATAGTGGCGACCTCGACCAGAGAGTTTGTACTAGTTTGCGAACTAGTACGAGTATACTAGCGGTAACTACTGAAGTATCTAAGTGTGAAACTGCAGCTAAATCAGTTAGTGTCTCCAATTTTACGCTCGACTTTGAATAGGGCCTTACAATAATATGATGTACGTCCAAACAGTGTTCGGAGTTTACCAAAGGAAATTCTGTGCTACACATGGAGACAAATGTGGTACCCACCATTATTACAATATGTATAACGTTACAATAATCACTAAGGTGTCACTATTGCCGACTGCATTGCAACTCTATAGCAACTCGATTTAAATTTATGGTTCCTTATGGTATTACAATAACTCTAATTATCATCCTTATGAACCAAAGGAAGTCCTCTGCTTCAAAATGGACTCAACACAGACAAAAATTTCCAAAGCAATTAGTTCCAAGTGGTCTTCATTCAGTGTGATCCTGCGATCTTTACAAGGTAATTTACACTAACTCTATTGCTATTTTATTGAATTCTATTGTACATTTAAACGATGTACATCGGTTTTTACAACATGTATGGCACGGCCTAAACATACAGGATGTGACCTGTAATAGAAGCAAAAAATTAAATGTAGGCCCTTTAAGTGACGAGTAATTCATATTAAATGGTTTTAATTTTTTAAATTGTAAAATAATTTTATAGTTCTTTTCTAACAAAATAAATCGAACCAGCGATGTATTGCAAACATATGAGTCCAGTCATAGAACTTGACATTGTCATTTACTACAATGAGTTAGCGATTTTGAAATGCATTGACTAGAGATTATAACTTTGGATTACTATAGATATCATTTAGTAAAAGCATTTTGGAGCACTATGACCAGTTCAAGGTAACTACGAATACTCTGTAGAATCATTGATAATTTTTTTTGCTCCTATAACAGGCCACACGCTGTATAAACATAAAAATAAGTCCAACCGTATTCAACCTATTCCCACACAATTCCCCTATCTCGCATTAAAATCAGTTATTTCCATTACGCTCGCGGCTAGTGCGTATCAGAGCCAGTTATAATAATTTACTTTAATGGCAACACTGAATGCCTCGGGAGAACGCCATTTTTCTACTTCTGCTCCTTGAAAATGGGGGGTTTTGGAAGGGTAATTTTCTCGGTCGAAAATAATAGCTGCGAATTTCCGCTTTAGTTGTTTACTCTACATAAAAGCTAGGGGATTGCGATATTTCAAATTTGAATGCATTCGAAATGGGTACTGATTTTAATTCATAGGTAGAAATATGGTTTTTGTTATGTATCCGATCCCCGAACATATCAGTTTTCGATTTCTTCGATTCCATCAACGCTAATGCAATAAAATGTTAAGTAAAGGATTTAAAAAACTAATTAAGTTACCTCGTAATATTGAATGAGAAAACTACGACATTCTGTTATTTCAATCATTCTGAATAGGCAGCTACCAAAATGCGTTGCATATTTTAAAACCATATCTCGTATAATATTAACAGAATATTAAGATAGAATTAAGTTAGGAGACTAGAATTTTAGATTATATATTAGAAAGTTAAACACAAGTAAGAACTTGATTATGTAAAGAAGGAAATTTGTGTGTGTTAACTAGATTTGCTAATTTTGTCGTTGGTGTCGCGTGGATTCGAATGATACTTGAGAGCAGAGTTCGTTATGTTATCGTTACTGGTATACCTAGTAACGATGAAAATTGTATTTGAAGAAAAATACCTTGATATTATTTCCATTATAAAATAGGCATTCTGACATTTGGTTAAACTTTTTTTTCAAAGCACGCCCTATAGTTATTATTCAACTACTGGTAAAGACAGACATTTAACCATTAGTTGAGTTAACTATGGATCACAAAACCGGCCCAAAGGTTTGGGTTCAGAATTAAATAACATTGCCTTTTTATATTTTTGTTTCTTCGAAACACAAATGAATCACATCGTCTTTGTCATGTCTTATGCCGTCGAGACGATTCATTGTAAACATTGAAATATTGTAGCTTATTTGAGTTTACATCCATGTTTTACTAACGTTAAGTTAAGTTAAGTTTAGCCTGTAAGCATCCTACAGCTAGGCAAAGGCCTTACCTCAAATGTGAGGTTGCTACCTCACATTTGACTCGTCACTTAAAGGGCCTACATTTAAATTTTTTGCTTCTATTACAGGTCACACCCTGTAAGTTTAGGCCGTGCCATACGTTACTACGTAGCTAATATAATTTTGATCGTTGCATTATTCATTTCCGGTACCTGATAATCTTAAGCCATGTACTTTTAAAAGTTATAAGCAGCCTAGGTTTTAGGAAAAACTAAGATTAAGCAGATTGTAAATTCTGAGAGCTCGTCGGAAAATTCATAACTATTTAAAACGTTTTATCTATCTTTTTAGTTACATCCTTTTTATACATACTTTTTTTATTTGAGCAACAGACTTATATACCTTTAGCACCCGTACCCCAGCTTTAGTTTAGTAGTCCACTCAAACAATTCCACAGTGCTCTGAGCTCCGATTTACATTGGCGCTACCGAGTAATGTGCGGTCGCTCCCACTAGTGAATTAAATCGCTTACAACCCTTGTATGCAATGCGGGCTTAGGTAGGTGGAAATTCAGGGAGACAATAAACTAGTTGAAACAGTCAAATGACAGTTCCGGAATTTTGTTGCGTCAAAATTGGTGTCCTACGTTGCGGAGTTTGTGAGAGATGGAACATCGTAAACAGAAATAATTAGGTAGTTACGAATTCTTATGTAAGTATAATTAAAGGCAAATAAATGCTTTTAAATTCGCACAAAAATCTGGAGCCACTGACAGTTGTTAAGTTTGACGTTTTAAAATCATTATAGTGTGTCTGTCATTTATTAAAAAGAGAAAGGGAATACTTTTGCTATAATTTTGGTCCAAAGCGTGGACAAAATCAAGCCTAATGTCAAACAAAGGTTCTTCAAAGTCCCCAGAAAGACTGTAACCGCTAACATTTCCAATCAATAGCAGTTCAAGTGGTCTGAACGAGCGAATCACTCACTCGAACCAATAACCACTGTTCCAATTTAATCAGTCCGGCCGGAGTGACACTGGAGAGCTTTTCGTGGACGCCGGGAGAGGCGCATATAGACGTAAGGGTGATGGCAGAGAAGAGATGTCAAAACGCTTTTAGCATAGACTACTTTCTGGATAATCAAACAAACAGGTACCTTTATTTAAAAAAACGCTATGGTAAATGTCTCATCAGAGACTATGAGTAAGTACTTGGAATACGTATCTTTCAAAAGTTGTATCACTTTGATCAACATTTTAAAATCATTAAGGTCGCCCATGATACAGGCAGCATAGCCTTGTATGGAGACTGGTGTGTCATATAAATCCTTTTAATGAAGCTTAATAATTTTGTATTTATTTTTGTAATAAATGGTCATTCTATCAATAAACATCAAAAATAGTAGATACTACGTATGTTGTATTATTATTAAGACTGTTGTATGGTAAGACAATTAACTAATATATCGCGATATAGTTGAAAAAAAAAACCTTTGCACGTGTTTGACAGCTGCATGACTGTAATGAATATTTTATTGCTACCAAAACTCGCAATATTTCAAAACCCTCAAGGCATAAGTCCTTGTTATCTATGATAGTGTTTTAGATATAATCTACATTCGGACGCATTCAGCCGCCCCGCCCATAGCCAGCCTGTTGCTAAACGAGCCCTAAGAGATCTTGGACGTCGGCGATTTTTCACTAGGCCTATTGTTTTTAATTGGTGCTTAGTTTTTGTGAGGACCCGCGACCACCGTTGTGGAGTAATGAAGTGTGTGAAAAACCGTATTGTAGGGTTAAAGGCAGTGGGGGTAGCTTTTAGTTTTTATTTGAATGAGTTTGCGGTAGGGGCAAGGATGATGATACTGTTAACAAACAAGATACATGTATGAGTTGAAAACAACTGGTTGTGAACAAGGTTGTTATCGCTAAAATGATTTCAACTAAATTTGAATATCTTCAGAGCCTCTTAAATCAAAGACAATTATGTAATATAGGTGAATACTGATTGACCTTACAAAAAATAATAAAGAGAAAAAAAGTAATAATTAAAGTAACTTCATTTTGTAAGGTTAGCCTATAAAGTTCCCACTGCTGGGAAAAAACCTTACCTCAAGTATGAGGTAGTATGAGTGTGAAGGTGAGTGAGATGTTTGTGAGGCAAGCGACTAACTTTGCTGTCAGATTTGTATAAACGTTTTTTAAGAGCTAGCAGTATTTCTTCAAGTCACAAATCAATTGGAATTAGATCGTAAACCAACTAGCGTAACGGAGTCTCGTGCCGGACACTTAACTCAAATAAAGAATAGGGTCTTCGAAGGAAAACGTCTACCAATTGAAGAATCGCAGTCGGAAATTGAACGATTCTCCCAGATTCCTTTGTAAGAGAAACTACTCGATTTAAATCTTTTAGAATCGAGTCCGTTGGTGAAGGGTTAATAAACTGTTATAAACGGCAATTGTAATATGACTTTTACAATTTCTTCTTGACAAAAAAAATAGTGAAAAAATATAAGGTAAGTTCCAATGTATAAGCCAAAGAAATGTCCGACTTTAGAAAACTTGTGGGTCAAAAACAATTTCTTTTCATATTCCTTCCAACTTCTAAAGAAATTCATAATATCCTTTTGTGTTTCCTCAAACTTTTTAGGTCCTTGTGTCAAAAGCAACAGTTCTACTGGCATTTATAAGAACCTTTGTGGGATTCTCATAAGACAATAAAGTCAAAGTTAGAACATTTGCCTCGTGGCAAAGTTTAAGTCGACTTATTAACTCGGTGTCTTGAAATAGAATCTCATCGTTATATTGCAGACCTAAATAACTTGGAAAGCTTCACTTTTCAGTTTAAAAATAGTAAGAAGAGCTACCATCTGGTCTCTAGCAATCAGCTTTAAGTAGAAACTTGCAGCAAAAATGCTTGCAGGCATCATAAAATATACAAAAGTAAAAATCAATCCGCGATTTCCATTTCTCCAAGGTCTGCAAACATCACAATTATAAGTACCTGCTACACCACAGAACATTTTTATGTTCTGTGTGCTACACATTAAGTGTATTGTAATTTCTTTGTTTTATCATAATTTTACATACCTTTGCTCAGTTAATTTAACTATACCACTATGACGAGGTTTTCAGGTTAGTGATTGGTAGGAATGTAGGTTAAAATTAGAATCCTTTTGAAAAAAAAAACCTCTTCCTACTCTCACAAATAAATGGCTTGAAGACATTATGTGTCGAAATTTTGGCACGAATGTCACCTAAACCAACATTTAGGAATTCGGGTACTGATAAACATTTTCTGAGATACTTATCCGCAACTTAACCATTACTTACATACTAAATATTCTCTAAAAATATCTCATGTAGAAACTTAAACAAAAAGATATGACTTACAAATAATTATTATTTGATTTCTTTGTCGCCACCGCCCACAATCATCTCTGCTTAGCCCAAAAGTATGACTGGTAGAGAGAGCCATAAATAAATAAATAAAACATACCAAGTGCGCGTCTCTCGTGGCAAAGGTGACTGGGTCAGCCGTGTCTGATGCTGTGCAGGCGTACTCCAACCGACCGGTGACAGTGATCAGCTTGCTGCCGGTCCTGGCCAGGTCTATGAGGTTTAGACGGAGAGTGTCGGCTGAGAACTCCACCTGTGAAGAATAAATAAATATAAATATAAATATGCGACTGACAACACACAACTCCGAGAAACACGGTTACGTTGGTTCGGACACACCCAGAGAAGAGGAACAGACCATGTCGTCAATATAGCCCTAAGTCTTTCAGAACACCCAAGAGGAAGAGGTAGACCGAAATCCACATGGTGGTCCAATATAAGAAACGACCTAAAAGACCTCAACATCCCTGCAGAGACAACCCAGAATCGTTCAATCTGGCGCAGACTGACAAGGAGACCCGACCCCACGTAGGTGGGACAAAGGGAAGGAAGAAGAAGAAGAAGACTGACAACACACCAATTGTCTGGTTTCGTGGTAAGGAAATGTTACGAAGTACCAGACAATGATTATGACGGGGGCGTCTCCCATAAATACTTAAATACATATAACATCCATGACTTAGGTACAAATGTTCGTGCTAATCACACAAACATTTGCCCCTTGCGGGATTCGAACCCGCGACGGCCGGCATAATAGTCAAGAGCGCTAACCAATACACCAAAAGCTTCGACAAAAATAAACTTTATAGTGGTGAATTTATGAAGTGTGTGCAGTTTCTGAAAACTGTTACTTGGAAGTTATGGTCTTAGGCCCAATTTCCTCGTCGATAGTAATGGTAAAATATCGTTACCGTGGTTGATTACCTATGTGTGTTTTAATAAAAAAATATCTGAACCAAATTTCACAATGGCTATTTAAATGACTATTGGTTAAGGTTTTTTTCTACAAAACACACACAATCGTAAATATTCAACCGTTGGTGATCAACATTTTACAATTACTATCGATTACGCTATAAAGGCCTTAGGTCATAAGGATATTAATAATATATGAATATTGCACAAAATGTATCGCAGGACTACCTTTTTAAACTGTAAGTCTGGACTAGACTGTGCCTTTCTTCTTCTTCTTTCGTGTCGGCAGGAATACGGGCTAAATCTTACTTGCCCAGAAAGCGGCTAGCGTGGTAGCCCTCTGGTTACTTACAAGTAAGTCCTCACGCGAGCAGGTGGTCGGGCACGCGGGGCAGTTAGTGAGGTGGGCCATGGTTTGCAGGGGTTCTCCACATTCACAGCTAGCGTCTGCGCTACTTGAGTACCCCCACCGACACAGGTTATCTTTGCTTCGACCAACCTGGGTCCTCAGCCTATTAAGGCTTCTCCAGATTGGCCAAGGCTCCTTATAGCCTGGAGGCAGATTTTCATCGGGGGGGTACAGTGAGTGTGGGTACTCGCTTGCCCAAAGCCTGCACCTCATGTCATTGGGGGTTTCGTCGGTAGTGCCTTTGAAGCCATGTTTTTTTTTTAAATGTAAACCGACATATTGGCAAACACGATACTATAACAACCAAAGGCCAACCATCTCAGCTTCCCTGACACCAGTAAACGTTGCCAGGACACTGATCTTAATCAGAAACCTTAAAGCAGCTATAAAAACGCACATAAAAACGATGATCCGATTCACCATAACCGTTTATGACAGTCGTTATGTGTAATGGAACAAATAAAATGATATGGGAGTTTTTCAATTGTCATCCCCGTTTTATATACCTCTACATTTAGTAAGTATACAGGAATACATTGTAGCTACTACGAGTTTCCCATAATAATTCGCAGACATCGATACTTATCGAGATCTCAGGTTGAACTGAATACCTCCTTTTGTTGAAGTCAAAAATACTCAAAATTTAAAAAAAAAAAACAAAGTTAGAGTAAACAGGTTTTTTCTTGGTGAGCTTGCTCCATCGTCGTCTCTGTTTATGCCACTGGTCTAGCCTGGAGACAAGAGCGAACCCATTTGAAATAAAAAAATCAGTAAAAGTAAAAATCTGTACTGACCTTCTTCAGACAGCCAATAAAGTTGGTGTGGACCCTTGCACCAGGTAGTGCTCTGGCGTTCAAGGACCCACCAACGTGAGCTCTGGAGCTGGCCAGCATGGTGAAGGAACCAGCTACGTGAGAGTGTTCCGAGTAGACGTCGTCTACTATTGCTGATACCTGTGGAATGAAATAGTATACAGTGTGGCTCTGGATAAAGTGGAATCCCGATAGGAGGTTAAATTAAATTAAGTTAAATATATTTTTATTTCGGACTTGATCCAAAAATTGTTAGTAGTACACGAAATCTTAAAATCTAGTGTAAGTTTATAGTAATTAATTTGACAATAAATAAATAATTGACGCAGTCGGTGTGCGCCTATACATGTTTGAGGGTGTGCAGGCGCATCCAGTGCCGTAGCAACGGTGAGTCCCACCTTTCGGCTAACGCGCTGAGGATGCAGTTTAGGCTGCCCCTCTAAGTCAACTTAAAAGCGACGCACAACGCTTTCTAATAATGTCGTGGAATCCATCTATTTGCATTTTGGCAAACGTGGTGGATGCGCTGGAATATCGCGGCAGCCCAAGCAGCACCCTCAGCGCGTTATTATATTAAAGTAGACCTAAAACTAAAAAAAAAAATATAAACAAACATTTGTCTCATTAAAAATTTTAGCTTTTATTTACTAATAAAAATTTTATTTCGTGATGTGGAGACTACATGCAAGAAAGTAGATTTCTCGCGGAATTGCGAGTCGGTTTCAGTGAAGTAAAAAAATATGATATGCACACGTAGCATCCCAGTGCAAAATGAGAATTTCATTGACATGACATGTCGACACTTCATTATTGATGCTAATAGAATATTGATATTCCAGATTTGATACAACTCAAAATCAAACAAATCGAGCAAATTCTTAATTTACTTCTTAGGTTCAGCAGATACATATTTATGAATAAATCCGACACCCTCCATAACCGTTCAACAGTGTGTCGTCATTTTCCTTGAGCATAGGTTTCAAGCCAAACTTGCTTTGTATCACTAAACAAACTTTTTTCATATTGAACACCACACTGTTCCCTGCTCGAGTTATTGCTCGTAAAATATATTGGATAAACAATTTGTCCTAACTGAAAACACGTATACATGTTACAACACTTCCGAAGTAGGTACCTACACAGGAAATACGTATCGAGTGCGGTCAACAGATTTTCAGTCAATATCGATACTACGTGTAATTTACGCTCTCATAGAAATGATCCCGCCTTACACGTTATAAAAAGCAGTCATTTATGTTTCAATTTGTGAAGAAATTAGTAACACCTATCTTAAAATAATAATTTGTTTTTAGATAGCTTCTATTATGCCAGATTAAACGGCCCCCTGGTTATCAAAATTCGGGGCCAAAACAAATCCAACAAAGTAAATATGCATTCACGACTGACAAGTACTGTTATTAACATTGTTTTATGTAGATACGATTTATCTATTGATACAAATATTTGAAATATCAATAGTCTCCCAGCACTAAACTACACAGAATATTCACACACAACGGAAAGGAACAATGAACTTGGTTTGTTCCGCTGAAAAAATACGTAATGGAAAACGAAATAAGTTCTACAAAACTATATTCCAATACGTGCGAGATTGAATATTGATTGGAAGACGAGAACGCTTTTGCATAAAAAAAACTTAGCTCTTCGTTACTACGTAATTTACCTATTCTTAAGTTTATTGTTATTGATTTTAAATCAAGCTACCCATCTTATTGTTAGCTGAGCTGTAGGCTACTAGCGGGGCACAGGTGCGGATAGGGAACGGCCACAAAATATGATGGTTAGCTGCAAATATGTTCAACAAGCAGTCCCCGACCAAACAGCAGGATCACCAGAATGTAGTGGGGAGTCTAGTGGGATGGGTTTCGCTATTAAAAGCTACAATATTCTGTGATGATCCTGTGGCATGGCGAGTAAGCGCTGCCATTAAATAAGCGTTCCCATGGTGCTGGGTAGCAGCAACATCAGAACTGGCAGGAGGCTGAAGATATCAAATATCAGGGAAGGCTTTTGACTGGGCATTAAGAGGCGGGAAATCCCCGGTTCTTAAACTGTCATGTGGAAGACAAGAGGGAAACCACCACACTTTCTTTCCTAATTTGAAGTTTTGGAAAAAGCTCTACTAACAACACCCTAGCTATTATATTTGATGATGACCTATCTTATTGAGTAGGGAATTTAACAAACTGCATCGCATACTGTGCTGGTTATGATTAGTTTTTCAAACAGCATTCTCAAATACTAATGTAATTTTCATGAAATCGTATCGTTTAATAATTAATGTGGCTCTCAACTTTAATTCCAGTTACATTTGAAGCAGCAGTTGGAGATGGTGACTTGTTTTGACTTCTATTCACGATAATTTACTTAACACGTCCCGGGACACTATTCCAGACACAATAGATGTTTTAACACAATAATAGCCCCCCTAGCCGATTTCGACTACGGTGGCCAGTCACAACGACTAACCGACTGCGCGGGACATATTACAGTGCACAAGTGTGTGCGCAAACACAGGTGCACTCTCTATTCCTTTCACTCTCATAGCCCGATGGGACAGCAATCTGACACGACCGGAGAGAGATCAGGCGCAGGACCAACGGCTTTACGTGCTTTCCGAGGCACGGGGGTGAAACACCGCCAACTTCCAAACTCCGGGCTACCCTGAGAATTTCTGAACAGAAAAACTCCGGTACATATTTCTGGCCCGACCCGGGAATTGAACCTGGGACCTCCGGCGCAGCCCTCGCTTTATAATGCGACCCTCTCACCGCTGCGCCACCGAGGCAGTAACACAATAGATTGTTGTGAAAACACTTTCACGCCTGTAGGCGTTCACTGTCCCGTAACGTGTTAATCTCTTGTCATTCGAAAGCAATAATATTTTGTGAATAGTCAAATTTATTTTCTTCATTTTAGTAACAACCAGGCTTGGTTCATTAAATTTAAATAGAATTAATACTGATGACTGAAACTATATTCAAGCCCAGCTGCTAAGTTTCTCCAGCTTAATTAAATTTTCGCTTTTCCATTTGAATAGAAATAAGCATTCACAGTTTTTCACGGTCAAGGTCATACAATTACCGTTCTAGCTTTCTCGTTGTTCTTAGACAATAGCTCCAACAATTAAGGAAGCTAGCTAATTGCTAAGAATTATACATATAGCGTCGTTTTTATTGCACAAATTAAAATGCCACTCCGTTGAATATTCATTTCTACTTCCCGAGAGTAAAGCTGTAATTACAGCACGAGATTATATGCAAAGGAAATATATTTATTAAGGTACGTAAACGTACGAGAAACTTCATATTGGTTGTGAAATTAGAAACAAAGAGCAGGTAAAATAACCTTGTAAAAGTGATCAAAGAAGTTGATAATTATTTTACGAAACATTTACAAGGCAAGCGTTCCGTTAGATCATATTGCGTAAAGTTATTTCGCATCGAATCACCCTTTTTATAGGCATTTTGATAGCTGATTAAATATAAATTGGCTGTTCACGCTGTCGTTATGTGGTAATACTATCAGGAAAAATCTTTCTATTACAAATACACGTGTTTCTAAAACACGTATAGAACATGTTTTTGAATTTTCACCTGATTGACAATCTTCCTTATTTCATATTCGTTCGTTTAGTGTGTTGTACAGCTTAAGAGGCTACAACGCGATTTAGGCCGAGAAGCGTGTTTTCCAAGCTTGACAACTCTGCAAAAACGCATTCCACAAAATATCTAATTGCTAGTTATTGTAGGAAATTCTTTCAAGTAAGTACGTTATTTAAAACATTCACAAATTATCTTATTTTTAGTGAGTTGAAACAACTAAGCGAACAGCTGTTTTATAGATTTCTCTAACAGTGCCTACTTTGGAGCCTCATATGATTAAAACCACTAGCTTGTTTTAGAAACAATTCAATGTAAGTAAATAAACATGTCCTAAAGTAATGAAGTTATTGAGGTTTTTTTCGATTTCTTTTCGAAATGGAAGATATGAGTCATTGACCAAAGTGGAATTCACAAGAAAAAGCACCATCTAATGTTGCAGTTTTCCAAATTAACAATGCTTTCAAAGGAAAAATAAAGGTATATCGTATACAATCATATCTTTTCCAACACAAATCTAAACAAAAAACAGCTAAAATATGTTTTTTTCATTCATATTATTTCGATTCAAAACTGCTCAATAACTCGGTAAACGTCGTATTTCGTCCGTTATTATGAACTTTGTATGGGAAATTGAAGCGGCGCGTGTACGCCTTTAAGAAGTGTATAGCATTTAAAAAAACATCATTAAACGCTCAGGGTTCGATAGGCCGCAAGAATGACAAAAGATTGCTGATAAACACACCCGTGAGGGTTTTAAAATCATCAAATAAACCGCAAGATGTTGTTAAACATGAATACCTTGACACAGATTTGATAAAAGTTGCGAATCCAATTTATAGTTGTTTTAAACACAACCATTAGAGCAAGTAAAAACTAGATCCATTACAACGGCAACTTTTTCCTTTTTTTATTTATTGTAATCCTATACATTTCAACGACAAAAACTACCTAAGTTTTTTCACAAAACGCAAATACTAAGCAAACTAGGGAAAAGGCACAAATCACTTCGTTTAATTTCATTGGCACGCGCCACCATTGTTAGCAGTATTGTCCATTCTATTCCATTCCAGAATGTTCTGCGATGAAAGAACTGTTCTATGTGCTGGGAGGAATTTAATTGAACCGCCATTCTCTTTTTGAATTCACATTTTAAAATGGCACCGATATCGCGGTTGATTTGTAAATTGAGCGTTAATTGTTAATTAAATACGAAAATCCCGTGTTTACTGCCTTTAAAAATAAAAGCAGGTAGGTCAATAGATTAACGTAAATAATAATAAATAATAAAATCCGTGGCAGAAGCCAGCCAGAGCCAGAATGGAATAAAGTGCTATGTAAAATGTTTTTGAAGAAAACTTACCCTGCAGAAGCTTGTAAGTGGTGTTATCTGTAACAAAAAGTGTAAATTGGTTAGCATACTTATAGTTAATTTTTGTTTTTATAGTGTTTTGTCACTATACAAATATTTGTGTGATAAGCACGAATATTTGTATCTTTGTCAAGGACAAATACAAAAACCCCTGTTATATATGTATTTAAGTTATTATGGGAGACGCCCCCGTCATAATCGTTGTCTGGTACTTCGTAAAACAAGGAAGAAAATTCCTTACCACGAAACCAGACAATTGGTGTGTTCGCATATTTATTTATTTATTATACAAATTTAATAATATAAATTGTACTTGTAAAAGGTAACCGTGACTCTGTGACAGAAGAGGAATCAAACCCCGTGTCTTACGCTATCCGGGCAGGAGGCATAGGCATACGCCAGGATAGCGTAAGACACGGGGTTTGATTCCTCGTCTGTCACAGAGTCACGGTTACTTTTTACAAGTGCAATTTATATTGGTTAGCATAATTAGTTGTAAAACTACTTTTTACTGTTCTAAATTCAATTCATCCTCCGGTGGATTAACTAAAACTTTTCACGTTACTGTGGATGGAAAATAACGCTGTGGGACACGTGTTTTATTTCCATCACATCAACTGTATCGGTCAACACAAACTTTTCCTATTATTCAGAATATCAAACGCACTCCATCATATCCCATCAGGATGCGAGGCTTTAACTCTTTACGGCCGTACGGCTCCGCGTAAGACCTACATGCATAATTAATACTGGATTGGTTTAGGGATCAGAATTATCATACACTGTGAGCAAAATAAACCATTGCGGTGTACCCAAATTCTATTTAGTGAGCGCCGGAATTCGTACATCTTTGAATTATTTAAATTGAACTGACACACGGCTGGTGTTAACACATTTTCAGTAAAAGGGTCTTTCGATAGTAACAGATAAATTTTTTCTCTCAGGGGCTCGTTAACGTTGACTTATCGATGGGTTAAAAGTAAAAAATATATCTCTGTCTATAATGTCTGTGATGGTTTGATAAAGGGTGTCCTAATCAAATTCTACAAAGTATACAAACGTTTACAAAATCATTATGACTTTAAAGATGAAAATATAAGCTGTGCTTATTGCAATGTTGCTTTGACAGTTAAGCAGCTCTGCTTTTGATTGGACTTGCAAATTCATGTTACGATTTCGTATAATCCATTCAACTTATTAGCGTGGGAGAGCACTACACGAGAGAGTGAAAAAGAAATATTTTGAATTTTTCTAAGTTGCATCGCAATGCCAATTTGGCAACGCAACTAGTTCAGTTAGAATTGAACTGCCTGGTACTTGATCTGATTTAAGCAAAACCATAATACTATTCTTATTAAGTAAATCAATCAATCAAAACTCACTTATTTATCTCCGTCAAATAAACCTCTCAATTCGATAACGTTTGCCCTGTTTCGTATTTTCCTAACCTTCATGAACCAAGGACAAGCCAAGTCAATAAATATCAGATGTATTTTATTAAAAACTCATCCGAGAGCTATGTAGTCTGAGATCCCACCGTATTTACTACCTACCATATTAAAGTACGCATTTTACCTCGTTTACGTTTCATTAAGTCTGTGAACTTACCCGTGGATTACGTGGTGGGATGTGTTACCACTCATAGATTATAAGTTTATACATATTTTATAAGTAATTTTTGTAACACATTTGTTTGTAATCCCTATAAATATATTTTTTTTAAAAGATTGATTCTTTAGAAACTAGTAACTATTGTAATGTTAGAGAGTATGAAAGTTTTAAGAATTCAGAACTATCTGTAATTAATAATTTAGCTACCTAAGAATGGTTTATAGCATTATGTGGCCAGTTACCCATGTTTGTCAGTTTAATTAAGAGTGTAGATAATGGTCATGAAGAGAGAAAGGTGAGAGTGAAACCTTTTACTTTAGTAGGTTTGAGTAGCCACAAATCCTTAAAATTGTTACAAAATCGTTATTTTCATCGGTGGTATCCTGGCCTATTAACACACATAAGGGAGTGATACTTAGCCTTACAGCTCAGTAATCGTCAAGTTGGGAGATTATGGCATTTATTTTGAATAACCCTTTTTTGTCAAAAATCGTTATTCAGTCAGTGATAGTAAGTAGGTGAGGGTTAAAAGGATATTTAGGTCAAGTAAATATGATAGGCTGTTATATAAATAGGAAAATATCGATAGATGTAATAATCAAATTGAGTATCATTATCAATACAATTTTCTCATTCATAACGAGAGCATTAGTAAAGATGAATGAACCTTTTGAAATTATGAGGGTCCAGACAACTTAAAAATGTCTATTTGTAATTATATGATACAAAAACAAATTTCACTCTAAATAACTATTTTGTTATTTGTCAAAAAATGTGCCCTTGTGGTACCTGGGGGCGTTATATGATCCAATTTAATTCATTCAATTTCCAGGCAGTTCAATTCCCACTCAATGTTAACGAATATTATCAATGTTATAATTTTATTTTAATAATACTACAATGACATGAATATTTATGTTGTTATATTATAATAATATTATGAATATAACGCGAAATTTCAATACGAATAGCTAATTTGTCAGTAAAGTAGAGCTGCTTAAATGTCAAAGCTGCATCTCAATAAGCACCCTGGTCATGTTTTTTTTTTTACTTTTGTACTTGACCGTCGTTTTAAGTAGAGCAAAGACAAAGAGATATAAGAAAAGTTGAAAATTTGGATCTATTTTAAAAGAAATACAACGAAGCAAACAGGAGGGTTATGATTTACAAATCATTTATCAGCTTCTACGAGTATCGATTCCCAAAACATTCACTCAATTACATGAATTCTGTTTCTAATTAACAAAATATCTAATTCGCAATCCACCTGGTGCAGACTGGTTTTCAAATCGTTTATCCGTCGGTGAGCGATTTCACCCATTTATAGGTTCGGTATTGGCGCGATTACAACGCTCGCGTTTTATCGATCACCCACCATGACTAATTACGCACCGAAAACGAGAGGAGCTTTGTTAATTTATTGAAAACTCGTGTAACAGTAGGATGAGTGCCTAAACAAAACTGCTTGTTTTCTGCCAAGCTCAAATTATGTGTGTAACAGCAATTAAGGTACCTATTTGTAACTATATTATAAATCATTTAGAGGTACAAAAGACAGGCGCTGAGATTTCAGCCTATTACAGTGACTATGGTTTGTGAAACCAAGTCTATTCTATTAGTATCTCCTAAACTACCTAAACTTGCTACATAATCCAGATGGATTGACACTGATGATATAAAATACTATTGCTTCATCAGTCAGACTAGTAGCAGAACGTGCAGAAATTATATTTAATTTTTAATACCAAATATCTAATACCAACAACCCAGCGAAAAAACGCCGCAATTAAATAAGCATTTTCCTGGTGTTGGGTAGCAGCAAAATTAGTAATGGCCGAAGGCTGAAGATAATATATATCAGGAAAGGCTTTTGACCGGGTATTAAGAGGCGGAAAACCCCCTGTTTTTAAACTGCAGTGTGAAAGACAAGAAGAAAACAATTGCAGTATCTTCCCGAAATAGGAGTATTGGAAAAAACTCCACCGATGAAAGCCTAGCTCTTAATTTTGATCATGATCAATAACCCAACATAGGAACGAATACCAAAGAGGTAACGCCTCTGCGTTTACAAACTATTGTTTCATGAGATTTTAAACTTTCGCGTTGCATTACAATGAGAATTAGACATGACGGGTCTAAACACGAAATATTAATATGAGTAAATGCTACTCACAGACGATGCCGCGATCCACCAGTTGGCTCGTGACCACGGCTGTTGCAACGCAGCCGAAACGTCGAGCAGTGAGTAGCATTTACTCATATTAATATTTCGTGTTTAGACCCGTCATGTCTAATTCTTATTGTTTCATGCTTAACAAATGTTTCACCAAACACTTCCAAGGCTACCAACCGCTTAAAAGATGCCAACTCACCAATATCTCATTCAAAACTTCAAGGTTGGCCTGAAAACCGTAATTTGATCCAACCGAAATTCTATTTGGAACACAAAGACCCCTCAACGTTAACGGCCATGTTGGGGATTCATTGAATTTACATGTTTGTTTTTGAATTACACCCGAGTGAGAGCCGAATCCGATTTTTTCAGTAATTGTATTTGATACTTTAATGATGTACTTTACTTTGTGAAAATGTGGTTTTGTAAAAGCCAAACGTTTGAACAAAAAGGTATTTTTTTTGAAGAGTGAGCATGAAAACAGGTAACCAATAAACTGTTATTTATAATAATTGGTGTTTCAACGGAGGTTTAGGTAATAATTTACCTAAAAACTGTTGTCACGCCTACTGTTTTACCAGCGTGGGCTTTAGGTAATAGTCATAAATGACCGTTTGTTTGAATAGTAGTCGTTACACCTCATAACTCGTAACATAATTGTCACTTTAAATAGTACCTGTTAGTAAAACCAACACTATACGTAGAATTATGGGCTTAAGAGAAAACCATACTGTGCCGACCCCAGACAAACTGGGAACAGGGCAAGAGAAATAAGTTTTTTATTTTTAAATTAGAACAGTTAATTCGCTTCTTTATTAATAAGTCGACAGGTGTCAAACACACCTGCTTCGTTTCAGAAACCAAAATTTTCTGCAAAACAAATAATGTCATAGTCACCTAACGCACCTAAAAATACTTATCTTTCAGGTTAAAAAAAAGAATCGTTCAGCAAGCTCATTTCCAAATTCCTCCATTTTGTAACATTAATGTCTTACTAGACAAGAACACAATGTCTACCAATTAATGTTTCGTAAAGTGACAAATTGCGCTTGATGTATTCTATCGATCCAGCTTCAGGAAAGTCATTAGCCATTGATTACATTTCCAAGAACTACCAAGCTATGAAGTACTTGTAACTATTTCAGGCTATACTTGAAACCATAGAAGTCGTTAGGATACACACAAAACTGGTAAACGATGATATTAGGTTAGTTTACTTGCCAGTTAGTGAATAACTCGAACATAACTTTTGTGAGTAGCCTTGCCTGTCAATTTGTAATCGATCAATTTTGGAATATTACTTTTATAAGCACTTGATGATAGTGACTTTTATGTAATTGAATAAGTAATGAAAAGTTTAAAGCTGGCGATAAAGTAATAATTATAAAATTAACCAAATTAAGTTCCACCTTAGCGCTAACACCTGCCAACAAACTGTTTACTTTACTAAGCGTATAAGCCTATCACAGTTTAGAAACTTACATTACGGAAAGTCTGACCGTTTTCAAAATTAAATGGTTCGTAGGCACGTGTAGAAGTGTTAAAGTGTAATGTAGCCATTCTAATTATCACGTAAAGTTCAGAAAAGTTGGTATCGAAAATAATTTTAAGCAGTAATCACTATACAATTTTGTTTTATATATTTTTTAAACCTTGCATAGAAACATCATCACAACCTTCTCTATTACTACTTTTTTACTTTTACTGGCTTACACATTGACCACCACAGTCATCGCAAAAGTCACTATGAAAAAGATAAGCTTTGTCGTTTTTTACAACTCTTCAGAGATATAACCACAGTTTTGTGACATTGCAACGTAGGCTGCGATGAGATAAAGCAGCTGTAGAAACGGAGTCACTATCTTAGTATTTTTTTACCACTTGTATGATTAACCACGTTGTTAGTCTGCCAAAAACAAATAAGGTAGTCAAAGTTAGATTTTTTGATATTTTTAAGTATTCTATCTTTCAAACACTTACCTCCTGCACTCTCCTATGGACAGTTAGCTTGTGCCACTGATGGTCATCGAATCTGGTCTTCGCAGGCTTGATGTGCATTTCCTGCTTGCCGTTACCGAGGCCCATGGTCAGAGATACCCCGCCATCTCGAACTGCCAGGTTCAGGTAGTCTGCTTCATGACCTGGGAAGAAAACAGCCCAGGTTAAGATTTCTTCCTGAACTACAGATTTTCCTGTAAGTGTTATGAAAATCTAGTCATTTTCTTCGGTACAAACGCGATTTCTGAGATATTGTGGACTGCTTACCCTTAATACGGACGAATCAAGTTAAAACTTTAAAATATTGAGGCAGTCTACGTATTAAAAAAGCTCTCATCCAAGGTACGTGTCGTTCGGTTCACGCAAGACTAGGGTTCAATTATTACTCCTATTGGTTGATAGTTTTAAAAGAAAACCAAAATTTTTAGAAACCTAAAAATTGAATTTTATATTCAACGAATTTGTTCTGCAAATTAGTTAAACGCTTTCTATGTATTGATTTCTTCTTTGTGATTTGCACACAAGTTAGTGACTCATTCCATCTTTGCCCGGGCGCCCTGATGGCTATGTTAGTAAAGATAATAATGTACGTGTAGCTTTTTTTCTATGTGTATAACTCCAAAATTGGTTTACTAGGCTCAGTAATTACACGCTCTCTCAGTAACCTCTTTTACAATAACTCAAATATTATAAGTATAAGAGTAAAGAATTCCTCTCAATGTAAAAAGAGATTCACCTACCAGTATAGAACAGCAGTCCATTCGGCTGTCTCGTCTTGAAGTACAGCGTGAGGGCATCCTGTGTGCTGACGATGGGCTCTCCTCCTGTCTGCGTCAGGTCGTATGAGAGGAACTCGGCGCCTCGGAACGTTGCTTCTGATGGCGCTTTGTCTGTAACAAGAAGAGATTTTATTAGATTATTATATCATTCTATAAAAGTCTCATCTTATCTATGTATGGTTGAGGTCTATTGCGTCTATCCACCTTAAGAGCCAAAATCTATTGCACCTAGCGTCATCTTTTCTTTAAAACGATGCCCGTTTATGTGTCGTGTGCAAGCGATTTCCTTTGAAAAGTGGTTAGGTGCGAGAGACCTTGACCGTACTGCTGCATAAATAAACTGAACATATTGAGGAAATATTGTTTAGATTTATTTAGTAATCAAAATCACTTGTGTAAGGACATCAGATACAATCATGGCACCATTATAATTTCCATCGTCAGTGTGGGGTTAGGACTGCATGATTACTAAAAGCAATAAACGCTAAAGCTGAAAGTGGATGGGTGACCGACGATTCCTTTTCTGCTCAGTAATTGTTATCACATCTGTCTTCAACCAGCCAGGGATAAAGAATGTGCATTATTTATATCGTTAATATGTTTTTCTTTTTCAAAGAATTCGTCACAGTTATTAAATATTTCCATTTACCTTAAAAAACTTTGAGTGACCTTTGACCTTGAGCTTATACATGTTCAGCTCAGACTATTGATGGATTAAATGGCTTCTACAGAGTCACTCGAAGTGCATCCAATCTTGAGGATTACAACGACATGATTGAATGCGAAGCTCAGACGAGATGGCAGCAAGCTGCTTGTAAACGTTGTAGAGACGATAAAACCACTATTAGAACCTTATTTTAAAGTCCCGGTTGATATTTATGTTTTAAAGTAACTAATTACTTGATTGATATGGTTAGAGGTAATTAGCCCTTGTTATGTTTTTTGTGGTTGCCAACAACAAATGTTGAAGCAAAAAAATACGTATTTTTCACTTATCTTCAATTGTGAGCTGTTAAAAAAATCTATCCATTCGACTGAATTATTTTCATTTAAATAAGGCCTGTTTTTTCAATAGCATAGGAAATATTCGATGAATAAAATATAATATGGCTATTAGCATTATAGCCTCCTTGCCACAAGGAAATGGTTTCATTTTTGAATAGGGTAGTCTTTTTTTTAATGTTGCATGTCTTAGTTTTAATTTTTTCTTGTTTGTTATTAATAAAGCATCGATAAGCAAAAAAAAAAAATAAAAAAAAATATTAATAGAGCTATTTGAAAACGTCACCTATTTGTCAGCAATCACTCACGTAAATGCCAATTTAAAATCGGTCGAATACTAATTCAGTCTGATAAAATTCATATATCGTTTGGAAAATCGGCTCTAAGAAAATTATTAACTCGTTGTTTTAGTAAATCGTGCATTTTCAACTCAAAAAGTTCTTTTCTACTCAAAAGCTCCTATTTTACGCTATCTGGATAGCATACAGAAACTACTACACGTATTTGGTGTACGTATGCATCTACACACATCAAGACCATGCCTAGTCGATAGGCCTTGAAGTGGCTCTCGAATTTGCGGTAATACCCATACCGACTGGGGCCTTCAATTCAACTTATGTGCCGGACTGATCTTAATGAATCTATGCAGCAGGGCAAATCTCATCGGACGTTCATATACCTACGTAAATATATTCGATGCGACTAAGTGTGGTCCTGGAGATCTAGAATGGTTTGTGTGCTACGTAGCAGAAGGGTTTTTATGTATAGGTAGACCGCTTCATTGAGATCTCGCCTGCGGTACAAAGGGGTGCGGGGGAGACGAGAGCGCGGTTAGTGAGCGACGCGGGCAGGTGTTTCCGCGCCGCCCGCACCCCGTGCGCGGCCCTCTATCGCCTCCCCCCACGCCCCTGAACCCCGCAGGCGAGGGATCAATGAAGCGGTTTACCTATAGCTGCTGCCATGATTGGTTATTAATGAAATGCTATGTCTATGATCAACAGAAAAAAAAAACATGTTTTTAGTTTAAGCACAAAAGATTTGAAGTCATGTAGGAGTTATCTTAATGATAAGAGCAAGCAGCAAAGTTTATCTTAGTAATTAAACATCAAATTTAAGTACTATGCAAATTGAGAAAACTTTCACCTAATTAAGAGTCAAGAGACATTGTGAATTAAATTTTGTCTTGTTTTTATTGACGTACTTTAAAAACTACATTTACTTTTATTTAGTTTAGTACTAGACCAAAATATTTCAGAGAATTTTAAAAAGAGCTTCAATTTTTGCATTAAAATATACCTAGTCACTTTAAAAATTGCACTGCAAAAGCTTCTATTTCATATTTCCACATAAAAGAGTTTGTAAAGTAATCATGTATTCTCGCTTCTAATCAGGAAGGCGCACTATGCAACCTAACCAAAGAGCGATTATGTATTTCGATCTCTATCACATAGTAATTGTTAGGGACGTCACGACTGAATAAGATCGATCCAAAGTAGTAATAAACTTTCAATAATAGCGCTGACAAATAATAGTTTTCTTTAAGCCGTTAGTACACCAACGCATTCGCATGCGGCAGAGATGCGGCTAAACGACACAAAAAAAAGTAAACGAAAATCGGTTCATCCGTTTTGGATGCTACGATACCACAGACAGACAAATTCCAATATTAACACCCCTCCCTTTTTTGCGACGGGGGTTAAAAAGTAGCGGTGTTATGCTAGCCATCACGGTAATGTCAGTGTCATTGCTTTCGACAAATATACGGAGGCCGCTGCCATTTGTTGTCGGCAATCTGTCGCCTGAAGTAACATCCCGTATCTACTCATTCTCCTTTGACAATGACTTGATAACGCTTCCTCTGGCGTGTGCTGTACCCCAATCTATACTAATATTATAAAGCTGAAGAGTTTGTTTGTTTGTTTGAACGCGCTAATCTCCGAAACTACTGGTTCGAATTGAATAATTCTTTTTGTGTTGGATAGTCCAGTTATCGAGGAAGGCTATAGGCTATATAATATCACGCTACGACCAATAAGAGCAAATATATAGTGGTAAATGTGTAAAAAACGGGAGAAAGAAGTCACTATTCCACGCGGACGAAGTCGCGGGCAAAAGCTAGTCACGAATAATTGCGTCAAAGTATTCGTATACGAATTTAATTTATTGCGAGTGTTAAATTTTTTGTTTGTTTTATGTCCGATAGAGGCGCTTTCAAATTCTCATACAAATGATTACGTTACTATAGGAATACTTTGGCGCAATTATTCGTGATAGGGGTACTGATTGCAATCGCATACGATCGCTTTGCAAGTTATTTAACCACCCTGTCTCTGGGCTCTCAAAGCGCATTGATTAATGTTGCAAGTTCGAGCAGTGAACGCCTGAAGCAAATATTTATGACGGTTTTTAATTACGTGGGCTCGTAACTTTGGTTAACTCCTTTGAACGGTCTTAAGCTTTATAGCAGGTGTTGTGAATTTATGATAGGTACTGAAAGAATTTATTTACGTTGATCTTAAGCCAAACATGGGGAAATTTATATTTTAAAGTTTTTTAGCCATTTTCGAGGGAACATTAGAGAATGATAGCTTGTACGAATAAACATATGATTACTAAACAGTAGTCCTACTTAACACGTTCCGACAGTGACGACAGTGAAAACAATAAAACATCTATTGTGTTTGGAATGGTGTCCCGCAACGTGTTGATTAGTCAAACACCGAGATTCCACACACAATCGAAAACAATTGATTCATGTCCCATAAAATATGATGTTGTTGGGGTTTGACGGAATAATAAGAAAATATAATTCGTGTTGATCCTTAAAACAGATTATGTTATAATAATGATATTTAGTTTTAAGATGTATTCTATTATATTCTTTGAAATTAATTATTTTAATAATAATTTTAAGAAATTCTGTTAACGACACCTTTTAAAATATTAACCAAAGTTGTAATGCCACTCAGGCGAAGAATCAAAGTCAAAATCATAATATAAAAAAACAGTTAAGTCTAGTATAAGCAAGTTAAACAACGCTTTATAAGAAAAGCAATAAATATGTAAAAAGTTGGTTGCTACTTAATTAAAAACAATTCATAAAGGTCGCATTAAAAGAATTTCTGTTGCAAAGAAAAGTTATTTCTTTTATACTTAAAGAATACTTGAGCCAAACAAAGTTTGAGGTCAGATTAGTTGAGAGCGTCCCTTGGGGAGTATTTGACGTCAAGGACTAGAGTAAAAAGAAGCTAATAAAAGTACATAATCAGAAGAAGTCAATGATAATTAGAGAACGAGTTCAGTACACCTATTAAATTAATTACATAGAACAAACTTAGGAATTTTCAATGAGTTTTTGCAGATTGCATTTAGAAAACTTTCCCGCCGGCAATTCCAAAAAGTTATTTGCGTTAAATTATGCTGCAACTTTTTTTTTGTTTAAATAAATAAAAATAATATTTTATTTTATTTTATAATATAAATTTTTGTTTGTGTCTGTAATAGGTAAGTGTATACACAAACACAAAATTATCATAATATAAATTGAACCGCAGAAAAAATTACTTCACGTTTATTGAACAATAATCATTACTAAAACAACATAATAATAATAATAACTCTTTATTGAGTAATGACGTAACAAAAATAACTAAAGCGGTCTTATCGCTACGAGCAATCTCTTCCATACTGCCTTAGGGTAAAATAATAAGCTATTTATAGGAATTCATATAATTCAAAATTATGTACACGTATCAAAATGTGTGCAAAGGAAAAAAGCATGGTTGTCAGATTAAAAGTATATAAAAACATAGACAACCTTTACAATAAAGTTTTTAAAAAACCGGCCAAGTGCGAGTCGGACTCGCGCACTGAGGGTTCCGTGCCAACTTTAACTGAATTAGGGATTCTAACTTCCACTTAGCCAAAATACCACAATATTTTGTTGACCGCAAATATAACTTTGTTTTTCATAGTGTTTGTATGAAAGACAAAGTTATATTTGCGGTTTATAAAAATGTACTATATCTCAAAAACTGCTAGTTCGATTTCGCTCAAACCAATTTTCGTTGAAAGTTATGTTGAGATCTACATTACATATTTTTTTCAAAATTTTCACTTCCTTAGTTCAAAAGTTAGATGGGGACGCCCATTTTACCACTTTGGAAGCATCTATATCTCAAACGTTAGACTTTTAGAAAAAATGGTTTTAGGAACCTCAATGTCATATTGAAAAACCTATCAATAGACACCCCAAACGTATAGGTTGGAGTAAAAAAAATATTTATGGTTTAATTTCATGTATAGCCCCCCCTATAATATAATTTTTTCAAATTTTTTGTACCTGAATCGGAAAGCGGTAAAGAGGATACACCTACCTACTAAGTTTCAGCGGTGTGATGATAATAGTTTCAGAATAAAGTGGCTGTGACATACGGACGGACAGACAGACAGACAGACAGACAGACTTGACGAAACTATAAGGGTTCCGTTTTTTGCCATTCGGCTACGGAACCCTAAAAAGTATTAACAGCTGTCGTCAACACTGCCTATTAGTTGTACAGGGTTGCAAATGCATTAAGAAGTTTAAATAATCCAGTCTCTAGATCCTGCAGTCTGTTTGGTATCTCTCAGATCCGTACATTGCAAGCATCTTTGCCAACTAATTTATCGGAGGCACCTGACTAACTAACACAAACATAGTGCATCCTCTAACAGGATTGGAATTGAAGACGAGGAACACGTCGTATTGACAGTAGTCAATAGCATTGGTAATAAATTAACAATCTAGGACTATTTACTTAAGTTATCAATTTATATTAATAATTTATTTTGGTAAAACAAGAATGGCGCCAAAAATTAATCAAAATTGTGTTCACACTTCTTTCAGATAACATTATTCTGTTGCCGTACTATATTTTGATGAATTCAACTTTATATTAATGCGTAAGTGACTTAGTATTGTACAACTTTATTTTGGTTTCATTTGCAATTTGTGAGTAACCAAACTTTTATCGCGTATTGAAATCCTATTCATATTTTTTTGTAAGTAGCAATTATGAAAAAAAAAACACCAAATAGTTTTCGATATGAAAAACTTCTGAATAAAACGACACACAAATGCTACAAACAGCAAACTAACTAACCAAATTTGTAATTATGTTGACCTTTCCCACGTAGCGAGCAGCTTGTTAAAATAAACCGTATGCCTTCGTAACAAAGGTCAAGTGGAGACGTTGCGAAAGGTCACGAAACCTCAAGAAAGTTGAAGTGAAGGGTCATGCGATACGTATACTATTTGTGTCGGGCATTAACAAAATCCGATTCTGACAAAGAAACTTTACAAAAGTCGCCGTCGTGAGGGCTAAACTTAGGGATATGGGCGCGTTTCTCCTTGAATTTTCGCCGAAGTTAGGCTACGTTAGATGTTCGTTATGTGTGTGAAATGTGATTATTTTCTCTTTGTGCGATTGTTTGACGTTATAAAATACTCTATTTTGAATCGACTGTTTCACGACTAGGTTAGGTTTTGAAGTTCATAAATACTTAAATAAGATAAAATTACGTCTTGCTACTAAGCAGTGGTTACTAAACCACTTACAATGTTTTTACAATATTTTTAACACTCACAGTGTCATATTTTATTCTTAAAAGATGAAATATGAAACCAATAATTGCGCACGGGCGGGACTCGAACCAGCATCTTTTTGGCTAACCGGGCCAACTGCTCTTCCAATTGAGCTACCGTGCTGTCGGTCTGACCGCGCAAAATTCTTAGTCTCATTGATACGTCATTGCGTAACGTTAGCGCCATCTACCCGTCTGTTACACTTACAATGTTCTAATAAATTATGGTCAATGTTTACCCTTGTTTATTTTTTTATTAATTGTGTTTAACCCTTTAATGATTAAGGTCTGGACCCACTACGCCGTATCATACCATGACCGTGCTAGGAGCGTATCAGACACGAAAAGCGTCACGATACGCTCTATATAAAATGCCCACTGAACGGATCTACAGCGTTTTACCTCACGCGAGCGAGCGAGAGCGTATTTTGCCGGTGTTGACACGCTCCGTACATGACACGCGACGGCGTTGGTTGGTGACGAAACGGTCTAGTGGGAACAGTGTCATATTTTTTATATTTTTATGCCTGACTTATTTCTAGCACGGTCATGGTATGCTTCGATGTGTAAGCAAAGACCTTAAGGGTAACTTTATTTGTTTCAAAATTTGTATCAGCACACAAACCTACACCTCACCACAAACCACAGTTTTTTCAAAAGGGATTTCTAACTTAACTATAAGTACAAACAAATGAAACGTTACTACTTACTACTTTTCTTAAAATTAAAATTACGATTTCTTCAAACTATACTGAAATTGTAAGTCCTTAATCGACTTTTGTATCACATGTTATAAGAGCCATTAGCTAAATTGAAGATGGCTTGTCGGTTTCGATCGATTTACATGCATTATCCATTAGAGTCAGACATGTTTAATATTTGATGTGCCCCAAGACATCTACTATAACCACAGTACTATAGGTGAATGTAGCTCGATCGGCTTCGTATTGTTGTTGTTGTGACTTGATGACTGTGTGGAAAGCTCGAAAGTACGTTGGTAATAAAATAAATCAGACAAACAGATTACTAACTACAAGAGGCGGCTGCGGCTGTCATCTATCAAGCAAATAAATTTCATTTCATTTCATTTTTTCATTTCATCTACACTCTACATGTTGGCGTGAAAAATTTGAACTGTATTGATTTGTCTGGAGCACAGCATATTTATTTATTTTATACGACATTGACGCTTGTAAAGCGCCTTTCATGTGTAAAATCACTAAGGTCCAGTTGCGTGTTCGAAGTTAACTTAACTTATGGCTATTTTATTACCCACTGGTCAGCTTTTTTTAAAAAGCCCAAAATTGTTAATACTTATTCAGCCACTGGTTACTTTTAACAATTAGTTGAGTTAGCTATCTATCGATCACGTACCTCGCCCTCTAATTCTCAATAGTTTTATTTAGTTAACTATTGTCAGTTTGAGATTTAGATCACAACGGTATCGTTTACACGTTACGTAATAACCCCGCCGAACTTATACGTTGTATTTCCATAGCTAACAATCCGTAAACACGGTCCAAAAACTAGCAAACAAAACTAAACATATTCAACAGTTTGCGTTCGCAACTTTTATTACCTCATTGGCTCTCGTAACAACGTTCACAAAAGTTTGGGTACACTGACGAGTAAGCTCATTTAAATTTACATACTGAGCTGTTGGAGTCAGCAATGTGACTTGGAATGAGCGATAGCGTCGGTACCACTTGATTATATGACGTAGCCTTTTCAGTTTAAGGGTGAGCGCATACCTATTCAACCGGTTTAGCCTATTCGACCGCATCTCGCTTTTAAAGACTAATAGTATAGGTAAAAGGGTAAGTCTCGCCTCAAGTATGTTTTCAGTACGAATTAAACGCGCTATCAGTTCACTATTTCATAATTTTGAAGTGAGCAGTGTGTGCCGTAAGATATCGTATGTATATTTGTTACACTTAGAATATACGACTCTACGAGTACATACATGTCAAGACTATAAAACCAAGCATAAAATATACGTTTTGTCGATAGGATAAACTAACTCGTAACAAGCCCACTCGCTCAGTCTTTGAAGCTAATGCCTGCATCGGCCAATTTGGCCCGGATAGGTGTACGGTTAACTTAAAGACGCCATATTGGTTTTTGGGTAGGCGCGGGAAACTCAATTTCGTAGAGGACGTGAGGGCACACTATGCAAATTTTCCTCGGCGTGGTTTATTCTAACTCTACTTCCCTACTTTAATGTAAACTACTTTTGAAAACAAAATTGCTCTCATAGTGTTACATAAAACATGCGGATGCCGGTCAGTTTCAGAATGGAGCTAGTATAAAGTCTAGTTTTGAATAAGTCAAAAGACCTCTGTACCCACTATACCAACAATGTGGTAGCAGCCAATCTCAACAAAGATCGACTAAGTGCGCAGGAGAAATTTAACTGATCCAGTTACATGTCCAATAACTAAGCATAAGTTGCACGTTCTATTTCTAAGCTCTCATAGTTTGGTATGACAGCTAACCTACCATACGTCTGAAGGCAGATTGTTTAGGACCAAAAGGCTTGATGTGTTCTCTGAGGCGCTAGAAAATCACCGCCGTCAATTTCCTCCGAGCTGCTTTTGAGTGTTTTCAAACGTAAAAAACTACAAATGTTTTATCACGAAGAGTAAAACCAAACGTTATCTAATTTAAATCAATTTGTTTTATCTCAAACAGATTTAATTAAGCAAAACAACCTTTGTCAGTAACCCTAAATACACTCGGAAAAGTACTTTAAAGTATAAACAATAACACGTAGGTGATTTTATTAATTTTGTATTATTTACCCTTAAAACTTTTATTGAAAGTCACGGTATTTTGAGCTCATTTGGGTGTAGTTTAGTTTCAACAATGTTTTTGAGGTAGTTTGTTTATTTCATATTGTGTATTCAGGATAAGCAAAATAATTTCATACCGCGATCGAATTTTTGTCGAGTAAAGAAATAATGGACAATAATGGCTTACGCGAGTAATTTCTAATAATGAATTTCATTGTGACGTTTAAAACACATAACAATAACCATTGTCAAATTATTGTTAATTAAATTAAATTGAAATAGATCTACTGATATACCAGAGAATTTAAATCTACCCAACTTTGGCCAGACTTATGAATTACGTAGGAAACCTTTAGAGATCGTACCCAAGGCAGTTCGTCGAATGAAAGTTATTACAAAGTCGAGTCTCAGTGTCCTTGCAACTTTGAAGGCGACTAAATAGGTTTAAAGTCCAGCGGAGGATTTAACTGCAAGATTTTAAACGAAAACAATTACTTACTTTAGATGAAGATTACAGAGCAACACAAATTCTAGGAGCGTTTGGGTTTTAAAATACGTTCTTGTTAGGAAAAAAAATTCTGTGTATCCTCAATCAAGGTCTTTTGTGAATCCAGACTTAGGGCTAGTTTCTCGATAGATAGTTAACTCAAAAAATAACACTCATTTCATGTCGTCAAAGAGTCAAGTCATGTCTTGGATTTGGTTATGCTTTAGTTACGAGCATACATCTTAAAAACAAAGCCTTACCAAGCCTCAATAAAAGCATGATAGCTTCA
The DNA here is from genome assembly GCA_963584085.1 of Pyrausta aurata. Lineage (NCBI taxonomy): Eukaryota > Metazoa > Arthropoda > Insecta > Lepidoptera > Crambidae > Pyrausta > Pyrausta aurata. Next base: position 10,993,590 of record OY757271.1, on the reverse strand, counting down.
TAGCAACTAATAATATTACACAATTACTAACACGGGCATTAGCAGTTTTCCCGACTCACGATGGGAATGAAGCAAAGGCTACATCTCCATTCCCCATTAGACGGAATAAATCCCAGGAACACACAATGACTCGACGGAGGCGCTCGATTCCAATATTATGGTAATGACCGTCTCACGTGGCTAGGGCTGCCAGATATGATGTATAGCTTTGATAAATGGTTTATCTTGGGAATAAGATTTCTAGATATGTGCTAAAAAGCCGACATTATATCTTTCGGTCAGGTAAAAAAACAGTGAAGTTTAGCTAATAACAGCGCTTGAGTATCGATGTTCCGTTGCTGGCAACATTGACGTGCCATAGGTAGTATAGTAGTATAGGAATATTATGCATAAACAGCTGGAACGTGAGGTCATTGTTTTCAAATCAATGACGTCACGCGCAATGACGTAAACAATTATAAGAGACCAAAAATTTCACGCTGGTTGGTAAGAGGATTGGCCCGTTTTGGCAGAGATCGTGGGTTCAAATCCTACCCATGTGCAAATTTTGGTTTCTTATTTTAACTGCTTTTAACCTCGGCCGCCTTGACTGGGAAAAGCTTGCGGAGACACGTCTAGAGTGGCGCAATCGTGTTGCTATGTGATGAGTTCTGGTTCGCGACATTTGCGGAAAAGAGACAGAGAAGACATCAAAGCGACGTGACTCCATCGGTCGCAAACTTCTCTTGTCAAGAATGTGGTTGAATTTGCTCGCATTCTCGCATTGTACAATTATCGCACCATGAACCATCTGAAAGAGACGTAAACGCCAATGATGATAATGATATCTGATCGCATCTGTTGACAGCCCTAGTTACAAAGCCGAGTCAATACGCAATCACGCCTAAAGAATTACCTGAAAGTTTATGTTTATGGTAAAATGGTAACGACGTTTTAAAAGTTCTACTGATCGCCCTCTTAATTGCCCTGTTATTCAACATCGAGAATTAGGGAGATACCCGAATCTGGTGTTTGAGAGTTTTTATCACTTTGCTAATGCTTTGAATATCAGGCAATTGAGGAGAGTTTATTTTCAAGTTCAAGTTAGAGGTGAGGAGTTGTTTCAAAACTTTCTTAATCGGCAAATTACCTACTGTTGCGTGATCGACAGTTAAGTCAACTAATAGTTAAATGTCGTTACCAGCAGTTAAATATTTTCGATTGTGCATGCTTGAAGAAAAACAATCTTAACCTAAATGTCAGAATGCCTTTTTGAATGACTGTTGGTTAAGGTACTTTTTTCTTAAAAACAACATGCACAATGGAAAATATTCAACCGCTGGTAACATTTAACCATTAGTTATATTGTATTTTAATAACATACTTTTTATTTATTAAACATAAATAAAAAGTAAGTATTATAGTCTTTTCGTATTATATTTAAGATAATATGTTAACTTGATAGTTTAGTGAAACCTCAGTGTTTTTAGGGCTTTCCGTACTAAGTATGTAATTTATTGGATTTAATAAATAACTTAAAAAAGTCAAATATCGATCACGCAACCTGGCCTAAGTTTTACATGCGTAAAATTATTTTGGCTTTCTAGTCTTTACCTGTTGATATTATATTGGAACAGTTGACAGTTACACTTATCACAACAAGGTTAATTGCTTGTTATTCATTTATGTTTGTAGTTATGATCAAATGCTAAATAATAAAATAACATAAAAGATGAAATATGAAACCAAAAATTGCGCACGGGCGGGATTCGAACCAGCATCTTTCTGGCTTACCGGGCCAACTGCTCTTCCAATTGAGCTACCGTGCTGTCGGTCCGACCGCGCGAAATTCTTGGTCTCATTGATACGTCATTGCGTGACAGTTGCACAATTGCCGCTGTTGCACAAACAGACGGGTAGATGGCGCTAACGTCACGCAATGACGTATCCATCAGACCAAGAATTTCGCGCGGTCGGACCGACAGCACGGTAGCTCAATTGGAAGAGCAGTTGGCCCGGCTAGCCAGAAAGATGCTGGTTTGAATCCCGCCCGTGCGCAATTTTTGGTTTCATATTTCATCTTTTAAGAATAAAATATTACACTGTGAGTGTTAAAAATATTGTAAAACCATTGAGTAGCGAAGCGTTATCATTTCCAAGTTGAATTTATTCTGTAAAGAATAACTACTTGGCCCGCTGTTGCACAAACAGACGGGTAGATGGCGCTAACGTCACGCAATGACGTATCAATGAGACCAAGAATTTAGCGCGGTCGGACCGACAGCACGGTAGCTCAATTGGAAGAGCAGTTGGCCCGGTTAGCCAGAAAGATGCTGGTTCGAATCCCGCCCGTGCGCAATATTTGGTTTCATATTTCATCTTTTAAGAATAAAATACTACACTGTGAGTGTTAAAAATATTGTAAAATAAAATAACATTTTGAATTGTTGCACAAATAATTCAGCTCACAAACGTTGTTTCCTGAAAACCGTTGCAACGTAGACTAATTACCTACGAACAAACTGGCTCTCACAATAGTGCCAAATAAATCATTTTACGTAGGAATCTCATTGTTCAGGCTAAAGGCAGAACTCCTTATTTGCCCCTTCAACAAGTTTGTCAAGCCAAACGCCAATTATGCTAGAAATTCACAACGCGATCTCAACTCAAACCCGATTGTTATAAAGCTTAAAATTGTGAAACAATTGCAGCATTAAACGTTTGCTTTGTATAATTGTTCGGCAAAAGCGCTTTGTGTGTTCTTTAAATATTGTGTATGTAATATTTTATGTTAAGACTTTTTAACCATATTTATGTATTTAATGAAATTAAAAAAACAAGTAAACATGGAATAAAACTTTTTTAACAAGTACTTAAAATTTAAAAGGCAAAATAAAGAGAAAAAGTTTGCAAACTGAAAAAGAGTAAAGCTTAAATAAACCTTCCAGCAATCAGAAATTCATTTGCCACAACGCTTAATACTCTTATATTACCAGGAAACAGGAACTTAGAACCTTAATGCTTGAATAATACAATTAACAAAAGATTACATCTTGAGCTACGACGCTACGACGTAGTTCTACTACGACTGCGGGCGTAGCATTCTACTACGACCTACGAACGTAGCATTACTACGGCGTAGCGTAGGCAGTGCTGTAAGTAATAAGGTTCGAACAGCTTGCTAAAATTGAAGGGATAAAATATTTTATCTCACATTGAACTAAAGGGAAATCTATATTCTTTTAGGACCTGTTAGGAGTAGGAGCAAAAAACAGAAGATTTCAAATGGATAATTAAATTGACGAAAATATATACTTAAGCCTGAACTGGACACAATATAAAATGTTCTTGTATATTTAAGCACTTATAAGTTTTGTTATTTATGCTAATTCATTAAAAAAGCTGTTTATTGTTTACAGTTGTATATTCTGCTGCTTTAGATTTAAGTTCGAGGTTGCTAAAAATAAGAACAAGCATTTGGGAAGTAAATGCCTATAATTCATACCACCCAATTTAATACAAACAGCTTTCTGCTCCATTTGTTTCATCTAAAAAACGTCTCTATATTAGGTACTGCAGGACCTCTTACATTACTGGTGAATTTGGGTCATTGACCCATTTAGCTCGATGCAAAAGCCTTACTCTCCAACACAATCCTTATCCACAAATCTAACCGTCTCTGTCACTCATGACAGCACTACGTTGCGAGTAAAAGAAACGGCTATAATCGAAAATACTAAGAAAGTCTAACTTAGTACAAGCTTGGGCTCGGAATCAACCCAGAAGAAATTTATGGCCCATAAAAACCTTTGCTGCGTACAGTTTATAAGGAACGATAGTTGTGGCAGGTTTTCTATACAAAAGGCGGGAAACGTTATGTCCAATCAAGGGTATAAAGCACAATGAACTAAGATTGGATAAAAAATAATCATCCCCATTTGCGGTAAGTAGCAGATTAATAACGCTAACCAAAACTTATTAGGCACTAATGGCACTAAATCATTATTTTTTGTGATGATTATCCTAACTTTTTTATTTTGACGACGCGTTTGGTGTATTGGTTAGAACTCCTGACTATTACGCAGGCCGTCGTGGGTTCGAATCTCGCAAGGGGAAAATGTTTGTGTGATGAACATGAACATTTGTATCCAAGTCATGTATGTGTCATGGATGTTTTAAATATTTAAGTATTTATGGGAGACGCCCCCGTCATAATCGTTGTCTGGTACTTCGTCACACATGGAAGAAAATTCCTTACCACGAAACAATTGGTGTGTTGTCTGGCACATATTAATTATTATTATTATTTATTATTTATTACAGCGCTTCCTTAAACAATTCACTCTAGAAATTTCCCAACTTAAACCACCGCAAATTGGGACTATTAATTAACACTATAATTTCAGGGTCCTATTCAAATAACAATCGGGACGCGGAACAGAAAGCAATAATTCCGCTTTATGGGCCCTTCGAGGCATTTACATGCAGATTGTTACTGCCATTCCGGTTTGAGCCACTTTAGGAGTGGAATTCTCGACTAGTTTTACCTATCGGACAACAGATGGCGCTCATATACACTAGAGACAAATTTCGTGTTTTCATGATTTTAATGATGTAACCTTAAACGATTCCTTTTTTAATTTTTTAAGATAGGTACAATCAATAAAATCATGAAATGATGAATTATGTGTAAACGTTTTTCGAGCGCTATCTGATTTTTGACATAGATGAGGTCGAGTCCTTTCCCGCCGAACAGTTTTATCAAGAAGTCCTACAGACAGGCATTGCAAACCTAAACGAAATCTAGCTCCTAAAAGTTTACAGGATACGCCAAATTAAACAACTTGGTTTGATTTTTTTACATATTTTATTTTATAGAAAGGCCTATAAAATTGTCATTAAGAAATAAATGGCTTTTCTTTAACAGCTATTTTAATTATTAAATACCTATTCAACAAGCTTTGTAACACAACTTTTTTATCTATCGCTGTTAAAACATTATTAAGTGTTTTTTTTATTTATTTAGACAATCACATTCAATTTATTTTTAGCCATAATATGCGTAGGCATAATTAAAAATTGGTGACAACATAGTGGTTATTGATTGCACGTGATTTACTGTTTTTTGAAATATGAAAATGTGATTTAGATTTAAACTACGCTTTGTAAAAAATGTGATAACAGTGTCTCTGGATGATGGCAATTGGCAAGACGTGTTAGGTTTTTTTATAGAAGTTTGCTTTAAAACAAATTAGGAGGAGGTAAAATGTGTGGGTAGTGCCTAAACAGTCACAGAACTTTCAAAGTACCACCGTAGAATAGACAGCTGAAGGCTGACAAGTCTGACTCAGCCAGTAAGGGTTTCCGCGCTGTCATCGTCATTTCCGACGCCAGCCGAGCGCTCACGGAAATGGCCGAACGCGTACGGAAATTTGAATTGAGTCGGGTCGAGCACGTGTTTTCTAGTTGGTCGCATTGTGATACGTATTTAGGTCTAGATTGGGAGCAGTGAGGCTTAAATTCATCCTGGGTGATTTTACTTTTTGGAACTTTGGTATTATTTTTATTTTAGCTTAAAGGTTTAAGATAAGCGCAGTCAAAGATATGGCATAGAATATAGAAGATTAAAGGCGACATCACCGAGAAGAGCATAAGTAGCTTTTATGTGAAGAAGAAGAAAATGATCCAATATTTATTTAAAATAATCAAACAAATCGAAATCGATAAGTTTATAAGAGTCAGCTTGACCTAGCAAAAAATATAGATTTATTTTTAAGTTGATAGCTATTTTTCTCAACAACAAATCAAAAACAGTATCGGCACATCAACAAGACTAAAATTGCATTCAGCTAGGAGCTAATGTGACAACAAAGGCATTGGTAGCAATAGACGATCCCACAGCTCGGTAGAATCATTTCCCGAATCTATATTAAATGTGTACAGCGATAGTGCTGCCGAAATAGCAATATCTCCTGGCTAGTTTGAATTATGCGCATCGTACGAAATGGATACGTTGCAAAACTTCTTTTTTTTAAGTAAAGATGTTACATCAGAAATTTTTGGGTACCTGTTGCTACAACAAAAAAATGCAATCGAATAGAAACACTATAAGTTATGTTACACCCCTGTACGATTCATTTGTTCGACTGGCGCGCCGGGCTTCCGTTATACCCAGCTCCTATTTTTACAACGAAACAAATACTCCATCGAGCGGGACTGGCTGCAACGATTGTATAACGATTGAATTCAATTATTAATAGAAATCAATATCGACCGCGAAGGTGTCAAGGCTGAAATTAATGAAATGAGAATAGGTTCTATATAATCTCTGATGCTAAAATAGTCACATTCAACGAGATGAGATGACGTCAAATCCACACTACATTCGGAAGTATAGAAAATCTTTCAATTCTATACGGAAAATACGTAAGATTGAAATAATATCCTTTTTTGGTGTAGTCAGTTATTGTAAAGCCTCAATATTAATGTATGTTAAAATAGCTTTCGTCATTATTTTTCGGCTATTTAGGTAATAGATAAATCACGCGAATAACCTTACCAATTTTCGATATATACCTTTAAGTTTTTGACGATCTACGAACAAAAACTTTATAAATTGGTGATGATTATAAATGATTATAAATTCGTCATATTTAATGGAAGGCAATCAAGCTTCAAAAACTTTGCATTTTATAGATATCACCCGCAATTCACTTGTATTCGAATATCCAATTACAGACGACGTATTCAATAAGCGTATACACAACAATATAATGCTGATTGAAAGTGTTAAATCTGACAGAGCCAGAGGCCGTATTCCCATTATTCCTCTTTTCTATTTTTACTGCACAAAATCGAACAGAACCGCGGGTGTCACCGGTTGTCGTTGAAATTGGATTCGCAATTAAACACGCGCAGTGAACGATATGTACATATGGCAGCACAAATAAAAGGCAGGATATAAAAAAAATCTCTGAAAAAAATTTTTACTCGTTTCAATAATGATGCAGGATTTCTTCAGAAACTTGTTCAGAGTTTACGTACTTTACGCTTTCGTTTTGAGCTCTAAATAATAGCCCGTTTTTAAATAATTGCTTTAATAGGAGAAACGCACTTTTATCATTAAAATACTACACTAGTGCACCTTGACCGCGCCTAATGAGGAGTTCGTTTCTATAATCAGCCACCTAAAGAGATAACAAAACGAAAGACTTGGCCTTAGCTACAGCTCGTGCAAAACAGCCTACTCAGACCCACAGGCAGTAAAGATAGCAACCGATCGCTGTAGAAAACTTTGACGGAGGCCTTTGTTCAGCAATGGGCATCCTGTAGCTTTAAAATTGTAGCACTATAGGTTAAGCATGGCCGATATCATTTGCACTTTAACAAATTTAACCGAAGGAAGTTAATTTGAAAAGTAACTCAAGATCGCTTCCTATTGCGGGACGCTAGACTTGGGAGATGATACTTGAAGGGAATGTGGAACTTTGATAATAAACAAAGCCGTTTGTATTGTTGCCATAAAAATCTATGGCCTATGAGTACGTTGATAAAGACAAAGTTATACGATAGCCTTACGCGGATAGTAGAATTTAAAAAAAATATCTTCTTTAAAAAAAATATCGTAACCAATCTTATTATTATAAAAGATTGTAACGGGATTGCTACTAATTAATTCGTTCGACTTTAATAATGTTCATGGTAGCAATACCGTTACAATTTACTCTAATGTTAGTGACCATGTAAGTTTACACCAATCTTATTGTTGGATACATTAATGACTCAACAAAAATCTACAGATATGACAACAATAAAATTGGCAAACAAAAACAATAAAAAAAGTTTCATCAACAAGAATAAATAATCAATTTACAACAGCAGCTGTTACATAGTTTGATGTATTGGAGAAACATATAATTGATTTTCATGCTTATGAAATCTTACTCGTATATCTTACCTCATAACTTACAGGTGTATGGTACGTGTACTTAATTAATGAAATCATATAACATAATTATGTGGAGCCATATGCTACAGTAAGATTATAATTAATTGTCTGCACTTTGATCTATTAATGAGGACTATCCCTTAGTAACATGTTCATAATGAACGCTCGTTACTAATATAATATGGTATTGTTTTAATACGGTTAAGGCGAACAGGCTGCAAATTTTAGACTAAATTTCATATATTCAACCCTGATCCTAATTTTCTTCTTTATAACAAAGAAAAGTATGAAATAGCTAATTATTGGGGAAAACTAAACCAACTCCTCATAGTAGCAAGCGTTCCTATTGCTATTTTTAAAAATTTATATTGCATTATTGAAGTTTGTATACAGGGTGTCATATGTCCTTTCATTTAAACATTATCATTATAATAATAGATTTAAAATCTTGAGTGATATGCATGACTTAATTTTTATTTTTAATTTGAAGACACTTCTCTTTGACACATCGATGTATTTCCAACATTTATAGACACTAAATAGTCCCCAAAAATATATTCAGTGTCCTGGGATTCAGTGCTAGTTGCTTTAAACTGAGACTCGATGGAAACTTTCAGTTCGAAGTCACTCAATTTCTCGTCCAATAACTGTCATATCCCCGACCTCTCGTCTAGGGCGGAAACTTGGTATATTGGCCACTCTCCCCAACCTCCCCTCGGATTATGTAGATTTGCTCGAGAGCCCCCGCTTACCGTTTCGTGTGAAAGGTGAATACAACGAACTTTGACTATTCAGGTTCCGTTCTTAATTGCAAACTTTTCAGAAGAAATGTTTGGCATTGCTAATAATGTTTCTTATTGTTTTAAACTTTCATGGTCACTAACATTTCTTAGTTCAAACGTCTTCAAGAACGTAGTACAAACGTGCTTCTCCTGAACAAGTTTTCTTTATCGTCCACGTCTGAGTCCATCTAAACAAAACTGTTAAAGTTTTAACAATAATTAACATAACTTAATGCGTACTCAATTGAATTAACACCTTTAAAAACAGTTATTGAAGTTAAGTCATAATTGGTAATAGAAGTAATGATGAAAAATATGACTTCATTTTTTTTTCTATAGAGCTGGGGAAGTCAAAAAGTCAATGACCTATTAGTGCAAATTTTAATAGCCTGTTCATCCTGCGGATTTCCTCTAAAACTATTTAAGCAGGCACGCACATCCTGTATGTAATAGATTAGCCCGGTTTCACATCGTCGCCGCTGAACCCTAAACGGAGCTGTGTTAGAAGCAACTCGGCCGTGAAACTGATAACACTCTGAAAGAAATTTCCAATGCATATATTAAAGGTTTAATCCTTTGAAAACTTTACAACGTTGTATTTGTTCGATATTAAATAAGTTTCGGTTTAAGTCTTAAGACTTTTCAACTTTATGCATATCGATCGAGTTTGAAAGGAGTTTATTAAATGTAAATAAGTTAGTCATTATTATGATTGCTCGCTTTAGAAGCAATAATTAATGGATGGTTAATTTACTTTATTTAGAAAAAAACTGAACTCTTTGAGATAATTATTTTATACATCAAAACCATGAGTGTCAAAGAGGGTTTTCATGATCGGTCTTGAGAATGAATTAGTTTATTTTCTTATATCTTCAATTAAACGCACTTATCAGCTAATGAAATACGTACGCAATGAACGTTTTTGACTACATAATGTAGTCAGGAACGTAAGCACTTTTCTTCACACGTCTGTCAACAAATCAATAAGCTCATATCAAAGATACCCATTGCCACGTACCCAAGTTATCATCCCACAGAGTAAACTGCAAAAAGTATACTCTTCCAATGACTATGCTCCTGCTGACCACTCTCAACTGTGAGCATAGGCAGAAGATATTATACTAGTCAACAGGTACACTCAAGGGACTGTGCACTATAACTTGTACTCTGTTCCATCACTTCCGTAGTTTGGTGAGACGGTAGTCTGGTATGTCTGATGAAGACCAGATACAATACCAAACGACGTAAGTTAATAGAAGATTTTAACTTTTGCGTTGCATTGCGATAAGGATTATTACAATTCATTAAGTGGTGTGTGGCAAAAAAAACTTTGGGCCGCTCGCGCAGGCGATGCCACCATACACCAGTTGCCTCGTGACTACGGCAGTTGAAATACAGCCGAAACGTCGATCAGTGAGAAATAAAATTACTCATCAGTTTTTATTTTGGGTTTAGACCCGTCATGTATTACATTAGGGTGTTTCCCTGTCATACAAATACAAATATAAACTCGTTTATTTGTGTATTTTGAGTGTACAATATAGGTCTTAGCATAAAATACATTTGAATTCACCAAAATTTAGTATTATTAATTAAATCTAGTTAACGTCAGAAGTGCAAATCATCGCCATCGGACTATATACATATTTCTAGCGAGTAAAATATTCGTTATGATACTAAAAAATATTCTCAACTAACCACGAGTGTAACTTTGTTTTGAAAAAAAAAAGCCCTGTAATTCCTCTTATATCCTCTGGTAATGTGCATTTAAAACCTTTTTCCGCCATTACAAATGCATTATTTTCAGCCAGTGTCAGTCTCAATCAATGTCATACGAAGTTGTTACCACAAATTACTATCTCCGAGCTGTTTCTGAGTAACTTTATAACAAAGAACTTAAGGAGTAAAAACTCAGCATCAGAACAAACAGCACTGCGATTTCAAACAGAAACTTCAACTTTAAACAAATGCAACTTAAAGTTGAAATCAAAACAAGGTCGCAGTAATGACGCTAATGCAATAAGCAATATGCAAGGTTGGGAAAACTCCGACAAATGGATTCTAGGATATTGTGGGATTTGGGGACGACAAAAAATATTATGACGGTTATCTCAGTGCTGAGAGCGGGCTGCGACGGACTTCATTTGCTACAAATCATTTTAAAATAATCTAAGAGATAATCTGTGAAATTCCCTTTGATCAGACATTGTCAAGTCCTTTGCAGTCTGTTACTTATTAATGATAAGGAAGATATACGATAGTAAGATCTATTAGACGCCTTTTGAAATGGACTTGGGTTCTTAAGAAATCAAATCTAGCATTTTTGGTATGCACTTTTTTTTATTGAAATCTAATAACCGTTGATAAAGAGTCGCGTACTCCATCATCATTATCATCATCATTGGCAACAGCATCTTAACAGATGATTAGCAGTGCCATGGTGGTCTGCATCTACATCCTACGTGGTACAATAACTTATAAAATGAAAACGAATGGTAGCGATTTTCTATCGTTACGGATTTATTTAACTGAGCAAAGCATCGCAACATACAATAATAATGAAAACCTAATAACTTGAGTACCAATTGCACATAGATTCGAATCCCTCTTTTAACCTAATTCCTGCCAAACAAGCAAACTGGAGCGCGTAAAAAACAAAATTTACATACATTACCTCACGTCGAAGCAAAGGAACGATAAAAGGAAACAAGCTAAGTGCTTGGAAATTTTAAACTGAGGAAAAGATTAAAGAACACATCATTTGGAGGGAAAATTCTTCAGAACAGGGAACTCGGATAGAGTTGGGAACTTGGGAACATTCTTGTGATTTAAATCGCTCCCCTACCACGGACGTTTAAAGTGCCTTTTCCTGACTTGAATAACGGCATTTATTTATTTCTTAAGATTTTTAAATTAAATAAGCGAAAGCGCACCCTGTAAAAAAGGGTAGAAGTCTGTATTTAATTGATATGAAACCTTAAATATGATTAACTTTCTGAAATTGTAGGAAGTACATTAAGTACAAGTACAGTAGTTTATAGGAACCAGATCCATTTTTTTAAATTAGACTATCTGTTTATTCTTATTTTTTCGTCATTGTGATATTGTTTTTATACTTGCGCTGTTAGCGTTCGATATGACTTCTTTTCCACTTCATTTAAGATGCAAATGCTAACGGCCATGAAAACACGTTTAGACGAAAAAGAAAATGCACTCATATTATATGTATTTTCTTTCCTAAAAGTCGTAGTTTGCATTAGCGTCTTGCACCAAAAAATCTCTCCTTACAAGTTTAAGAGTTGCTTGCAAGAGAATTTGAATTTTTCAATGGCGCCGTCGGTTCAGTAGCATGGCTTCAAGGTGCGCTATATTCTTCAAAACGAGAAAACTTCTCGAATATTCCGAACTGAAATGAAACGGAATTTATCAAATTGAACGAGAAATTACTGGAATGCGTCCGACTACCTGTGATGGAGGTCGTATATTGAAATATTGTAAACATCAGTCGGATATTGCTTACAGATAACGTTCAAAGTTAAAAGATATTTGATGCAGTCGAAATTTAAAATTAGGATTTTTAGACTGGTATGTACAGAATCTTTATACTTATGAACGGAGATCCTTTTTGATTTTATTACATATAGTTTTAAAAAATATTTTTTTAACGACATTTTATAATATCTTAATAAATTAAGGTTAGCTTTATCTGTATTTGTTCATACGGAATTACGTTCCAAATTAAGATTATTCGTTGCTTAGTGCTTTCCGTTTCATTGTCCGTTGCTATTGGTCTGAATCTGAAATTTCCTCTCACATTTTGATCTCATACAATTTATCTGTGTTAGAAAACAGTGAATTCTTCCTAATTTTATATGAAAAATACAGCAACTCCAAAAAAAGATGACGAAACATAAGGTACCACGTGACGGCGGTTGAGTCATAGATCGCCCGTGACCGCGCCCTTGCCCCTGGCTCGATATTTATGACGCCATTACTGACCCGCCACTTTGTCAAAAACACGCCATTTTATGAATATGCCACAACTTTTTAAAGGCATTTTAGCATAGGTTATGTTTGAGGTTTGTACAGTAAGAATGTCTAAAAGTTCCGTAGAATATTTTGATATTTGCGAGGCTCATACCTGGTAAGTTCGTTTCTGTCACATTTAGTTTGCTTCGTAACTAAATTGTTGAAATACTTCGTATTCTAATAAATAAAAGCTCACCGTGTCACTTAGGATTCGACCAAGACTGATACGCAGAACTAAATTTATTAATTTGTTTTAAGTGTTTCGAGTACAAGGCTGAGCAATTCTTTAACGACGACTATGAAGTTTTTTCATCCACTACATAACCCTAATGGCCTCCGATTATCCTTTTTTCTACCGACCCCTGAAATGCGAAATATTTTATAATTTTTCAGCGCGATTTCAGACCGAGGTATGCTAATAGCACGGAAGTACGTGTTTTGTCGAAATTCACGCGAACATTCGGAAACGTTGAATATAAATCGTTTGTACATATACCGGCACGTCAAGTTAGACACCGAGACATCTTATACAAGTGTAATAAGAGCTATTTTGCAATGAAAATTTATATTCTAAAATGAAAACATTTGACTACGTCCAATAAAATGAATTGCCATTTTGTGTAATTTTACAACCATATTTTGTACATTATGTTTTATGAATGTTTCCAATCATTCTTTGGAAAGCTGCGTCTCCATCTACATGCAGCAAGATATTGCAAATAGAACATACCATGTTTTCTCTAATAGATATTATACGCGTAGGCAGGTATCTAAATAAAATTATCTGATAATGAAATTCATTGAAGAATAGAATAGATACTATGTACGTAGTACTTAGTGTCTGGGCACCTGAACTTAATAATATTTGAAGCCTTTGAATATTATAATATAATATAATACAAAGTAAAGAAAATGTTTCAAAATAATTGATGTTGCGTAAAACTCCACGTACAGGTATAATAAACCAACGTTTTTGAAATAAATGCATAAAATTCAGTCGGCAAATTGTTTCTTGAAACACTCAAGTCGGCGTTTTATGTGAAAGTAGGTCTTATTACAACCTCGGCATAAAATAATTATGCAGCATAATAAATTTACGCTTTCTAAAATATTCTGGGTAATGTTGCCGAAAAATAATGTTTCTCTTCAGAGAGAAAATAAGTTTTTTAATAAATACTCCACTGTTTACGAGTTAAAAGTTTGGGCTAAACTCTTTATCTTGTAGTTAGGCTTTATTTGAAAGGCCATGTTTGTCTAAGGCAGGGGTAAACAAACTTTTAGCTTACGTTTTAAAGCAAAAGACATTTGATATACAATAATGGTTACAACATTTGGGCACAATTCAGTAAATGATACAGAAGACGCAACGAGATTAGTAACACGAGTAAGATTAAAACAAAGAAATTATCTTGATTAAATAAATGTTCATTATTTCTACAGCTTTACATAATCCCACACATTTCTGCAGCAATATGATACAGATAAATAATAACATTGAACGTTAAGACTGTCTGTCATTTTGGTTTGATATCAGAGTTGTGGCATGTATTTGTTGACACACATAAACGATGCAATGTTATAATGATGAAAACTAACGTTAAACGCTGAATGCCACATGTTGACAACCACTGGAACAGACCAAACAATAGCGACGCCGTGACCTTACAAAATGTAAATGTATTCAATCTTGTTCATGTGCCTACGTATTTAGGCATACATTTGTGTAACATTGTGCATTACAGATTGATCTAAATAACATTTTTCACAGTTGGGACTTTATTCAGATGGAAATACGGACTAGGTGCGATAAAACCTTTTTATTATTACTATTCAAATCGTAGTTTCAATCTATCGGCAACCAATCCCAGTAATCGTTGACCAGTAAAGATAGATATACTATCCGACGGGGGTGTTACGTAACTCCAAGCAATTGCGATGGCAAAGGTGTTAATAAATGGAGTAAAACGTCAAATAAATGTAGAAAAATAACTAATAATTTTATTTTTATTCGATTACTTCACAGAATAACTAAACTATCCGCTGCCACTGTTATACTAACATCATATAAAACACCTTCCGCATTTCACAGTCATTCAAATTAAAATCCAACGTTCATCTCCTTTCATGATGCATTCCGTTCTACGTCTCTTACTCTCTTGCGTTCCATTTCACGTCCATATTCCACATAAATATAGTGCATAGGACCAATGTTGTTCGCAAAACATGAGTATAAAAGTACATAGTCTCTGTCCCTTCATTCTCGTAATTCTGTGACGCGGCAGTATAACATACATGACCGTAGAGATATCAAACCTTGACTCAAGAAGCATTTGAGATACTACCTTGATGACGTCAATACAATTAGGCAAAAGGAAAGCTATCAACTTAGGTAAATAATAGTCTACCTAGCCAATTTCGACTACGGTGGCCGTAACAACGACTAACCGACTGCGCGGGACATATAATAAGTGTATGCGCAGGTGCACTCTCTATTCCATAAAGCCCGATGGGACAGCAATCTGTCACGACCGGAGAGAGATCAGGCGCAGGACCAACAGCTTTGTGCTTACCGAGGCACGGGGGTAAAACGCCGCCATTTTATATACTCCAGGCTTTCCTGAGAATTTCTGAACAGAAAAAGGGTGGAACCAAAGACCTCCAGCGCAGCCGTCGCTTTAAAATGCGATCCTCTAACAGCTGGGCCACCGAGGGAAAAAACTTAGGTAATACCTACCTAAAAGTGGAATGCCTTTGAAAACGGGATGCATACGGTACGGCAAACGCTTTCATTGCGGGTTTTTCACGGTGGAAGAGCACATGCACAAATGCTGGGTTAGGTAATCGCAGTTCAACTGCATATACTGCTTTTGTGCGGGACGTTTGTTTGGATGGAACTGGTGCAGTTAGTTTTTATTTGTATATTTGAATTTTATTGCACTGTGTGTTAGGACATTCTCTACCAGTCAACTGCATCTGAATATGTTTCCTATGATCGTCGTATTGTATGAGAAATGCTTATCCGATTATTTTATGATGTCATTTATAAGTGGTATTCCTTCTCCTCAATTGAATAACGCCTTTTTAAATTCGTTTTATTTTTTTTTCATTTACTGTCACGGTCACCGCCACCTTACCAGTTTGAGAGCCAAACTAGCATGCACCTTGCATCATATTTTGTTTCTATCATCATCATCTAATTTAAGAGCCACGCTCTTGTCGGTGGAGTTTTTTCCATTCTTTACGCTCTTCCGCCATTCTTTTGACCTCTTGATACGACGCAACATTCAACTTTTGCTTTATTTGATGCATATAGCTTATTCTTGGTCTTCTTCTCTTCCTTTTTCCTTCTATTCTTCCCTCTATTATCGTTCTAAAGAAAATGTCTTTGAATTCTTTGAATTGTGATTGAATTGATGAAAGAAAGATAGGGAGAGACTGGAAGCGTTTGAGATGTGGTGCTGGAGGAGGATGGAGAGAATTAGCTGGACGGAGAAAAAAACTAATGAAGAAGTCTTGAACTTGGTAAAGGAAAAGCGAAAACTAATAGAAACAATTGAGAGTAGAAGAGGGAGAATGCTGGGACACTTGATACGACACGACAATTTTGTTTCTAGTGACGGCATTTTTTAAGTTGTGCATGTAAGCGATTTTCGTTTGAAAATGGTACGGCATCGCTGTCCTCTACCATATCTTAGGATTAACAAATAATTTAGTATTTTCTCATTAAAACAAAAAGCCATTGTTAACACGTTCAGTGCCACTAATCTGCAGCTGAAGCTAATTGCAGCTGGAGCATTCCCGTTTTTGCGACGCCATTAATCTAGCTTACGTATCCGATCTGACAGGGAATTCTATTGCCTGCTTTTCACATGGGAATAATTTTAAGTTTTCAACAATAGGTAGATATTACGAAATAATAATTCAACGAATATTTTTTGTCTTTTTTAAGTATCTTTATTTTCCAAGTATTTTAACAATCAATTTAGTAGTAAATGTATTTTAAAATAAAGTAACGTTATACTTTCCTTATCCTACAAAGCTTTAACAATTACCATGTAATAAATAGCAATCACAAATTAATTGAACAATCTACAGGAAAATATGTAGTCTAGGTATTCATCAGGAAAGAGAATTAACAGCCCAACTGAGATCTACGCTAGGTAAAGCATCTCTAATTCGTTGCGTGAAATTACTTATTTAGGACCGTTGCAGCATTATTCACTATCGCAATTTCTTATATTTGACCTGTGTGAAATATTAAAACAACGGCATTCCTGAAGCTAGCAGCTCTGCTATTAATCCGGCTCGGAGTCGCCAATTAATACTCGGCAATCGCTAATAGATGAGGGCGAATTACGCCTCCAACTAATATAAATGGCTAGATATTTTTATAAAAACCTATCGTATTAATTTCTGCAAAATAAACATTTCACAGCTAAGACCAGCATTGCTTGTAAAAAACATATCGTGCTCAAATAATTTTTTAGAGAATTTGTATGTGTTTTAAAATTAAAGACCAGTTCATTTAAATAGATAATTAGACGCTAGCCTAATATGTTAAGAGGTTGTTATATCAATTGGTAACAAAGTACAAAGGAAGCCCAAACCACAGTTATTAAAATTTTATAATTTTGCATTATCAATAATTTGCTACAACACATTAATCTACCTTCTAAATTGAGTTACTTCATCGCCTTATCAGAATAAATTAAGCATAAATAATTATATTAAAACTTCAATAAATGAGGCATTTTGTCTCAAAGCCGAAACTTGAGAAGAAAATTAATAAACATAGTATTCATAATATAACGGTAGCGCTCTAAGTCACGGGGAAAGTAGTAGTTGATAGCAAATAGCAAGATGTTTACTCTACGCGCAGTTTGTTTAGTTTGCGTGACCTGATTTGCTTCCATAAGTGAGCTATACTATCCGTAGTTCTGCTTCTTTTGTGTCAGGAGTAAGATCACCGGCGGAACAGGCCAAAAAGGGGTGGCTCAGGCTGACCCGTGACGACGTAAACGCTTGGGAGCCCGACAGCGTAATGACCATACAATGGCTCTATGTGGACCCAGCGGTGGTAGTACAGATTTAAAACACTGGATTTATTTATTTATAATGAATTTACAACAAATCTTAACTTAGGGAATTATGCTATTCACAGCGTTACATAAACCTGTGGTTTTACCGAACGCTGCGCTTGTTGAGTCGTCATCGTACTCGTACTTATGAATTTGATGTAGAATAATGTATTTATTACACTAAGCAAACAAATATCTATTAATACATAACATGCATAATTCGATAACATCTACGCCGACCCGATAAACATTCAATATAGGTGTACCTAGTTACCGCTTCACCCGACCCGCGCGCCATAGCACTCGCTCGCAACGCAGCAGTACCGGTTTTAACTAGGTGCCGGATTACCAAAATGTATGTCGTAATGTTGGCTTAGCGTGGATTGGTCAAACAATAACTACTGGCCAAAGTCTACACACACATTAACGTGTCCTCTGAAAAAACCGCATTGATGATTTGAATCAGGACCTATCCAATCACAATGAAGTCATGCTGGATCTGATCATCATAATTAAAACGCTTAAGGTTTCGCCTTTTGGGCTTAACCTAATCCAACATATATAAAACGATGAAAATCTGCTAACCCCTTTTCTAGTTACTAAGTGGTGTAACTTATACGACTTATTTTTTTACATATAAAGATATTATGTCGATAAGCGTATGGTGCAAACCAGTGTACCTAAGTATGTAAACAAGCAAAAACACGTAGGTAATTAAGAGCAGATAATGTCGTGTTGTGGCCGCGCGTGTGAGCTACAGTGAGCCGGGGCGTCGAGCGTCGCGAACTTCCGTGTTACATCCTACACTCAAGGTTGCCAACCACTGGCTTATTACACGACTTGTAACTTACAAGTCTTTTACTAAAAATAAGATTGTTTTTTTTGTTCGATGACATCCATACACATAAACATGGATAAAATTCTCGAACTAACATTAATAAAATAAATCAAAAGTTGTATAAATTGGAGAATGGTAGTATAGTCCGTAATCAACTCATAAATTAAGAGTTTGACACATCTCTTAAGATGAATACAACTGTTTACGTTATAGATACGGCTTACTAATACTTGGCCGCTTAGATAATAATATTTTGACGTTTTTAATGTTGATACAAAATGTATAGAAAGAATTTAAAACTTCCTAAATTTGTAAATTTTTTAATAAATTTTTTGACAAAATTAAAACGTCAAAATATTAAATATGACCGGCTAAATTACAATACATTTCTACGAGGCAACGACTGGTGGCTGCTAGAGAAACATAATTTGTATCTTTATATAAGTCATATAAGAACACAGAAACACCTCTAAATTTGAGTTTTAGAACACAATTAGTCCATGTCGATACAAAATTTTATTTTTCAAATCACCACATTCACACAGCATGACAAATGGAACAAACTTTTTCGATTGGTTAAATTAAATTCACTTGGAGCGCGAAACGGCAGAATTTCGAAACTTCCTCAACAAATTACAGGCTCGTTTCATATATGATTAATTGACAGCCCTAGCGCCAGAGGAGGCCAACCCTCGCAATCCGAAGCGACTTATAATTAATAGCGGCGTGTTTGCCGAAAGTTGAGAACGCCTGCTTCCGTTGTCAAACTGTGCAGAGTCAGGGGCTCTACTTTGGGAGCTGTAATCTTTACTTTCTACTCTTTCTCTCTTGCCTTAAATCACTATATCATCGCGAGTAAAAAGGATAGCTAGAACCCTAAGGTAACTCAGCTCCACACACAAGAGTTTTAAAAAAGGCTCCGCTTTTTTGTTAAACGCGTTTTTTGTTCCGTGAAAAAACATACTTCAAACGAGTCATGGAATAGATAAGAGTCATGGAATTAATCAATGGAAATTTTGCACTTAGTAATTCAGTACAAGATTACTAAAATGTCTTTGTGAGTAGAACTTCAACATGAATCGCGGATTTGAAGCTGCGAGCGACATATTATGGCGAACATATTTTCCGGAGGCATTTGCTTTGACTGAAACACTCGAGTTTAGTAGGTGGTGAATACCTTAAGTGCAAGTAAACTTCCTGGTTAGAACTTTTGCTGATATTTTTTTTGGTGGACATAATGTTTGTGGCGATTATTACGAGTAAAGTTTGTTGTTACAAACAATAGCAGTTACATATTTGCCAAATATCATTAATAGTCTTTTGATTTTTTGCTAATATGGACCTTTTTTAATTATGATTTAAAAACACTTTTTATGTAGTATTTTTCATCATAATCATTTACAAGCCTTTACGTTGCTCTACCAAATAAAATATACGCTATTACAGTACATAAAGAGTTGCATCCAGTTTTATTTAAAAAAATATAACTATACTCACTCGTATCAAATATAACAAGAGGAAAAACGTAATCAAAACAGTACCGCCCACGCGAATAAAGCCGATCCATTCCCTCCTCAATCACGGCAGCCATCACAAATGACAGCTACTGTCAAAGTTTTTCCCGCCCAGCAGCGCGCGGCCATTTTCTATGGCGAGGGAATAAACAGCGCTCAGCCAGAAGTTTAGATATTAAAATAACGAGTTGTGAATTGCAAACTTTGATCTGTGTGGGTTTCAATGAAGAATGTAAAGCTTAAGGTTGGTTGTAGTGTATTTTTTGTGTATACAACTAAAGTATTTTTTTCAATGGGAATGACCGTCACTCTTGAAATTATTTCAAGTCAAAATCAACCTTACAAAGTCATATCTTTTTTATTTCCTGCCAAGTACCTAGAACACTGACGCAGAAAGAGTTTACCTTTCTTAGTTACTAATTAGAAAACAAACTCCTCTATAACGCTACGAAAAGTAAAGCGTAAATTATAAAAGCCGTAACATAAATAACGAATTATCGCGCTTCGATATTTTCATCTCGATCATGGTTTATCGCATTCATCACGCAAATGACAGCTACAGGTAAACTTTTACGCGCCAACGCGGCAACGCGAGCCGCCATTTTATGTAGGCAAGGGAATTCCGCCATTTTATAAAGGCAAGGGAAATCGCCTAACTTCAACAAATAACGAGTCGCTAATTACAAAACCTCCTGGGATCGACGACCAGAATACAAATTAATGACGGAACACACGTCTGCTTCACACGTAGGAGTATATAAAGATCGACGGTGTTGATTTAGGAAACCGGGCCTCTCATTATCATACATAATTGTTTAAACCTTCAGATAATTTACGGTGACAGGACACTGATCCTGATATTATTTAGCGACGCGAACATGCAGAGACGTGAATTGTTTATATTAGGCGTCAAATGATATTAATAGCTACGTTCCCGCTACTACTGGCGTTCCTAGCTAACTTCGTTTCGCACCCGGCCCCGTTTTATAGTTGTTATCCTAAACGGGGCCAATACGATTCCAACAAAGTAAAAATCATATAAATCGGTTCTCCAATTCTCGAGTCATAATTGGAGAAACTAACATGACTTTCTTTTATGTAGGTATATAGACTTTCAAGTGCAAAAATATTTCAGTTATGGAAAAGTGACGACTCTACAAGCTTTCGAAACATGTAACATTTTATCAACCCATCACTAACAATCTCAAACACAGAACATTTAATTTCAAAAGAGCATAAACATGAGATTTCAACTGAGATATTTTTTATTTACATTAACTTTTTACCTTTTGCTCAAAATATTCGTGCTCAGAAAACATTCTTAACCTTATTTCCATTATCTTGATTGGACAAATAAAAGTTGTCAACATAATATGACTATTTTAAAAGAAGATTTCAAAGCAACTGCTTTTTACGTGGACATGTCTAGGGCAAAAGAGCGAGAGGCCAAAGCCCTGTCTAGGGATTGTTTTTTTATTTGTGTCTGCAGTTTTAGTCATGACATGACCTATTAGCACAGACAAATTAAAGACACGGTTTAATTAACAGTTTGAAAAGTATCAACTCAGATAACAACGTACACAGTACAGGTCATCTCTTTGGCGATTTTGAAATGCAAAAGTTTTTTATTAATAAATGTTTTAATACCTGTAGTGTTTGTGGTATCTATACATAAGTAGATACACACCGTCTCGGGGCAAGCTACATAGGTTGCTACGTCAGTGACATAGTCTATACCAGTCTAGATGTCTATGGTCACAACACGGGAGGCGCGGGCGAGAGTGGACGTAGGCTATCGCTATGTGTGCTTGTGAGGCGAGTCGATGTTGGGAGTCACGTCCAGAGTGAAGAAATGAGCAACGCTATTATACAGAATTGAGATAAAAACTTATCTGACACACTAGTTAAAAGTATAATATTGTGGCATTTGTTTGTGATAAAAGTAGTTCGATTAAAAACAACTAAGTCCAAAACACGTTTCATACTGGTTGCCAAATTCCTAACGATCCAGACTCTGACTTTTAATACGCGAAGATCTAATAACACTTTGCCATCTGTCCAAGAGGCCTTTATTGTTTTCAGGAGTCGCTCGGCGTCAGGGGAGACCGCAAAATGATTTATGTTGTTTTGTTTTGGACGTGCGACCCGATAATGGAGTGTTAAGTTTTGCGAGCAACTTTCATTGCAGCTTCTCGTGTGATGCTTTTAACTTTATGAAAATTGTTATAGATGAAATAAGAAACCAAACATTGCGCACGGGCGGGACAATTTTTTTCATCTTTAATAATATAATATGACAATGTGAGTGTTAAAAAACATTCTAAACCGTTATGAAAATTTTGGTTATTTAAACTAATGTCTCACGGACGATAAATAATAAGAAATTCTATAATCACTGCCCAATCTTGTCCTTATAATTGGGAGCTATCAGTAATCCTAATGTCACATTCTAGCTTTTTTCTTAGTTGTACCTTCATTACTGAAATGGAAGCTAGACTTATAGGCTATTTATCTTGTATTAAAACGTCTGATATAAAGCAATTTCAAAAGTAACATATGTCATTACAAAAACGAAGATTTTGTGATAGACGTCACGTCACCGTAATGACCCATCATGACCACGTCTTTACTTAGATTACTGTGGCAATCACAATACAGCGCTGTCATTTTGGAACATATTGTATACGGTCAAAATGGTCACCCATCCAATCACGACCGCGCTCAGCGTGCCTCAACTTTAGTAATCACTTCCTAGACACTGTTGCCGATGCGCTACAAGCATCGCTACCTCTAGCACGAAATTAACCTTCACTTACCTCTTTCGCAGAAGGCGCCCTCATAGTCTCCGTCTCTGCATTCGCAAATCGGTCCGTCGTCAGTACTGATGCAGACGCCGCCATGCTGACACGGGTCTCGGCGCTCACACGCATCTCCGCTCGCGTTTCCTATGCGAGATGACTAAAACAAGAGAAAATCGTATGTAAAAAAAATATTTCTAATAAGCTTACAATATTGGTGTGAGATTTTGAGCTGTAGTGGAAATCCCATGGATAGCTTCACGTAGAATCTGAACTACGGGTATCAAAGCATTTAGATTTTCAATCCTAAATTGATATTTTAACAGTAGGTACAGACGTAGAAATAAATAAAGCTATGATTATGATATCACCTGAAATTTGGTCTGAATTATTTAATACATTATAATTAAAGTGTAATTTATTCAGGAACTTTCAAGCACTCCAGTCAAACCTAACGAAATAAAAATAGGGCAATGTTACAGTGAAATTAAAAATACTTGCAAAAATAATGGATGGACAATGTTTATCTAATTATTTAACCCTTTTCAAAACAAGTAAGAATGGAAATCTAAGAATAAACTCAAACAATAGTAAAAGATTAATCCAAGCGTAAATTACGTTTCACCACTCAACCCGTTGGGACCCATGTTAACGCGAGATTACCAGAAAATCCCGTCTGAAACAGGGTTCCCAGCTAAAAAATGAGAATACCTAGACCCCTTTGGTCCTAGGTTCTAAACTAGAAAGAATTTCTGCTTGTATATAAACGAATAATGTTAAAATAGAAGTAGTCTTTGAAACTATATTTTGTATGCCATACTTCCCATACAGCCATCATAATTACTGGTAAATAAATAATTATAAAGACAAATTTTCATAATTTCATTTGTAATTTTAATTTAGCTTCAACTTTTACCTGTTTTTTCAACATCTGTCAAAATCTCGTTCTCGTATCTAAGCAATACCAAACCCCTAAAACCGGGGTAATCTCCCATCTCACCTCAACCCTTACGAGTTCATCCCAGTTCAAGCCGGTTGGAACCGGTTCCCGATCCATTATCTGATTAAGTTAACGTCTGCCGTCGATGCGATTAGCGACGCTAACGACGCTCGCCAAGATTATCGTTCGAGTTTACCGAATGCGCAGGGTGCGGGAAATTAGGGGTTAACGCCTTCGTGGTGCAGGTCGGGAGCTAGATGTGGAGATGCCTTAATTAGCTGGCGAGCACGCAAAATCATAACAAGAAGTACTTCTATTAAGGCCCAGTTGCGTCATCGAAAGTGAACTCGACTAATGGATAAATATCGTTACCAGCGGTTTTACGACAGCGTTACGTGTTTTGAAGAAAAAATACCTTAACCAATGGTTCTGACATTCTTAAATTTGGTTAAGGTATTTTTTCTTCAAAACACGCACAATCGTTAATATTCTTCCGCAGGTAGTAACGACATTAGTTGAGTTAACTATCGATTACGCAACTGGACCTTATAGAGGTACAACTATCGTAGAACCATGGTTGCCTGCCCAATGTTATTGTTTTACTTTGCGGTGTCTTTGATTCATCCCTTCTTACTGAAACATGTTTTGGATTCAAGAATTGTTCATTTTTCACATGAGAAAATAACGACATTGCATAGCTGTAACAATTGATCAACATTGTTTTAAAATCCCACTTCAACAGCAACTAATCAGGATGCACTAGAATCCGGTTAAAACAAAATCTAAATACTATCCTTTACAAAGTTGAGGTCAGGTTAAGCGAATTAACTCTTACAATATAAAGGAAGATATATTTCACCTCGAATATTTTCGAACCATTTACCCTGCACTCGGCATAAACTATCGTCTCACATAAATAGAAGAATCAAAGTTGTGTAAGCCTAAGATAGATGACCCTTCAGACAATGAGAGAAATCAATGTTTGTCAGTTTTCCTTATTTGATGTTGGAAACTTGGAGAATTATACTTGTAAGTCGGAAAATGTTCGTGATTGGGGTGCAGGTAAAGTTTGATGACTAGAGGTACTGAGATCGATTCCCTTTATTAGTGTAGTTTGGATATGATGTTGAAGATTTGATACTAATTCAATAAAAATATGGTTCCTTGTCTCGTTGGCTAAGTTAAGCTTCCTTTCTCTTTTGTACGTGGCTTGGCATGATATATCAGGTACCTCCATGGGACTGGATTGTCACTAAATATTGTAGCGTTTAATAAAGAAGCCTATCCGAAAATACTCTCCATTACAAAAGTTTGCTAAAGGTAAAATAAACCAGCTGATTGCGACAAAAATCTTAAGAACACTTCACGTTGCGCTGAAATTAATGATTTTCCTTTACGTAGGCGGAGCAGAGGCTACTCTCCTATTCGAAGTCGTACCTCCAGCTCTACCTGTCCTTGTTACTCATTAAAGCATTAAAGCGAGTGTGAGCAGGAGAGTTAGATACTAAAATGCGGACAAAGTGATACAAAATAGGACCTCAAAAGTAAAGTCGTCAGCCAACTTGGTTCGGGGCTAATTTTAGACAAGTCAAGAAACTTTAAGTGACGTAATGAAAACTTGAGTTGAGGTTTACGTAACTAATTTGTATTGTGTTCTTTATGATGGTATGAAATATCTATGTTTTTTTGTAGAAAAATAGTACTGAAGGGAATTTTGTAGGAAAATAGTAGAAAATAGTAAGGGACTGTTCCACCACCATCACCATCCTTGATGGGACAGTAAGCTTTAACCAACGTATAATTCAAATATGGAATGTAATTCGTATAAAATAGCAGACAGATAACGCTAATGGAAACTTATTCACTCATTGTAAAACAGGGCCTAACTATTTTATATCAATCTATATCTCATTTTTTTCTTCTTAATATTTGTTTCTTTAAAATGCCTGCCTGTCTACCCCGTGACCACGAACTTTGTAAAGTGTTCGAGACGTCGGGATGAAAAATCTAATAAATTATCGGGTAAATATCTATAAATTGTGTTTTATTAAATGTGTAGTATTTGCGTAAACTTCAGAAACAAGTATGCCTGATCCTGTAAACTTATTTATTACGTTTTATTGTCACCATTGTCGCTAACATATTACCTAAGCTCTTCTGAAAATCGTTTAAAGAAATTTGAAACATATTCGAGATTTTTCTAATTAATTATGTCTTTGAATACTGTAATGATTCCATTGTTCTCCTAGTCGTTACCGCTATTAACGGATTTTTGCTATAAAACATTAATTAACGTGTTACATAATGTATGTAAGCAGGGCGAACTCATTAGTTTTATGGCTCATTAATCACGCATTATTGTTATGGAACGAGCAATTTATAAACTCTTTTTCATAGTTTTAAAAAGCAATTTACCATATTATGTAAAAGCTTTAAAAAAATTACAAATTTTATAGATTTATTACGAAGACACTTAACAAGTCTTCATTTTCAGGACTCAATATTTTTCATAGTGTAAAACTTTAATAATCGAAACAAAAGCCTAAGGCGCAATTTCTTCATCGATAGAAATGGTAAAGTAACGATAGCTGCGATTGAATATTTACGATTGTGTGTTTTGAAGACAAAACACCTAAACCAATGGTCTTTAAAATAGCCATTCTGACATTTGGTTAGGGTAGTTTATCATCAAAACAGACACAATCGTAAATATTCTACCGCTGGTAACAAAACTTTACTATTATTAACGATCAAGAAATTAGGCCTAAATTGCGGGACTGAAACTATATAAAAATCAAGTCTGACAAAGGTTTACAGGCAACAAAAAAGTTTTTGTAACTATAAAAAAATATGTAATATAATTCACACCAAAATACAATCCATTTCTCAATCTAATGGGCCACTTCATGGCATTTACGAATCGTAAAATCTACAATCTGATCTACATCTTTTGTTTCAATAACCTCAGAGGTTGTTGACCTTTGACCTTATACAAACATAAGTGATTACCCACAGAAATAGTCGTTAGTTTTAGTAGAATCGTAAGAAAGATCGTAGGAACCCGTAGAAGAAAAACCGAAGGAAATTAGCTGAACATCAAGCCACAAATAACAACAACAAAACGTTAATTTCATCAGGTTTGCCAAAATATCGGTTGCTAATCGTTACAGACATGTGCCCGGATAGCCAAAGACACAGGGTTCGATTCCTCGTACAATTTGTATCACATACAAGTACAAAAAGGCGTACCCATTTCAATTAAAGATCGAACAATAGTACAGTCAGCCCTCAAAATGTCTCTGAAAACCTTTCGTCTGCCTGTGAAAAGACACCACATCTTGCGACGCATACAATACGTAAGTGCTTGTGCTTGTGCCATCTCAATAATGAGACAAGTATACACAAAATGACGTGCATTCGTTATCGCGAGGGAGATGGAAGTGATGCTGAGAGGATATAAAGTAGAGTGGTTTAAGAATGTATAATATAACATATGCAAGTGCTGTCTTAGACGGATATGAATAATAATAATAGTCCCCCTAGCCGATTTCGACTACGGTGGTCAGTCACAACGAGTAATCGACTGCGCGGGACATATTATAGTGCACAAGTGTGTGCGCAAACACAGGTGCACTATTCCTTTCACTCTCATAGCCCGATGGGACAGCAATCTGACACGACCGGAGACAGATCAGGCGCAGGATTAACGGCTTTACGTGATTTCCGATGCAAGGACGGAGTGAAAGACCGCCAACTTCCAAACTCCGGGCTTCCCTGAGAATTTTTGAACAGAAAAACCCAGGAATATATTTTTAACCCGACCCGGGAATCTAACCCGGGACCTCTGGCGCAGCCGTCGCTTTTAAATGCGACCCTCTAACCGCTGCACTAATGATGAATAAGTAAGTAAAGTTAAAATAATGAACACACGGGATTTAATGCAACCACACTTATTTATATGGTAAACATATTAAATCCCATGTGTTAATTATTTTAGTAAAATGCAACAAAGTTTTAAATCATATAAGTAAAGTTAGCCTATAAGCATCCCACTGCTGGGCAAAGGCACTAAGCAGGGACATCAAGAGGTCGCCACTAAATTGTCTATGGACTGCACTAAACCACGTATAAATGTATATTATTCCAAGTACATGACAGCTGTGTAGTTTGACGTTCTTTATATCTTTTGATTTATTTAGGAAAGAAAGAGATAATTACTTTATTTTCAGGTTTAGTGGCTGCAAAATCAGGCCCAGTATCCTACTAATGAGTGCTCTATTTGATTTTCCGATACTCTTTTCTCTGAATGCGTCTAATTTGATAGCGTCATACAGGAACAAATCGCTCGTGTCGTTACAGGAACGATGAAGTTTCCAGGAAATCGGGACGCTTTACTTCTTACATTTTTACTCTTAGATCCCGATCACCATCCATCCTCAGAGTCTCTAGGGTTGTCAACTCTGCACGCAAAATAATATTTTAAGAAAGTAAAATGACTTTACTTTTTACTTTTATAAATTTTCCTTATAAACATTAATATATATTTTTTTTATAATAGATATTGTATACTCACATAATAAATTATCCAAACTTATATGGCTTAAGCACTTTTGAAGGTTTATTTACGTCAATATTACACATTTTTAATTTTTTCACTGCTATTAACATGTGAAATTCGTATGTATCTAATCTAAATCCGTTTAATTGATTGCGTTGTATGAAAATAAATAATTATTTAAACTACACAAGTTTTTAATCAATTTTTTTAGGCCAAGAATCAACATCGAAAAATGTTGAGTTTGATTAGTAGAGCACTCTTTGTTCCTTTACTCTCATAGTTCTGTTCGCTTGACCGATATTTGTTTTATTCCTATCCTAACCTTCTCAAGTCGACAACCCTATCTCGTATGTGGCACGTGCTTCGCGTACGAAACGGTTGATATCACTGGGACATTCTTCATAACGGATTGTTCTATGAAGTAGATTAATGCACTGGAAACGAAGCTTGATTAAGAGACTGCGCCGCTTTAGTGGCTGTGAGATACTAAATAAAGCAGGGAATTTTGGACTGAGATAATTTTAGGTTAAAAAAAGCTATGATAGATACCAGAACTCAATATCAATATGCTGGCGATTATGTTCGAATTTAGCTTTCATGTAAGCTCTTTCAATGAAGCAAAGTATTTTTTCTCAAGTTACTTTGACCTATCTAACACTGTTAGTACACCAATGCATTATCGCATGCAGCAGCAATGCGGCTCAATACCGACAAGGATACAACTATTTGACGACACGTGTGGTGTATTGGTTAGCGCTCCTGACTATTACGCCGGCCGTTGCGGGTTTGAATCCCGCAGGGCGCAAATATTTGGGTGATGAGCACGGACATTTGTACCTTTGTCATAGATGTTATATGTATTTAAGTATTTATGGGAGACGCTCCCGTCATAATCGTTGTCTGGTACTTCGTAACACAAGGAAGAAAATTCCTTACCACGAAACCAGACAATTGGTGTGTTGTCTGGCGCATATTTATCATTACATCTCTCATCACATCAGCTATGTTAGAGCTAGACAATAAAGCATATGTCAATGTTGCATGCCGCATTCAAATATCATATTCCGCATGCGAATGCGGCGATGTACTAAAGGCGTATAACATTCAGCCATATTTTCTCGTATGAAGTATGGCGGCTGTTTGACACTTGTTTCAGGTAAGTTAAACGGAACAACATAAATCAAACTAGACTGCTACTTAATTTTGAACTCTGATAACCAAAGGATAAAACTCAAACTCAAACTCAAAGATATTGACCAAAGCCGGGCTCAGATTGCGTCTTTGTAGTTTATATTTCAATTTTTTTTTTAAATTATATTTGCACTGGTGTTTTTGAAATAATCTTACGAATAGGGGTTTAAATGTAACACTTAAAAAGTTTAGGTGACTTTTAATGGGTGCATTAACTCTGCAATCACAAAACATAACCTCAAAATGCCTAATCTAACATTGAATTACTCGTAAACCGCCAGTCAATGCAAGAGGTAATACCTCCTTTGATATGAATATCATTGTAAATGCGATTAATTACATTACGGTTTACACACCGGCTGACTACACTGGACCCATTAGGTATTGATTTCTAGTCAGATGACCGTATAAGCCTCAGTACTGACTAATTTGACGTGGAATCGATCATATACGCTGATTGGCGTGGACAAAAGCAGCTTCTGCCATCCAAATCCCATTATAATAGTGCTTATGTGACGTATAGACTGACATATAGCACATCGGGAGAGAAAAGAGCAAACTAATGGCCATATTCATAACTTTATAACGATTCCTACAAATGTTACAAAGCAATATTTCAAAGCTCAAAACAGTCACCTCTAAACCATAGTAGTAGTAGTAGCGTAGTTAGCAATCGTCTGTACCACATAAGTGAGTTATGTTACCAAAACTTAACTTATAGATACTCTACAACATACTCATACATAGTTTACAAAATCGGACTAAAGTTTGGTTTGCCTTTAACAAAATGCGACAGGTATCTACATAGGTCACGCCTACATCAACAACGTTGTTTCGTGACCGAATTAATAAACCAAACCTAAAGTTTTTGGAAAAAGCTCGATAAAAAAAGAACAGTTAAATACTGTAACTCGATAAGTGAATTGATTGAACATATTTTTGTCAAGTCGTCATAGACTTGAACGTTATAGATATTAAGAACTTCTATTATTGAAAATCATAGAAAATAGCAGGAAAAAATAACAAAAGCATTTTGTCTAATGATTGTCGCAAACTTGCAACCATTAAGCAATTTTGAGGTTGGTTCCTAGCTAGGTTGGAAGCAGAACCTCTAAACGTATCAATTTTGGTTTACCCAAAGCTTCAGTGATTAGCGAATACGTTTAGCATAGCCTCTAGCGGAAGTCTATCACACCAAAACACCATTACCGAATTCCAAATTCGGAATGGGTTTATGAATAAGAGTCACGGTGGGCATAGTGTGGGCCGTGCGAATTTTAAGTCTTACCTCAAACAATTTTTACTATCAGCTTATCAACGCTGACAAGCAAATCAGCAAATGGCAAACAGGATTTTTTAGGATTCTCTAGGAAGAAAAGGCATTTTTACTAACTCTTGATTGTAAGATTGTGGATATAGAGCAATATATGAAAACGCGGTAAAACTAGTTATCAAATAACCACACGGGAAAAAATTCACGTGAGAATTGGGACCAGATTCACTAAATTCAATGTAGGCGGTGTGTGGGTGTGTGTGGGTTATGTGATTCAGACTTCCAAAACTGGATTCAATGCAATTTGGACTTTACTGTGAATAATATTACTGTGCACCGTGAACTGTACAATAATATTAGAACTATGAATACTGCATGCGAAACTCAAATAATTAGTTTTAATGTTCTTGAAGAAAGTGCTTACCTCCCTATACGTGGAAATTATATTTTAGTGACAATAGTACTCAGCACCTTAACTCTTTGAAAGATACGCTAAAAGGATAGTCGGAAAGTGTTAAAACCTAATATAATCATACCATTGGCTATTTTATACTATACTTTTACATACTTGTCTTTACACTTTCTCGTGCAACCTGGCTAATTCTGAACTTCAGCACTTCGTATTTATTAAAATAGTAAGATACGGAATTACTACCATGTTCTTTATTATTCATGAGCTTCCGATATCCTGTATCTATCACTATTCTAATATAAGTCCATAGTACTACTTGTATCAAGTAAAACATACGCCAAAATTACAAGTTCCGCTTATAAATGTTTCCTTCTTGTTTAGTGCAGGCATTAAATACTCGCACGTTGTTTACGACGGTATAGTGGGGCCTTAATTACATCTAAAAGCCTCCTGTGACGTCACAAAGTTTATACCTGGCAATGTAACGCGAGTGATGAGAGGATGAATGAAATTAGATGCCTGTTCTCGTCACACGGCATTTTCGTTTGTATTTTTTTATTCTGTTTGCATTTGAAGGGTTAAATGAAAGTAAATAGAGTTTTATAATAGAGTGAGTATACAGAATCTTGTCGTATCTTACATATGCATTTGCTTAACATAAATTTAGTTTGTCATTAGTGAATTGTGTTTTCTGTTTTTACAGCTTTAGGTTAAGAATATTTTTAACACTCACATTGTCCAATTTATATCCTTAAAGATGAAATAAGAAAACGAAATAGCGCACGGGCGGGACTTGAATCTGCAACTTTCTGGGTAACCGGGCCTATTGCTATGCCAATTGAGCTACCGTGCAGTCGGTCCGATTGTGGGAAATTTTTGCTCTCTTAAGGATACGTCATTTAGTTAGTAGTAGTAGTAGTTTAGTTTTTGGTTTCTTATTTTTTTTGCTAAGTTACTAATACGCAATTCTATTTCTTTTATCATATCATCTTTATCTAGGACTTAACTACTTATAGATAACTTAACCAAAGAATAACACCTCTTTTACCATCTACGAGCTACTTTTATTCTGTAGCATCGAAACCAGCCGTTCCTTCAAACTACTTACTGGACCCACATAACCATTACAAGGGTCTACTAAAATTATTGAACTGCTCAAGTTCAACGGCTATATTTTCTTAATATTAAAACAAGTTCAGCCATTATAGCTCTTGAACTCGGCCCCGAGGCAAAGGGCATCTGATAACGAACAATAAATTTTCGAAATAACCGCCCGATCAAGATTTCCCTGCCCACTTAGATTGAAAAGGGTTTCGAGGTATTTCACAGAAATGTAATTAAGTAATCAAAATAATGTTAGCACACGCTTGTTGTAAGAAAATTCTAGACTGGCTGGGTGAGTTTGCAGGGTTGAAACAATGTTAATTCTTCTCGATGTAAAGAATGATTCTTTTAATTTTTGCTTATGCTCTTATTAAATCACAAGGACCTACCATGCACTTAGACAACCCATTACTTATAATTTGTGGTAATTTATTTGTGGCATGGAAGCGATGATTTGCTGGCTGAGTTGTCGCATTGGGTAGCTATTGTAATCTTTTGAGCTAGGAACCAGCCAGCTTTATTATTTTCCAAACAGAATTTGACGTGCAATTTTTCCGAACAGCATTTTAGCAGACGGCATCCCCACGGTCCAAACGTTTCTGAATTCTATGAGCTCTCTGTTCATATGAATTACTCTACGTTCTCTTATCAATGTAAAGTTGAGTTCTACTTCATATAGAGGTCATCTTCATTACGTCTCGTACAAAAACATAAAGTCCCTTAACAAGCCAAAACATATACTGACACCAAAATGCTGTTACAAATTTTCCCACCTAATCCTTCCTCTATTTTAAAATTTCAATCGCCCTAAGAAAGAGTCGCTAAGTGTTCGAGCACTCCTGAATTATTGAGCGTGAAAAACATTTGTTCTGTGGAGTGGCCACCGATGAAATATTAATGCCCTCCCAGATCAATAGTCACTATAATATACTGCTATAGCAGAGGAACTTTTTATGGGCAGGGGGACAGAGTCGTTTATGTTAATACCTTAAAGCTCAGATGCTTTCAAAGTGACTTATTCAAAGTAAGTATTGATAGAGGAAGGAACCATAAAGTGATTAACTGGTTGTTGCCATCAAATTGCTTATTTATAGAATTCTATATGATTCCACAATGTGATGATTGTCACAACAACAAGTATTTTTACTTCTTATGACTGGCGGAACTCGTTTCAAACGTTTAGCATTATAAATATAGTCTGAGAATGTTAAAAGGCCAGAAAAAGTTCGATAAAACAAAAAAAACATGTTTCAAGATTGCAATGAATAAAAAATTAATGATATTTTTTTTTCTTTAATAAGGGACTCGCTACAATTTAATCTACTTTTTACTGTTTTCTAAAAAACACTTTTCAGTAAGCTGTACATCTCAGCGCACCCAGTTAAGCTAGCTGAATTCAAGTTAAGAGAATGGGTGTTTTATAGAGATTTGACGCTCTCAGCGATAGGATCGAAGCTAAGCGGAGCGAGAGAAGCGAGCGAAAGATGCAGTTGACATTTTTACTTCTAAGTGTACGGAAAGGAAAACTAATGCCTGCACAAGCGAAGTACATTAAATGTTACTTAGGAAACGCTCAGCTTCGTGTTTTAAAAAGACTTTTGAAATATGAAAACGTAAACAGCATGATGTTTTTGCGTAACAATTTGAAAGTGGTTGGTGTTTTTCCATCGGAAATCATAAAAATCTTCGAGAGAAATGCACTTATCAAATCATTGACTTAGTTGCTCGTTAAACTGTTAACGATATAATGTCAGTTAATATGAGTTATGTATGGTTAATGTCTTCTTTACACTAAGTGCATATTCAATTTCATGTAGGAACATAATTTAAACCCAAAAATTCATTATAATGTCTGTAGAAAGTGTTCTATGACTATAACAATTACAAACCATACACACAGCAGTAGAACAATCAACATTTCACTGTTTTTCTTAAGCCTCAATGAGCTCTATTAAATTGTCAACCGTCGCCACTATATTAAATAAAAGTGTAAGTAACGTAGCAGCAAAAATACAAAATCCACAGAAACACGAACACAGGACTTAATGGCAAAGAATTTCCGTGGAGGTGAAACCAAGAACCATAAAAGCAAATAGGGTGGAAGAAATTGGACCCTTTGAAAATAATATTGTTCAATAAACACCAGCCCTTGGAAGGTTAAATTACTGAATTAGGAAGGGTTCTATACTGTGATGAGATATCGGGATTTACTAAAAGTGACAAGTTTACGAAAACGTGATACAAAAAAAAGATTAAAAAACTCGTTAAAATATATAATTAAAGAAAAGGTGACTTTATTACAAGCCAATCTAACTTAGCTAGGAGAATATTAGATACTAATATATTGTCCAAATATACCATGTCATTACACATACATAAGTATAAATGACAAAATCAGCTATTTTTAAGAGCGGGCAAAGGCTATACAAATAACAAATTGCATGGTTTAAATTCACTTAACTTTGGGTTAAATCATCATTCTGTTGGTTTCCGATCCTTAGGCATTGACAGAGATATGCCGTGACATTTTATTAAAGTAATTAATAGAATCCCTGCCAATCAGAATTTGCATACTGGAATCTTGTTTAGTCGCATTGACTAACTAAACGCAATATTCCCGCCAATATTGTAAACTGCCAATTGACTTGTCACAAGATGGCTGCCACAAAAGCTTGGAATCTAACCTCCTTGTTACAAAATAATTTACCAAAATATATTAAAAATAATCCGTAAAAAGAAGTTTTATTTCAAAATTTAAATGAATATTACAATTGGGACATTTATTAAAAAAGTATTTTATTTAAATGAATGTTCTCACAAAATACCTTTAAACGATTTAATTCACTGTTAAAACATTGTTTTAAAATTAAATTATGCCTAGCCTAGCTAGAGATACTATCAGAGTAAAGACTTTCTAAATTGGTCATAAAAACGAAATGAAAGTTATGCCTACCATTAATATCATATAAATAATTTATGAGTTCACGAAAATGTTAATGAAAACAGCTATTTTATTGCTGAAACGTGTAACCTAGATTAGGCATCATTATCGTTAAATATTAACCGTTGCTGAGATAATAAAACTTAACAAATACAATGAAGTTGTTGTTTTGATACTAAGCCGCGTTTGATTGGTAAAACAAACACAGATAAATTCTAAAATATTTAATTTTTAGCAAATAACATACAAATGTTTTTTCGGCATTCGTGCCCATTAAGATGTATTTCGTAAACTGTTACCTTTTATCTAAGGTATAATGGTAAAAAGGTTCTAAGAAATGCTTCATTCGCAATTTCGATTCACGCCCAATTTTCAAGAACGGACATGTAACAGTTGACCGGTTACAACCCGATCTTTCTCAGTTAAAAATATAAATCACGAAACCTTGACCGTTGACATTTCACTCAGCAAAAGGGGAGAGCGGGCTCCGTCGAACCAAGCACTAGAGCAAAAGATAACTTGTAAACACATCAGTGGAGTAATAGGGCAATGAGTAGGTCTTTACATGTTCGCTCGTGCACGGTGCAGGCGAGATTAAAAACCCATCGTATGCAGCGTGTGTAATGGATTTTTAATGCGTCTATTTTCGCTTGAATATCGACGACTCGTACGTCTAACTTTGAAGAATATTATTAGTTATCCGAATTTGTTTCTGGAGACGAGCTTTTGAACTGGAAAATACAGTGGTAAGTGTTGTGAGATTTGTATGTACATACATGTTTTATTTCAAAAATATTTCATATTTTTAAATTACTCATTGTACTTAGTATATCAAGCACCCGAAAAAGAGAAAAGGACACTTACACTAACAAGTAATCACTATAAACACAAAAAATAATAAAAACTTCTGATGGATGACTTGATCCACGAATATACTTGTGCTTTAGTAAATATTTTCATTTGCATTTTAATTTTATCGCACCTTTTATTAAAAAAATACTCTGAATAAGCCAACATCTACTAACAGTATCAATTGACCAATTAGTGAAATCAGCGCTACAAGGCGAGATTAAAAAGGCATTCAAAATGCACTCTGTGTAATGGATTTTTAATGTGGACTTATTTGGGTCACTCTCTCCCCAATATTGACTCTCTGTAAAATGAAAAAAGATTTTTTGCTTAGTCACCTTTCACGGACATTTTCGTGATTGAGCTGAGCTATTTTCGAATGTCTAGCATATACATCAAGTACCTAGTAACTTTTTGTATTTACCTATAATACTATAAGTGTGTTTTAGCATAGGGATTCTTTTTCTTTACTGTAGCTTTTTTTTCATTTGATGTTATAAAAAAAAGCGCTTTAATAGTTTTTGACTTTTAAATAATTTTTCATTGAATTTTTAAGTGCATCCCTAAATCTCTAGATTGACTAGTGAAACTCTCTTCAATATCTATTTTAACAAAATATAATAAAGACATTGTGTTTAAAAACTAACATACAATACGTGTCACCGCACAGTGTGCAGTAGCCAAAACACAGTGGAAAATACGTGCGCCATTCCAGAGTCTTTCAAGATTTTCAAGAATGCAATATACTGTGTGTTGGATTTACCCGCGCCTCGTGATTCGCATCGCGCTGCACAGTGGGCTAAATGAAAACATAAATCATTTAGCGCGGTCTATGTATGTCTTTGTTGTATTATCGCGTGGATTGTTGAAATGTTTGGATGGTATTTTTGTTTTTGAGTGACTAAGACAAAAATAACAAAGTTGCATTGAGGTTTTATCACTCGAGCAGCACTTAAAGGCGGTAGTTGCTGTCAATAAACGACTTTTTTTACGCTGACATGTTGATGGTGCATGAACGTTGCGTCGACAGCAGCGATCAACTCTTGTCGGTGGCAAAAGCTGTCCTTTGATCGCTTACGCGCTTAGCTATCCAAAGCAGTTCCTTTCAAATACTGCTCCAAAAAAACAAACTAACTAAGAACGATACTAACCGTAAGTCACGATGAAAATTGTATCACTGAATAAACAGGAAAAATCAGTCGGAGTACGACAAGAGAATTACATTTCGTAATTGAAGCTCTACCGAGCAACTGTAACAAGTGTGCTACAACAAGCCGTTACGAGATAATTCTCAACCAAACATTGTTTTATTTCTAATTCACAGCGCTTTCGCAACTTTAGGTATAAATAACGTTTACAAAGTTAGTAGAAACCGCAAAAACAAGTACAATGAGGCTACGTCATCCAAGTAATTTATGGCACGAAACTAATTTCTACCTCGTGAAACATTAGAAAGAAGCTAAAAAATTAAAGGTTGTACAGAGCTCGCATGACGGCCCGGCCCTCAGTGCGGTCTAAGAGGATTTAGGGCAGAACGTAAAAAAAACCTTTCGCGTACCATTGCTTTTTATTAATTCATAAGATAGTGATTCATGTGATTTTATCAAAACGTACATAATTGTCAAATTGACGATTGATTTCATGATCAAGATCAACTGACATATAAATATAACAGGATTATGTAAATCTTTAATGCGCATTGGATTGGATTGCGTAGGTACTTTCCGTTTAGCCAGGCGGAGGGTTATGTTAGTTTAGCCTGAACTTAGCTTGTTAACGCGAAGACAATAAAATCATTCAATCATTATTTAAAGACTTCTATTTTAATGCAAATTTTTGGTACTCGTATGTTTGATATATAGAAATAATACAACACAATGATGAGAATTTTATAATTTGATGAATATAATGTCATCATCATCCTTATCATTATCAGCTAAAGGACGTCCACTGCTGAACATTGGTCTCCCTCACGGTTTTCCACAGCGACCGATCACAAGCGGTCTGCAACCAGTGTAATCCTGCGATCTTTACAAGGTCGTCTGACCATCTGGTCCGTGGACGTCTTACGCTACGTCTTTGGGCAAAGGGTCTCCAATCTAGAATTTTCTGTCTCAAAGGCCATCTGTTCTTAGCGCTATGCGCCCTGCATATTGCCACTTGAGCTTACTGATTCTCAGGGCTATGTCGGATACCTTAGTTTTTCTGCGTATCTCCTCATTTTTGATTCGACTTCGTAGAAAAATGATATTATGTAGAACTAATGCAATGTAATGTACATTATCTGTTAATATAATATCACAAAGAATTTCTGTAACTCCTAAAGTGCCGACATAATTATCGGATTCCCTGAATTCCGGCGAGTCTAGCACGGTTATTTAATATAAGCCTATTAATTCATTCCAAAGACAAAACTAGCTTTTATTGTTTAAGCAGGCTTTCACGCTATAAATTTAAAAATAAACTGTTTATGTGGTTGGTGAATAAGGCTTATTATACTGTCAGGGAGTTTTTTAATGACAAACAATAATTGTATTAATTGACATACTGAATTTCTTTTTTTATTAATTAGTTATATAAAATAAAATTAAATCTTTTAAAATATTATGACTAGTAATAAGTATTTAAACATTTGCATGCTATTACATATGGCTGAATAGGTCAAAGCTCTATTTATTATATTATGACCATGTATTGTACCCTATTTATATGCAAATAAACATTTTGAATTTGAATTTGAATTTTGAACCGTTCAATTGAGGTTGTAGAGCGAATAAAAAACACGGGGCCGAGTATGTAAGTCAAAGATTGCGTTCAGTAAACCTAGAACATGAACCTTCGTACATGCTAATGCTATGCCACCGTAAACCATTAATTACATTTTCGAGTTAACCGTTAACGTTCCGAGAATGTGATTTTTCTGTAATTGGGTCGAGTTTAAAAATAAATACCAACTTTTTCAGTATCTTAAAATCTAGGCAGCTTTCCCGGTGCTAGGTACTCGTATATAACATCCTGCCTAACTACAAAAAGCTCCAACGTACTGGCAGCTTTGTGTAAGCTCACCTGCATGGCTACCACACTTTGTTTTTTTACCGCCAAAAAGCTCAGTATTATTCCTTTTTTTTTCATTTTTAGATTAGTTTTAAAGGAAAACCGTTAAAAATCGTTAAGTTTCCATGAAAGAGAAATTGTCTGAAGAAAATATATTTTTAAAACCATAGAAATGTCGAATCTATGGGGTAGATTCCTGCGGCTATACTATTGTACCTATAATATAATTTCTCGGTTTGTATTTCACGTATTTATGCTTTAAAGAGTATCCTATGTTTCCATATGAAATTAAAACATATAATTCTTTGTTAAGTACTAGATATGAATGTATTAAATCGAAACCATTATAAATTAAAACAAAGTTAGGGTGGAAGACGCAACAACAAGCTTTCTTTATGTTTTTTTATCACTTTGCGTAAGTCAAACTGTCTTTTTTGAAGGAGTGTTTACCCCGATTGCAGTTCGCAGGAGTAATGACCCATCAAAACTGCCAAGTAGAACACTCATGTCCCTCTAGCCCGCAGTGCTTGTGTAAAAAATGTCCTACTTCTGGCTTAGGCGTACTTTTGGCATGTAGTGTTTGAACCAATATTTACCGTCGCACAAAGAATATTTGGAGCCCTACTATATTTCAGCATTTACTTTAATATTCACTTGACTTAAAATAGTGATTATGAAAGAAAGTTTCTTAAAAATCTCATTGAAGCGTTTAATAATTTTGAACTTTTGACAAAACATACTACGAGTCGTGTAGGCATAATATACTGCGAGGTATAATAAAAATTTGTAACAAGCATAAATTTGCTCATGAGCAACATCATTACGACGACGCGTTTGGTGTAGTGGTTAGCGCTTCTGACTATTACGCCGACCGTCGCGGGTTCGAATCATCACGAACATTTGTAACTAAGTCATGGATGTTATATGTATTTAAGTATTTATGGGAGACGCCCCCGTCATAATCGTTGTCTGGTACTTCGTAACACAAGGAAGAAAATTCCTTACCACGAAACCAGACAATTTGGTGTGTTGTCTGGCGCATATTTATATATTTATATTTATTTATTTACACTAAAATGTAATGTAAGTTGTATCTAATCTCAAATTTTTCTTAAGATATTGTACAGATATAGTAATATCCCTGAAAAGCCAAACATTACAATATATTTACTATAGGGTAAATATATTGTATATGTTTGTATGGTGACAAAACACTATAAAAACAAAAATAAACTACTATAGGGAATGCACCGAGCTGGGCAATATGAAAATACTGTATTGTATCGTTATCATATAAACTCAAAGTTTTGAAGTGACTAAATCTGTTATGACATAAACAGCGTGTGGCCTATAATAGGAGCAAAAAATTTAACCAATGATTCTAAAGAGTATACTTAGTTACCTGAACCTGGTCATAGTGCTCTAAAATAATATCTCTATATATTCATCCAAAGTTTTAATCCCTAATCAATGTAATCAAAATTGCTAACTCGCTGTAGTAAATGACAATGGCAAGATAACTGGACGCATTTGTTTGCAATACACTGCTGGTTCGATTTATTTTGTTAGAAAAAAACAATTTATTTTTTATTATTTAAATTGAAACCATTTAGAATTACTGGTTCCTTAAAGGGTCTTTATTAAAAAAAATTGCTCCTATTACAGGCCACACTGTATATACTTATTTTTCTACAATAATTCTACTAGATTCTACAATAAGCGCTGCTAATTTAGCTGCTCAACGACTATTTCGTTTTGAAATTTGACAACTGTTAAAACATAACTGAAACAGTTACGTATAGATATCCTTTAGTTCACAATATGGATCTAGTTACTATAACTTAACGAAAATATAAGGCATTTTAGTTAAAGACAAAAGCAATATCTCCGACACAATTTCTTCTTACGGAAATAAATAAGCTCATCAAATAACTCTAGGCTATTTGATTAACCCTAGATCTGCTTACTTCTCTGTGCCTACATGACCTATATTCTTCCGACCTAGTAATGAATGTCTCGCTAGTTAGGTACAGAATTATGATTTTGGCCCGAATACTCCTGAATTATCACGGACCTTTCGAGTACATTATTATGTTATTCATGTTGTCTCACCTTTTAGGTTTTACTTATAGGTGTTATATTATCTTATCTTATATTTTTACTGCCTCGTTGATGTAGCGGTTAGCCGCGGTTAGCGAAATATAAGTAACTAACTAAACTAAATACAAGTAAATATAACTAATTAGTTTGGCCCAAATGGTCCCGGTTTGAATCCCGGGTCGGGCCGAAAGTGACGAGCACTTTCAAGAAAAAAATACAGCTCAGACTCAGTGGTCAGTAAGCCTTTAGTCCTACGCCTGATCTCTCGTAGCTCATGCCGAAATTACCGTAAATATGTAGGAGAATATTATTATCTTATCGTAAAAGTAGAATTAAACCATTTGTTAACACTTACAAACTTGCTTAAAAATACATTGAAGTGTTTAATGGAGCGTCAATCATTTCTTTCGATTCATTGGATACCGTGTACTTTGTCAATGTACTAACCTTTTACTATCTTCAGTGTGTTTTTCTTAATCCCGAACAGAAGAATTTAAAATAAAACACTTCAATAAAAATCAACCTAATTTTGATTCAACGAATAACTCTCCATCACACATTGTCTGTGTATCAATTTAATAAATACAGTGAACTTGATAAATTGCTTTCATCTTATCAAACCGTACGCAACGTGCTTCGTTGTACACATTTTCCTCAGATTAATAACAGCACGTCGCTCCAATTTCCCAAGCATCCATCGTTTGTCGGAATCATTACGTCGCCAAACAGCGCCTTGTTAAAAATTTAAAAGTCCCCCTTCCAAGGGTCTTTGTACACTTTGTCCCCCTCCTTTCCCCTCCTTTCGAAGTCAATCGGTAAGCAAAATTTTCTGTGTCACCGTGACGCGGATCTGTGTGAGATTGCCGGGATTTATTCCGCGGTGGAGTGTATCTTGTGATCTGAAAATCACGCCACTCACTGCTGTTTCCATGTGCTTTCAATAATAATGATGCAGTATTGAGAATTTTACATGGAAAAGTAAGGAAAGGAGCCTTATTAAATTAAAAGTTGTTGATTATATTCATATCCTATATTGTGATGACTTCAAGACACGAGTAGAGTAGGGTAACAGCTCCTTGTATAAAACCTGTAAGTTATCCTGTATTTGATGGGCGTCAACGTTTTGATAGGATATAGGCTAAGTGTATTGGAAAAGTTTGCGGAGACAAAATAAAGGAGCTATAAGGTAGACCGCGAAATTGAGACCTCGCCTGCGGGGCAAAGGAGTTCGGGGGAGACGATAGTGCGGTTAGTGAGTGGCACGAACTGGTGTTTCCGCGCCGCCCGCACCCCTCGCGCGACCCGCTATCGCCTCCTCCCGCGCCCCTGTGCCATACAGTCTGATATAGTTTCAATAAAGCGGTTTACCTATAGGTACATAGAGTCTGTAAATGACAAACGTATCGGCACCTATTGACCTTACAGGACTATTACCCTGTAGAAAACGTGGCGCCAAATGAATCAGTATTTTTGGACGCCTACACAGTTGATCCCAATATCTAAGGCAAACCCAAATAGGATAGGATAACAAAATAACAACCCGAGTGATCCAGATACAGAATAAACAGAACGTAGTATCGGAGAAATAAGTAGATAAATAGTGATATAAACTAACGCAGCTCATCAATCGCCAGGAAAGTTTATACCGAGCTTTCCATCCTTGTTTTGACAAAATAATAATGTAATTCAATATTTTCTTCATTCCAATTAACAGAACGATACCTACGAGTTTTAAATATAAAGACTGTCACTCATCAAAGACCAAGTGATTTATTTTAGGAAAACTTTTATTGGGTCTATGGTAAATTGTTAAGCGAAATTTATGTCAGCAAAAAAGTAGGTGGCGTGAAAACCGCAATCTCGCAATTCGACCTTACAACATGCTCACGACCGGACCTCACAGCAAACTCATCAGACCAAATTCACGAATATAAAAGCAAACACGAGAAACACAACACAACCCTTTGTGTCACATGGCACTGTGCACTGGGGTGCTACTGTGTAAGGCTTAAAAAAATCCAACGTAATTTCTAAGACCGTAGCTCGCGGACGCGGCAACGCAACAGTCGTGTGATGACGTAAGACATGTAAATGTTAATGGAAAGCAGATAGATATGCGAATAGTTTTTCTTACATTATAAGATCAAATTCTTTTTTTACTTTTTTTGTGTTCTTGAGTAGGTTATGGTTTGTTACATTAGTGTGGGGAAACTTAATTGGTTTAAGTGTTATTTATAAGTGTTTTTATGTTTATTCTATAATAACTGTATGTTTTCCAAATAATCCAAATAATAATAAAATAAAATTAAATATATATTCTTATGGTAAGTGCCCATCAAAACCAGCGCCAGGGTCTTCAGGAGCAAGTCTTAGAATGAGTGAGGTCCTCTTGATTTGGACATCGCAGACACACTGCGTAACTATAAGTATAAGGCTTAATTGAAGTAACCACAGCGCACAGCGTCTGGTGAAAATCACACAGCGAGTTCTGACGAATCACGTGGGTCGCGGTCACTGGTCAAGTTACTAGGGATCATTTATGCACAATTCAAAGCGGGGTGCTTGCGATAACCGCCTGCAAAATACGAGCGATAACCGCAACCGTTGCGGTTGAAGTGACCACAACATTGAACTGAGATTCCATGAATTCGAAATTATATTCACGCTTGAAGTATTGAACTTTATCCAGACTTTTGACCCTACACATCCACACGATTGCAAAATTCGAAACTATGATCATCGTCTTACATAGTAGGGCCCCGTGTTGTGTAGTGGCGATTAAATTTACAGAGCCTGAATGGGTAATGAGAGCAGAAATGTATCGCTGTAATAATATTAGAAGCATCATTGTTGGTCGCCGCTCTCTTGTTACGTAGAACAGGATCGCTTACGTTTCACCTGTCTCATAAGTCTTCATTCTTACTCAAGAATTTTCTCTTCCAT
The DNA here is from genome assembly GCA_963584085.1 of Pyrausta aurata. Lineage (NCBI taxonomy): Eukaryota > Metazoa > Arthropoda > Insecta > Lepidoptera > Crambidae > Pyrausta > Pyrausta aurata. Next base: position 10,949,259 of record OY757271.1, on the reverse strand, counting down.
TGATTAATAATTATACTACTTAGCTTGCACTTCGTTACCTAATGCAAATAAAAGTCCACGGCTTAGGAAGGTTTTTAAGAAAGGTGTGATCTGAAAGCCACATTTGTAGCCTCGTAGCGTAGTATGCCGTAGTGCTAATGTCAACAATCGTACGCCTAGTCCGTAGCAAAAGATGTACCTAGTTATATTGTTACCTAAAATGTTCATTGAAAACACCTTATTCATTTTAAATCCCCTTCTGGCATGTTGTGAATACTACTTCACCTTTTAGGTAATTTAATTCTTACATGTCATGAGATGAGTTGCTTAAATATGTGTGTACTTTAATACTAGGATTTCCTGTACATTACCGTGTATACCAACTTTATTCAAATGCCGTTTTATTTAACAAACAGAATAGACAAATATTTTCAATGGCCTTTTATTTCAGGACCTCGATTTGTCTTTATAAAGCGAACGGGCTGACAGGGGTCAAGATAGGTTGCATTACAGTAAAGATACACCATTATGACCCTTATGGCTTATAGCAATAAGAAGGATAGCTATGAGTTCTTCTGCGGTGAACTGTACCAAACGATACGTTTGGAATAAACGATTTATCACGAATGAATCTAATACGACGGAATGAGACTGCGGAGCGTTTACACAATTGAAAGGTATTGATAACATTTGGTGCATTTTTTAAATGAAAATGTCACTTAGGGAATCAAAATTTTAGATTAGATAATGTGTCTAATTAAATAATATGACTCAAGAGTCAATAAAATTGAGAGGTATTGAAAACATTTGGTGCATTTTTTAAAGAAATTGTCGCTTACTATAATTTCAGTTTAGACATTATTTCTAATTGTTGAATAATGTGACTCAAGAGTCAGCCAGTCAATAAATCTTACTATCAATCATTTAGTACGAAAATTACCTAAGTTTATTGTTCGCAAGAAAGGTCTTGTAGGGACGAAAGAATTCGTCACCTATTCTAGGTTTTAATTCTTTCATTTCAATTCGTTGTTTATGTAAATCATAATCTTTTGCACTTAGGTATTCCACAAACACCTCACACCTTAACACATTTCTAGTCCTAACCTCTGTACCCTGAGCCAGATAAGCGACGCTCGATGGAAATTCTTAGTAGGATTTGCTGAATACTTCAACAACCACACAGATTTAAGCTTACAATTCCTTACAACAAGGTCTTTATTCGTTTGACAGCGCTACAACGTGCCGACGACCTACCAAATTGAGACGTTTATGAAATATTGTCAGGGTATGTGAGAATTTAAAGTTGTCCCAGAGCTTTGCTTGTAGCGGGGATTTGTGGATATTGAAATACAACTGCTCTACAAGGTTTTGTTCGGTCACTGACCATCTTGAGTTCAGATACCTAGTTGCTTTTTAAGTATCTTCATATGTAGGAAATTTATTATTTTAGTTATATTTTTATGTGCCTTTGGATTTATAAAATACATTTCGTTAACATTTTCATGTTTCTGAAATAAGCTTATCTCGTAAAATGTCAGGGCTACTTAATTAAAAATTATACTACTAGTTTTGCCTGAATTCTATTGTCTTTCTTGCAATACTCAAGTGATCTTAAAAAAATTTATCATCTATCGATCAGAAAAATTCAAATTGCTTCACGCTTTTTACTATCGTGTCATTAAAACCCTAATCATCATGTCTTTTCAAATTAAGACAACTTAAACAAAACCCTAACGTAATGTTTATTACTACTCGGAATGATCCAAATGTACCCTTTTTTATAAGAAAATAAATTCATTAATTCATTTCAGTAGAGACTTAATGACTTACCTTCAGATCTCTCGAATGCCTCAGCTCCTGCCTCCTCGGCGCTTGCCCAGGGAGATCAGAGTAGACCAGGTTCCTGACTGCCCCTCGGAACTTTGGCTCGAAGATCACGGAAGGCAGTGCTAGGGTTGTCAGCTTTGAGTTGTATCTGGTGAAGAAGAAATAGTCTGTTAGTAAATATACATATGCGCCAGACGACACACCAATTGTCTTGGTTTTCGGACTAAGGAATTTTCTTCCCTGTGCTACGAATACCAGACCAGACAACGATAATGACGGGGCGTCTCCCATAAATACTTAATATACACATCCATGACTTAGGTAAAAATGTTCATGCTTATTACAAACATTTGTCCTTTGCGGGATTTCAATCCGCGACCGCCGGCATAGTAGTCAGGAGTGCTAACCACTACACCAAACGCGTCGTCAAAATAGTACTTGTAGGTACTCTACATTGACATTCAAAACTCAAGAACTTAGATATAAAAAACAAACATATGAATAACTACTGTTTGAATGGGTACTTTTAGATATTATTGTCTGAATAGAACACATTTTTATACCAACTCAGTCTAACAAGAGACATGAATGACACAAGTACAGAGAGAAAAGATAGAGAAGATGTATGTCAAAGATTTCACCAGAAAGAAAGTTTGGAAATACATCTTATATATATAATAAATATGCGCCAGACAACACACCAATTGTCTTGGTTTCGAACTAAGGAATTTTCTTCCTTGTACTACGAATACCAGACAACGATAATGACGGGGGCGTCTCCTATAAATACTTAAATACATATAACATCCATGACTTAGGTACAAATGTTCATGCTCATCACACAAACATTTGCCCCTTGCGGGATTCGAACCCGCGACTGCCGGCACAGTAGTCAGGACCGCTAACTACTACACTAAACGTGTCGTCAAATCTTGACCAGGACTATTGATTGTGCTAGAGCAAGATTATTGAAACGCACAAATAATTTAATTTAAAAAGCCAAAGCTTTCGCTCTTAGTGATATTTATAAAAAATACGCACCAATCACTCAACACTCTCTCTATAGCACTCCCCCGCTATTACTCAACCAATACCATCGTTCGAAAATATGACTTCAATTTACAATCTCCAGCAACACCGCACATTCATCTCCAAGCGACAAGGCGAGCTGACAACAATTTATCTTGCGTCCTTTTCTATTAAGTCGTGGTGGTGCAATATTTCAGAGCGGTGACGTGGGAGCGGACATCGCGTATTTTAAAATTGCTTTCTCCAACTTAGATTAGGTAGTGTCTGTGGTAAAATGCGAAAAGTTACACTTTACGCCACCCGCGCGTAATTCTTAGAGTTTTTTCGCGTGACAGCGCTTTGTAGAGCGTGGGATGGTTGTAAAAGATGTTTCTGCATTGTTGGTTTGAACCGAGAACATTGTCGGCTACACGAGTGGACTGGCGGGGTTTATGATGCACAATATCGTGGGAATGCAACAATGTAGGAAATGAAGTAACGTCTACCCTTAACAAGAACAGTCACCACTTTATACAAGGTGTAAAAATCTTAGAAAAAAAACAATATTTTAGAAATATATTGACGTCAAGTCATAAAATGATCACGTTCGTACTTTATGAATTAAATAATTTGTAAGAAATACTTTACACGTATATTTGTTATACGCACGCCATAACCATTAGTCTTGGATACAGTGGTGTTATTTGTGTGAAAAAAAAACTTTGAAAAAAAACAATAAAACTTTAAAATCTTTGAATCAATACAAAATCTTCTTAAACACATGACGAAATATTAGTGAATTAGATCAAAGAATATTCCTACGAAGGCATGTACAAAGACATGATACTCAAGTAAGCCGTCCCTTAATTAAGGGACCATTAGCACACGCGGACCCCACCTGTCGTGCACGGGGTAGTTCTAATTAGATCAGCAAGAGATGGGTAGGGTACCGCATTATTTATGTTGTAGTGATGTCATATCATAGTGGTACATAGATAGATCAGTTTTGATGCAATCTTTAAACTCTTTTTTGTACAATTAATAATTAATAATTAGGCTTCTGCCTAGTGATGTAAAATGAAAAAAAAATGAAAAAAAACAAATTGTATTTTTTTTCAGGTTATAGAAAAATAACACGAAAAAAACTTAGCACCGTGGTTTTTTTTTCCTAAATTTAGTTTTTTTTCTGCCTTACATTTTAGGTCACACACCCCAACTGCGCTAAGCCAACTACGTTCAAATAAACTAAAACCTAAAGGGGATTTCTCCGTGTGCAAATGTAATTGATTTGGGGATTACCCTTTTAAAAGTTTTGGATTTCGTTCTCTTAAAAAAAACATGGTCCAGAAAAAAAACAGTTTTTTTCAATGTTTTTTCAACGTTTTTTTTTCACACCAGAAAAAAAACGTTTTTTTGCAACACTACTTCTGCCGGACAAGCTTTCTGAATCAAACAAGTCTGACTCTGAACCCATCTGGATCATAAGAGAAAAAATAAATAAGTACATTAAAAATTAAACAAGACTTGTTTGTGAAAAACCTCGATCACAAGTATTAAAAAGCAAGCAAGCAATTATGATTATTTCGCTTTTTGCTCTGTTGTATGGTATGATAAGTATGGGGCGAAGAGTGAGGAACTTAAATCCTCAAACAAGAGTACGAAAAGCTTAATACAAACATTTGTTAATATCTGAAACAGACATGAAATAAAAATAACAAGCTAATCTAAACTCCAAAAGAAATCACAACCGAAGTTGGTACTTAACAAACTCTCTTTTAAAATATGGCAAAATCCAATATCGACCCCAATTACGGCCGAGAAAAGTTTGCTCCTTAGATACTTTATATCGATAAAATTGCCAGTATCTCCTCCCTACCCAGCTCTGGCTAATGTCAAGAATTTTATAACGACTTCAAAGAGTTCCGAAGTAAGTGGACTTGTATTCGCAAATAAAAATTATACACTAACTTGTAGATGTCTGGTTTTATTTCCACTGCTGTACAATGTTTGCGGTTGAGATTCCCTGCTAATATGCAGAGTGCGATATATTTCTCTGCCCTCTTTCTTTAGCATATTAAAGTATTTACTGTGCGATGTGTTGCTCTTTTTATTTGCGATTCGTTCGATGTTCTCTGTTTGATTGCGTTGTACCTTGTGTTGGAGTTCTATTTAACTCTTTTGCTCTGCCCATGCATAATATGTAATGCACTGATGAGTTAGCTCGGTACATCCTTGCATGACATACAATACACTATTATCACCAAGAATAGTTAAGTTCACACGTCAGTGCATTGCCTCTGCCATGGCGCGTCTTCGTGGCACGTCCAACAGTATCCTGAGGGTCTTTGTGGATTGGTGGGAGTCACCACTCATACAAAAGCTAGGTCTCTCATACCCATACTCTCATATCACATAAAGTAGATCTCTCATACTAATTTTTCATGCCATTTCTTTGTTTTTACTAACCATAGTTATAAGTCTAATTGTATACTAAAATTGTATGCCCATACTGCCTGAAATAAATAAATTTGAATTGCATAATTTATGGCAATTGTATTAACAATTGCCTTGGGTCAGTAAAAGTGTCAAGAAGATTTTCTGCAGACCACCACTAAAGAAAATATGTAATAAGTGATAAGATTTTACTAGACATGTTTGTGTTATGAAAAGACGATTATACCTAAAGATATATCTTTGCTCTACCATCATGATAAATTCCTAGCATTACCAAAATCTCAAAAGTTAACAAAACTTATTCATCAAATCTTAAAGTTTGGCCATCGCAATTTATCTCTTTCCAACCGAATTTGTACGAAAACATGTTACGAATCTTCAAGACATAAATCATAAAATATATGAGTCCATACGCGTTCTATGGCCCTCGGTACGTAGCGGGAGTCAAACCTAGTCCCTTAAGCGCAACATAGTAGAATTGATTTCAGTAGATCTCTACTGATATTTTTAAACATTGTGTTATTTAACCGTATTTTTAAACATAAATGTTGTTTCGACTTAGTAAGTTGTAATTACTACGTATAGAGAAGCTATGCCAAGCAAAAAATGTGTCGCAAATACGATGACAAGATTATGACGTATTCATTGAAATTTTAATTTTGAATATGAAACCGTTCGTAGGAGTTGATTACAAGTGACGACCATTCATGGAGTACGAAATTTGTTCGTGTTGTCGGTTATACGAGTATTATAATAATAATGCTAATGCCAGAATCGGGAAGAGGAGTGTTGGGAGACCTTCAGCCAGATGGTCTGACGACATAAAGAACCAAGCCGGCACAACCTAGTTTCGAAAAGCACAAGACAGAACATTTGCCCTGCAGTGGGCAAACACGTGCTGAAGAAGAAGAAGAATAATAATAACGCTAGATATCGTAATTCAATTTGTCGACTTATCCTTGGAAGAATCAATAAAAATTACAAAACGCAATTAGGTACTATATTGGTATGGTTGTTTAAATCCATCTATCTGGCATAATAAATTATAAGACCTTGTTCTAGAACTCCATTAAAAGTGGCACAAAAATTACCCCCTTCACCAGAAATCAAAGAATCCTCACTGTCACCCAGAAGCTTCACTCTGACTTCGAAGGTAATCAGACACCAGATTTACCTACGAGGGCTGAAAAAGACAGTGTGTCTGCATCTTCTATTAGAAATATGCGCCGGACAACACACCAATTATCTGGTTTCGTGGTAAGGAATTATCTTCCTACGAAGTACCAGACAACGATTATGACGGGGGCGTCTCCCATAAATACTTAAATACATTGGCTTAGGTACAAATGTTCATGCTCATCACACAAACATTTGCCCCTTGCGGGATTCGAACCCGCGACGGCCGGCGTAATAGTCAGGAGTGCTAACCGGAGTATAGTATTACTGCATCTCTCTAACATATTTCTCCTTACATGCTCGCTCGTCCGTCTCAAATTTTACGAGCGCCGCTAGCGCCGCCCGCCGCGGTGGCGCGCTCGGGAATTAATATCGGCCTTGCATCCCTTGTGACTAGAGTACGCTCCGTCAATTTCGTCTTATTGTAATTAACAATCTTCGTGTGAAATTTTGTCGTTTTATTAATAACCAGGTTGAGATAGAGTATGTTGATGGTGGTCGATGATATTACTGGTAACCAAAAATCATTTAATTTGAACAGTCTTATTAATATACAATAACCAATCAAAAGTCTCAGTTATCATGTTTAATCAACCAAAAGGCCGTAAAATCTTCAAATTTTATCTTTTGAAACTTTCTTGCCAGTACCAATATTTTTTTTTTTTTTTCCAAACTTATATCTATCATTACAGGATACCACAACACCCAATGCGATAGTACAAGTAAATGAGAATACAATCCACTAATTAGGTGTTGTTAACTTTTGTAAGTAGAGTGACTAGATGTCTTGTGGTAATATGGTCTAATATTTGCTCTGTTTTATTTCTCTAAAAATACACCGTATTATTAAGCACTTAATGGGACGTTTTTAAGGTTGCTCTGTTTCTGAGTTATTCCTGAGCGATGTCCTCATCCTTATTCTACAAACGTTAAAGACAACATTAATAAAAGCTCATGTTAGCGCAACAATATTCAGGCGTAAATGTTACAGGGCATATATTCTGAAGACAGTTTCATTTGCCTTGAGCGAAATCGTCAATAAGCCAATGACGGCTGCTTAAATATTTGCCAAGCCGAGTGTAAACTCGCTGAAATATGTCTGTGAGGGTTCTCTCTTGGGATTGTAGAAAAACTAGAGCACAGGCATTACTTATGAAAGGATGATGAAACGCCCAGTCTGGCTAGACTAGGCCGATACTCTGACTGGTTCTGGCCCCCGATTCACGTATTTTCGGCATCTACTGTTGAACTACAATAGTCATTCAGTAGTGCTATTGTGACACATCGTGTGTTTAAACTCAGCATCATCGAAAGGTGACACGCCGCTGTCAGAATAGCGAGGTAAAGCAATTGTTCTCTCGTAGTACAACTGTTGCACAACTCAATGAAGACTCAATTAGCGGAATTGAGGCCCAGTCTGACGAGACTAGGGCAATAGTCTGAGCAGTAGCTCAGACCAGTAGGTCTAGACTGGATCTGTAATCTTCAATTGTCTGGGTTTGCTGATATTAACAAATTTTAAACTTTACTGGATTACGTGTATTTTGTGAGCCGTAAAAGCTGTAAGCTTTAATATTCAAAAGCGTGGATAAAATTTAAATGTAGACATTTTGTGAGCTGCAAACATTTAGTAATATTAAATTCAGAATATTTTCGATTGTAAACTGAAAATACCTACTTAAAGATAAAACATTCAAATAATATGTTTATGTGTAACTTTGGTTGGTATTGTTGTCACTTAGTTATGTAAACGTTCAAGGATCGATAGGACGCCGGCGGTCACGTAAACAAAAGAATTACAAAATAATGTTGATAAACACATCCGTGAGGGGTCAATTACCTTTTGGGGTTTGTGCTCAAGTGCAGTTACAAACACATTATGTTTTTTTATAAATTAGTAAAAATTTACACCAACCTCCAATATAAGGATTGGATATCATAGATTGATAGATTTTAAAGCATCGTGTAAGTAGCTAAGACCTATATTGTACACTCAAAATACGCAAATAAACACATTTGCATTGGTATTTGCAGTAACTAGAAAGGTAATGAGTAAAGAACAAAGAGTGTCCTATGAAACTTTCTTTACGACGAGTCCTATACCAGGCCACGCCACAAAATTTTCAGCGTCTCAAAAATATCGTTACCAAGAGGTTTTCTAGAAGACTTAAAACATCCATTAGCCTTCGATGTACGAGTTCATTCTATTTTCTTTTCCTTTGAGAAAGAGGAAATCGGGTCACGGGTTATGCTAAGGCTGTATACACATGGACGGAGCAGTGTATAAACAAAGGCGCAATGTAAAAAATAAAAAAAGGCGATGGCGAAGACGTTAAACAAAAAAGCAACGAATGCAACATTGCTAGGGAAAACAAAAGATGCAACGCGCGGAGGGACGTAAAAAATGTGGGTCACACAACATTGGAGCATTACGTTTAGTGAGTGTAAATAGGGGATAGTACAGACTGTTATAACATTCATTTAAATTACAATACAATCCGATACCGGTCCTAAGGAGTTAACAATTAAAAATAGCACTAGAAATGAAATCCGAAAAGTCACTTTGATTAATATGTAATACCGAATCGTTCTACCAACAGGTATTGAAAACATAAACAGCAAACAAAATCACTAAACTGATGAGTGTACCCACTATAAACATTGCATAGCCCCTATAATATTGCAGGATTCGAACAAACATTATAGAAGTTATTACTGGAAAATCCATTCTAACCTTGAAGGCACTCAACTTTTTACTCCAACTACCATTAGGTACCGAGTACTGACATAACCGTAACACAAGAAAATCTCTTTCGCGGAATTATCCGTTAGCAGGAGGTTAACTTCCGTGTGTCGAAACGTTTATTTGATTAAATACTTTATTTCCTTCTGCACTCTCGCATATTTCCTGAACACATGCTCTGCTCGCACTTTATTGGATCGTCAAAATAACGTAGAATCGGCATAAACAAACAAATAACATGTGAAATATGTGCTCTGCGAGAAAACCAAACACAACATGTGTTTTGTTGTCATCTAAAATTAAGTGCGGTACACATAATGTGACGTTTAATAATTTGGGCGCACATGTGTAGCGGTCAGCTACATTTTGGCGCCCAAATTTTTGCTGACCAAACATTTTTTTATCCTTGTGTAACCAGCTTTAGGGATGAGGTTGTACTTGATATATCACTTAGTCAGGAATGCTATACGTCACAGCGCGATAGTTATGCAGAGCCGCTGATAGATTCTCAGCCGCTTTAAGCTTTCCGATTCCACCTCTGGAGAGCGATTGAAATAAGTGACCATTTGTACGGCTAGGAAAAGAGAAAAGAATTCAACTTAAACAGTCTAAAGAAAACCTATTTTCAATGAAACTTAGTTCAGTCCATCAAGCAAGCAGCTTTCCCGCGACTTAAAACCATGCACACCTCAGATTTACTGATCTTGATTTCATTTCTTTTCTACCCTCTAAAATAATGATTTCCGAGGATTAATAAATACCTGTTTCTTCTAAGATCTGAATCTATCAACAACACCAACTTTCATTGAAATCGGTTCAAAGTTTTGGGAAAACGAAGTAATCAGTCAGTTAACTTTTAAATTAATATCAGAAAATTAAATAGAGATTAACTATAAAAAATTTACAATTGCTGAGCCACCTTATCTGTCACCGCTCAATTATTAGTGACGAATATCGAACAATATATCTGTCGAAATCGGATTTCGCTAATGTGGACCAACCTTTAGGGATGAGGTTTCTTGATATATCACTTAGTCAGGAATCCTCATCGTCACAGGCCAATGGTTCTCGCTATCAGTCTTTAGCCGATGCCAGCGACTTAGCAAAAGCGATTGATTTATAAAAGTAATAAATGTTAAGAAAGATAAATGTGCCATTATTTATTTTGCAGTGGAAAGAGACTTTTCAGGCTTTAAAGAAGTTTTATTGCCGCTATAATGGCAATTGTAGCAATTGTCTTGACTATGAGCTACAGTTAATATTAAGCAGTAACAGAGCTGCTAAAATTATCATAACTCACTTTAACAAAAGCTTGTAGCCACACTTTATTTCAAGCGAAAGTGTGTTCACAAACTTCACCGTAATAAGGGCACATATTCCGCACAAAAAGTATGTTAGTTAGTGTTGAATATAAAACGAAAAACCACAATTAAATTTTTAACCCGACACAAAACAAAGCAAACACTAAAACGTCGCATAATGAATTAAAAAGACGACCGAAATCCGTACGTGACTGCAGCCGAGTTGATCGTAACAAGCGAAAACCAGCCAAAACCGGCTTAAACCGGTCCGGACCGGTCGTAACTGGGTCACGCAGGGGTGTAGTTAACACTTGAAACTAGTTTTTACCGGAATTTACTGTCCCCCGGGTGAATTGTTCTCGCCAGCCCGTTATAAGTGCTTGTAACGGGCTAAATGACTATGTTGGGCTAGCTTTAATTACTTAGGTCAAGGCACCACATCTTAGTGTATTTTACACGTTTACTTACAAATGGATAATAAATAAATATTATTATCATTATTTTTTACCTCTATTTAAACGATTTATTAATAAGTCAAACACTGCCGTTTTTTTCAGGGCGATTGGTTTTAAAACGGACAAGCAAAAATAAAATATTTGTTAATGACATGTATAAATAATATTACATCGTAAACTTTATGTGGTGTGTCACCGGCAACGTAGATGGCTTGATTGTTAGTATTTCAGTTTTCAATAAAAAAAGGATTGTAACTTAAGAATTTTATTAAAAAAGTTTGAAGCAGCATGTTTCTTATCAACCACAGATGAGATTCAAGCAAGGCTCTAACATTTGATAGATAGACGCAGATGTTTTACATATAGAACTCCTAGCATTTAAAATGCATTCTTCAAAATGATTTGCATAGAAACTGCCAGCGGCTGAAATGCAGTATCCCGAACAATTTATCACAAACATATTCCCCGTCAGCCCAAAGCTCCTTCGATAAAACAATTTGAATTTAAAACCGACGCTCGCGGTGACAAACTGTTTTATACCTTTCAAGAATATCCCACCAATATTAAACATTCACAGAATTATATCTGCGAAATATGAACGAGTGGGAGTTTTATGGGCCGCGGGATATTCTCAAAAGTATTCAACATTCGCCTCGGTAAAGGCGTTCAACGTAAAATTTAATATTTTGACATTATATTAAAATTCAAAGCGGGTAAAAAGGACGAATGCAACCCTGTTGGGACGAAAGGAATAATCGGTTGGCGGGTGTTTGTTTATTTTCGTGGTTTATGAGACAAAAAACTGGGTTCGGGTTATTTCAATAATGAATCAGTTTATTAATAACTTGCAATGCGTTCGTCAATATAGTAGGTAGGTAGGAAGGCGACTTCTGCCATGCGCAATCATTTTTCAACCCTCAGTGCACTTGTAGCATTGACAAACCTAATTTCAGCACAACACGACAATATTAGGATATAGTGCATCAAGATACCAATAACTTAACTTTATCTATTACTTCAGGTCCTATTGTGGTGAAACTCGTTTTCGGAGCTTTTCGTTTCTATCGATAAACCGCTTCATTGAGACTTCGCCTGTAGGGTACAGGGGCGTGGGGGGAGACGATAGCGGGTAGCGCGCGGGGTGCGGGCCGCTCACTAACCGCGCTCTCTTCTCCACCCGCACCCCGCCGCCCCGCAGGTGAGGTCTCAATTTCCTTATATAATAAACTTTAGTAATGGTGTGTTTTGCCACTACAGTAGAATTGCTAATAGTACTTAGCTATTTATTTACATTTTGAGCTGTAACTAAAGTGCCTAGTGCTAATTTCAGTTTCGTTGTTAATGTTATTTATACGGTAATGCTACATGATTACAGTTTAGTTCTTGAATTAAGCTATAAAATACAATACAAATATTTTTGTACCATTAAAGTGGTATAATGCCTTTCTAAAAAGTTTCAGGACTATTTAGATCAATGAAGCAAAACAATATTTAAACTCCGTCCCTGTAATTCGCCTGTTTTCAAACATACATCTTAATGATTTAGAATGTTTTTAACATTCACAGTGCTATTATAATTTATTATTGTTTCATCTTATAGGACTGAATCTTTATTGCCAGTTAATAAAAAGATTAGGAACTTTTGACGAAAATGAACTTACTACATACACACACGTTCAAGGAATAATCAAAGTACTTTACCACACGACCAAATGTCATGACCTCTTATTCTCTTACACTCAATAATATCATTCGAACCGTAAACCGAACCGTTACAGAGAAAACGTTGTACCATTAAGACAATTCTAAGTGCCCACATTAAAGACAAGGAGGAATTTGGTCAAGCAGAAGTTTATTGGAGAATAATTATGTTCCGTTTGACAGAAGGGGCAGAGCCTCTACTCTGTAAGACGAAATTCTGAATACCATCATAATTATATTTATATCATTATCAAACTTAAGAGCTAGGCTCTTGTCGGTGGAGTTAATCCCCTCATCGTCATAAATCCTCCGAATTAGATAAGATAGTGTGATGGTTTCTCTCTTGCCCTCCACACCACACTTTAAGAACCAGGGGTTTCTCGGGGGGGGGGGGGGGAATTAAGAGTCCCAGACAAAAGCTTTACCTGATATACTATATCTTCAGCCTTCTGCCAGTACTGATGTTGCTGCTAACCAACACCTTTCCATCGTTATGAAAAAAAAAAATATTCATTCAAAACCATCATACATTCGTTCGTTCATTGTTTCTGGCTGCCCCTTTTTCTAATGCAGGCACAGCAATGCGAGTAAATAGTATAAAATGCACTCCCTGTTTTTTTACTCACTTCATTCTCACCATACCCAGAGAGACATCGTAATATGCAATGTCTGATAATACACAATTTTTGCCCAACTCTGAATTCAATGGCAATCTGAGGTGAGGGTGTAAGTCTGATGGCTTGAACTGGAAATGCTTACAACTATTTTAAGAGTTGAGAGTAGGACTCTAGACATTGGACAAATGCTAAAGCATATAATTTGTCTGGTTGGTTGGGAACGGAACATCAAAGAACCCACATTAACAAAGCATTTAAGTACATTTATCAATCTATTTATAGACTCAATAAATTATTACGATAGGTACATAAGCCAACACATTTATGGAAAGTTTTCAAGTAGTAGGTATGACCAAATTATTACTTAGCGTTGTTGTATTTTACTGGACTGGCGTTTTTTTTTAAAAAAAAAGCAGACACGAATGCTTATAAGCGCTTTAAAGATTTTAAGCTTTCCGCTATTTAGAAACTTTACGACACAAGATAATTTAAACTTTATTGCTGAGTGAAATCAATGCGTTCTCATTAGGATTTGCTTTATGGATTTACAATTCCAAATTAAATACAAACTAATGGTAAATAAGAATTGGATACAAAATAAACCAGTTAGTTACATTTAGAAAAAAATCAAGCTTTGTTTACATGAATCATGATAGATCCACAAATGGAAACGAGTTCATCGCCAAAAAAAGGTTTTTCACAAACAAAACTAATTAATCAGGCAACGTTTTTTGCTGTTTTCGTATCTCGCTTTAAAAATATTAAAGCTTTTAAATCGTACCGTGTTACAGGCGTTTCGTATTGTTTTTTATACGTTTTGCATACGTGGTGCATTCTGTTTTCATTTGCATATGTCGCCTATTTCGGTGTAAGGGATTTTTTGTATTAATGGCATCATATTTCGTGGGCCATCTTGTTTGGAGCTTAGTAATTACGCGGTAGAAGTCAAAGGTTGGAGGCGATTTTAACACAATCTCCGTTTTTATAAAAAAAGATTGCACTTATTGATAGTGGACATCAATCACATACATTGCTCTGATCCCAAAGTAAGTAGCTTATACACTTGTGATATGTATATTTATGGTCTCATATCATCATAATAACAAAACAGAACACTTTTTTGGATCTTTGTAGAGCTACTAATAGTGAAAGCAATAAATAAGCATTTCCAATGAGAACGAGTTTTACAAAACTCTTGCTGTCAAAGAAAGTTCTTCAAACTTTAAATACTACTCGCTACGCTACAAATAAAACAAATTAAGCGCTTCTAGAGAAAGCCAGACCAATATTTACTGAAGTTTCAATTGTCTACAACATTGATCACTTCATATAAAAAGCTTTATATATTTTTAGAACCGAAGTGAGTTCAATAGTGCAAATACGAGTAAAATAATGAATCTTGCAAAAACAAACAAAAAGCTAATTGCTTATGTACTCAATAATATTTATCATAGTTTATTGAAACACAAACTTGAGATTTCTAATTTTTCTAAAATTTCGGCGCATTTAGTGAAATCGGTCAGGCCCATACGAAATTGACCGGAACCGGGTAGCGTTTCTATTGACCTGACCGCAGAACGTATCCAGTGTCTCAAAGTAGTGTCGTTTTACCTCTATCTAAACTGAAACATAATCTGCACGTTGCCTCTCTAGCACCTCACGTTTTGCACAAAGTTAACCTATAAACAAACACGTAAATTTTCTTGGCAAGTGAACAATTAAAGCCACCGATATTTCATCGGCCGCTCGAGACTTGCACCGTCACAATGAGACTCAATTAAAATTCCTTGGATGTCGCCATCCCGCTTTTATTACAGTAATTTCGTGAAAAAGACAACTTTCCTCGGCACGACTTTAGACGGAATGTTGATTCTGTCTTAGCTAATTATAATAGTCCCCGATTTGGCGAGAAATTCTCAAGGAAGAATCTCGTGAACTTCGGATGATTTCAGATTGTAAAGTTAGTTGACCTAGATTCTGCCTATGTGAAAATAAAACATTATTGGTATATTATCAAATTAATCGTTTCAGTAAGTAACGATGGTCTCTGTTGACCATGATAATGCTTCCTTTTTTCCAGACAGACAGACGGACAAACAGACAGCGAAGTCTTAGTAATAGCGTCCCGTTTTTACCCTTTGGGTACAAAATCATAAAAAGTTAAGTAATTAGATAAATTGCACGTTACTCCAACAGTCTCGATCGCTTAACTATGATCCTAGCAGAGTATTGTTATCTAAACTAGAACCATAATTTACCACTGATAAACTTATAACAAAGGAATTAGCTCTACCAATACATCGTAGAACTCATACGTTAGCAATAATGATAACAGATGTTTATTGACTATGTAATAATAATATTCTTCTACCGATTTTCAGTAATGGCGGCTCGTCTCAGCATAGATATGCAGGTACGCAGGAGATATTATAGCGCCCAGATGTGCGAGCAATACACAAATGCACTCTCTGTTCCTTCACTCCCATTAATTCGTTGAGAGGACAGAACGACATGACTGATATAAGAGATCAGGCGCAGGACCAACGGCTTAACATGTTTTCCGAGGCACGTGGTGTCATCACAACCAACTTCCTGACTCCGAGTTGTCCTGTTTGCGAGTATTTTCAAGACTGAAAAACCCAGAAACAAATTTCAGCCCGACCCGGGATTCGAACCCGGGACCTCTTGTAATGACCAGCTAACTAACCGCTACAGCAACGAGGCAGGCATTTACTATGTAAGGATAACAAGACAAAAAGCTACTAATCTCAATTGCAAGAAGATGGCCAGTCAATCGCACTGGTAGACATTACTCTTATAATCATAACATTATGGTTATGAGAGTAACCTACACTTTTACTTCAAAGCACTCTTATTTTTACCCTCATTTCTCTGACCAGTCTGGACTCATAAACACTAATTAGGCAGCCGCTAATAACCGAGTCCTAACCAAACACCACCTGGGCGACTTTATTTTTTATAGCCAATTCCGATGAAAAGTGCTGCGCGGGCGGAAAAATAACTTCATTTAGGTTATTAAATTTGAAGTTTTGGAATTTAGGATAAACGGAATTATTTAGATAGTAAACCTGATAAAAATAAACCGTATATTCAATCATACCGGTTACGAGTGTGATTATAACGAAACCAACACAACTCTAACTTTGAAACATGTTTAGTTTATACATCCTCAAAGCCAACTAAAAAAATACTGTTATTGCATTCATGAACACTTTTTGATATTAATTTTATCAATTTCCCGTAACAGATATTCTACTGAAATGCCTATTTATCTATTAAAATATTAATAAGTGAGCCACATTGTTTGCAACTAAACCCACAAACCAAGTTTTTACTTCAAGTAGATAGGCATAATTAAAAGTAAGCATATCGTAATAAAAACTACAGCACAAACCAAAAACAGACATTTCCCAACTTTTGAATGAAATAATCTGTTATATTTAAACGTAATGGCGTTTACTTTGTCGCTTTAAGCAACTAAAACAACTTTCGTTACCACCCACAATGATAGTTTGACGTCGTGCAAAACTTTATGAAACTATAAAATGCTCGTTTTCGACACTTCTTTCAGTTTTAGTGAATCATTGTTCCCTTTAAAATGCAGG
Source organism: Pyrausta aurata (assembly GCA_963584085.1). Taxonomy (NCBI): domain Eukaryota; kingdom Metazoa; phylum Arthropoda; class Insecta; order Lepidoptera; family Crambidae; genus Pyrausta; species Pyrausta aurata. The sequence continues at coordinate 10,932,372 of OY757271.1, read as the reverse complement.
GCAGCAGTTTTCATTGCATATATTTCAATCCATTTATTGTTTTACACAGCCAAATGAATGAAACGGTAAGTAAATAATAAGTTTTCAGAGCTTTTACAACATGACACATTTTCCAAAACTTATTGGATTGCCATCCGATCAAAAAACTAATGAAAAACAACTGGGATACCAATTTTTGCACTCATTTAGTTGCAGACTATTGCGTATTTCAATGTCACTTGTCGAGATCGACCGCCGTTGCTCTAAAACCTATTGGTGTACCACATAATACCATATAGTTGAAAGTACAAGTAACTTACCAATTCTAGATATGATATTTTATAATAACATCTTCAACTGATGTAAAGTTTACTTAATAACCAAACTAAATAAAAGGTAATGTCAAGGTGGAAACTAGCATTCCTGGCATTGTTTTTTGGGGTTGTTTTTTTGATATATTCTATTCCATGCCTATTATAGTACGTACGACCTCAGAATATCATACGTTACCAGAACCTAATTGCTAGAAGGCCCACCTTGAGTCCTTGATTTAGGGGGGTTATTTATGGAAGGCCAGCCCTCTTTGTGAGGGATAACCAGACGGTATTACCGGGCGGAAAACTTAATCTACACCTCTACGTGATTTGTAGTTTTAACTGCCGTGCGGTTCAACTTAGCCCCTTGGAAGTCTAAAGAGGAAGGCTTAACAAATTGAGGTGGAAAGGTAAGAGTACATTACCGTGATGTGAGGGTTTTTCTCTGAATTTGGTATTGGGTTATGTAGGTTCGTGAGACGTTCAGGGAAATTCAATCCAATTAGTTATACATTACGCAATAGGTAGGTAGGCAAATAACATGTTATAAGAGGATATATCTAAAAAAAATAACTCACAAATAGGATACTAATAATAAATAATAATTGTCTTGGGTTGGAGTCAAGAGCAAACCCATACCAAATAAATTAAAAATACTATTTTAAGTATATAGTATTTTTTTATGTACACACACTCATAAGATCGTTACGGAAGATGTAGGAAGTTAATTGTAAAAGATGCAAAACTTTCAATGTAACACACAGTAAAAAAATCGTGCCAGAAAACTCAAAAAAGGAAAAGGCAATGGAAATCAGGGGTTGCACCAAAATTGAATTAAATCTGTCCAGGAGTCATAAATATGTAGGCCCCTATTAATATTAATACTGTGGACTTGTGGCAGAGTCGGCTAAGAAAAACTGCCTTTGGCCAAATATTTTAGGGCGCATGAAAAAATTGGTGCTTGGGTCTGGAGGATATCTATCCCGATAATGGCAGAGATCAGGATTTGCATAAGATATGAAAAGATCTAGGGACTTCCTTGGGAGTTTGAATGGTTCTTACTTGTATGCACAGTTACAAAAAGCGTTCTTTTGGTGAAAATTAACACGGGATTGGAAATGCCATGTTTTTAAGCATGAACAATCACCCACAATTATTTCTGCTTAGCCCTAAATTATGACTGGTAGAGAATGCAAAGTTCACCCTTTGTACAATAAAGTATAAATACAAAAATAAACAATTGTCGTTGCATTTATGACTAGACTAGCTTTTGCCCGCGACTTCGTTCGCGTGGACTTCAGGTTCGTCCCGTCTAGTAGCGCAAAAAATGTGTTTTTTTACGACCTCACATTAGAAACCTCAAAAATTGTAGCCTATATGTTATTCTAGTTAGGCCAGAATATCCAGCAATGTTCGCAAAAATCTCGTGAAAGTGTACATTTGGAGTATAGCACTATATGGGTGTGAAACGTGGACCATGACAAAGAAAGATAGGGAGAGACTGGAAGCGTTTGAGATGTGGTGCTGGAGGAGGATGGAGAGAATTAGCTGGACGGAGAAAAAAACTAATGAAGAAGTCTTGAACTTGGTAAAGGAAAAGAGAAAACTAATAGAAACAATTGAGAGTAGAAGAGGGAGACTGCTGGGACACTTGATACGACACGACAGTTTCATCAGAACGATAATAGAGGGAAGAATAGAAGGAAAAAGGAAGAGAGGAAGACCAAGAATAAGCTATATGCATCAAATAAAGCAAAAGTTGAATGTTGCGTCGTATCAAGAGGTTAAGAGAATGGCGGAAGAGCGTAAAGAATGGAAAAAACTCCACCGACAAGAGCTTGGCTCTTAAATTAGATGATGATATGTTATTCTGATGTATAAGCTATATTGTGGTAAAATTTCATTCAAATCCATTCAGTAGTTTTTACGTGAAAGAGTAACAAACATCCATACATCCATACATCCATACATCCATACTTACAAACTTTCGCCTTTATAATAGTAGTAGGATAATCATAGCTACATTATTCGTATCAGTCACTTTTTGAGATACAAACGTAGACTATAACCTTTTTGTTAAATTTACTATTTGAAAACAGGCTCAGACTAAAAAGTTAATAAAACCTACAATACACATTAAGAATGTACTATAGTAATAAATTATATTTCAATCTTACAAACATAACTTTACATAAATAAAGTTCCAAATATAAATGAAAACGTGAAAAGCATGGATTTATTAAACATGAGCATGTTTACTATTTCATATGTATGAGTTTGCTTGCATATTATTCCGAAGTGACTGCGATTCATGTAAAAATAATGGCTAAATTGAAACGTATTGCGTTTTTCTCTCAGATACTCAACAATACAAAAATAAAAAGAAGGTTCAATTTTACGAAAACTTTCAAAAAAGTTACTTCGCAAACGTCAAAATAGTTAGACTTTCTTTTGGCAGATTAAATACGTAAATGTAATTTAAAGCAACGAAACTGGTGATGTAACACACAGTATAACTGTTTTTCAGAACTAACTTGGTATAAACAGTTTGATTTAAATAAACAATTTGATCCATTTGCCTCACAAGACATATTTTCTATTGGTTTCAGAGAAACAAGAAAAATCCTCTATTGTCTTGTAATCTTGCTGCCACGATTAATGCCTTTTCGACTCATACTCGATGTTAATGTTAAATAAGTGTGTGTCTGTATATTGTATATGTGTTTACGAGTCAGTGTATTGTATGTGTTATGTGTTTGTGAGTCGAATAAATGTATTTTCTTTCTTTTCTTTCTTTCTTTCTATTCGAAGCCAATGAAAACCAACTCCTTAAGGCACCGAAAAAAACTAACTTCAAGAATTTCAGGATTAGTCCTGAGTTGAAATAAAAATATATTATTAATATAACAACCTAAAAAACTGAACCTTTTGCACCCATTATAGCTACGTCTAAGCTATCTCTATCGACGCGAAATAGCGTTTGTTAAACAAGAAAAAACTGTATTACTCGCGTTATGGCCGCGGGCAAACAGCAATATCGGCTTACCGCAAACATCCCGGGCATGTAGCGGCCGACTACGTGACTGGGAACAGGTATCGGAATTTGGAACTGTACTGAGTAGCTGTGACATGTGCGGTGGCTATGCACTTTGCGGAATTTCACTAGCAATTGAATTAGTAAGCGATTATGTGTTAAGCTGTTTCTATGCAACGCAACAGTAGGTATTTATCTATACTAAATAAATACCTACTGTTGCGTTAACTAATATTATAAAGCTGAAGAGTTTGTTTGTTTGTTTGTTTGTTTGAACGCGCTAATCTCCGAAACTACTGGTTCGAATTGAATAATTCTTTTTGTGTTAGATAGTCCAGTTATCGAGGAAGGCTATAGGCTATATAACATCACGCTACGACCAATAGGAGCAAAGATATAGTGGTAAATGTGTAAAAAACGGGAGAAAGAAGTCACTATTCCACGCGGACGAAGTCGCCGGCAAAAGCTAGTTGAGAAAATATTTCATAACTTGTTAGAAAAGAGACAAGTAAAAGAAATGTAACAAAGCATCCTATGTAATTTTAAGTAAACATATGGAAATTTGTATTTTCTTTAACACATTTACACACCGGTTTGAGAAATTACACCGTCCATGATACCACATCTCAGGCATCTCTCAGATCATTCTGAAAAGAGCATTTCTTCGGAATAGAGCATTCTTTTATAGACTAAAATGGAACCGATACCCGACACTGTGACGTTCGTACTAGTAGGGAATTGGGACGACACGAGAATAGGCGACTGTGCCTGAGGGCAGGGTGCTGCCTATATTTGATGTGCTGACGTAAGATCGTTCCGTTTAAAGGGATATTTTTGGTATCGCTACATAGGGTAAAGCATTGAACATTTTGTACTGGAAACTAGGCCGAGTTCGGAGGGATTTCAATGAATTTAATCTATTTACCACGTAAAGATATTACACGTAAAGACATCTCTTGTACAGCTGTCATAATTTCTATCGAGGCAAAAATATTTGATTTAGTAATTCTTGCTTAATAATTATGACAATCAATTTAAAAATAAAAATTACCCCGTCGCAACAAATGTGCTGAACAGTTTTTCATGAAACATGACTAAGAACACTCGGGATGAAATTATCTTTGACGTAAAAAAAACTAACTTAAAAAATTGTACTATGAAAGTCTGACTTTTCAAAACACAGTATCTGGATACTCTCGTATTAATCAATCAACAATACAATAGCACAAATATATTTTCAGTATATCATATCAGACTTGCCAATACAAACGAATGCCACCAACGTTCAAACATTTACCCTAAACGTCGCCAAAAATACCCATGTACAGGAAAACCATTGAATCCAAGAAAGAAAGACGTCCCAAGAAAATAGTTCTTTAGAACATTACACAAAAGAGACAGTCGGGATGTAGCGGAAACATCACTAGTATCTCAGAAAGGTCTTCGCGTGTCTTACAAACTGCGAACGGCAAAAAGTCACATGCGAACTACTTGAAAAACGGACCCGGGTCTCTACTTGATAAAAAGATGACAGAATTTTAAATTACTTCCATCCTTTTTACTCAACCCCACATCCTATCAAGAGCGATTGAGATGGTAAGCTCAGGCTAGGGTACACACTTAAACATTACATGGCAGAGTACACAGTGGGACTAAGATTATAATTTTTATATCGTTCACGAAAAGATAAGACTTCATTTCGATACAGCATTTTCGTGAAATCTTATCTGGAAAACAGAACATTAATTTACATGTATTTTCTAAAATATTTACTTTTCCTTTTCCGGAGAAAGCTAAACTTTTTGCCGATTTACACGATTGTAAAAACTTAGAACCGACCCATAGAGCTTTGCTTCGAACTAAAAAATCAAGACTTTTTTATTTTAAACCGACTTCAAAAAAAGAGGTTATCAATTCAACATGAAATTCTCCATAGTATCTTGAGTATAAGCTTCTGACTGTTTACCGATATAACGGTTACCATCGAAATAATTTCAAACTGTTTAAGTATCCAAACTCTCCTTTGTAACGAACATCTGAGAGATTCCTCAACATTATTCAAATTCAAACAAAACTTTAATGTCGTATTTGTGGAGATTATAAATTCATTTTGTATCAAATTTAAACAAGTTTTTACTGGGCTATTTTAGTAACAAAGTTCGTTTGAAATGTAGATTAATATTATTTGTTAAACACATTTGTAGAATTTTTTGGTATTTTTGGATTGCCGCTGATTTGAACTAAGTGATGTTTAAACTGAGGAGTATTCCTTTTACTTTGTTTATGTCAACTTAAGATATCCTTGTTTTATATCTATCACATTGCAAACAATATTACTCCTTTCATAAAACTGATCTTCAGCGCGAATAAATACCAATATTGGTATAATAACTGAATAATTTTTATTAAGTGCAGCCGCTGGGTTTTCTATTGAACATTTGAGCCAATCCTGCCGGGCGGGAGATTCTCGAGGGATCGCGTGTTGCAATCGGTTTGGAAAGCGGTAATAGCGGCGAGTTTGGCTGCTCCATTCCGTTCGTTAGTCTGATGGGCTAAGGAATCCATGGAGTAGTTAACTGGCAATGTTTTTTTGTGTGTGAAAAGTAGCAATGTAATTAGAGTACTACTTACTAATGATCTGATTGATGATAAGAATTATCCAATTAAAATCCAAATTTATAAAAATAACTTTTTTATCACGTTGTGGATTCTATTTTCGCGGATCCAGTATGAAGCACACAAACGCTTTCTTTTCAGAGTAGTTCTTTCTCAATTCTAACAATACAGAATGCAGCTAATAATGTCTACTGACGAAATTAAACTGTGCGACATGAAATTCGAATTCAAAATTCCAATTCATTTATTATAACGATACCCTCGCAAGATACAAGCAAGTTTAAGCAAATAAGAGCTTATCGAATATATTACTTCCAAACAACTTCCACCGAGTAAATAATAACAGGAAACTTATATTGAAACTGCGTCACGAGTTCCCTTAAAGTTTTCCTTTTCAAAACAAAACAGGGGGTGTACTCTATGCGACTGTGCCCGTATTTTTAAATACAGCCGTCTCCTTCACTCGCTAGATCGTGCTAACTTGTGCGACAAGGACAGCTAGACTCGAATAGACAGATGCAGAGTTACAGAGTACAGTCTCAGTTTCTAAGAGCGGAGTGCGGAGTCAACAAGCATGTTTGCGGGACCTTATGGGTTAAGAGCGAAACTCATTGCGACCCGGGAAATAAGGGAAATAATTACATGAGCTCAAAACACTTGCGATGGAGTATGAATTAGATTTGAAAGATTTATTTGGCTTTTTAGTTTTTAAATGTCTGAAACAAACCTAAATATATGCGGACCAATACAACCATTTGAAAAGGAAAATGGGAAGCTTGTTTTTATTAAGACTACAAAGCTGAAGATAGGTACATAATTTTTTCGATTATGCCATTTAGATTTACCTGTGCAGTTCGTGACGGATTTAAATATTCCAAAAAGATAAAATATATATATATAGATAAGATACATATTTTGAAGTACGACCTATCATTTCGATCCATTATGTACCCCATACCTATGTAATATCACGACAAACGTTCTCAATATACTTCAGCTCCAGTGACCACAAAGGCAGCGAACAGGGAAGCGAACAATCTCTAATAAAACCATAAACATATTGAGGACAGCAGTAAAACGCGCCCTACATACGCGTCGTAAAGTCTCTACTGAGGCCCAGTTGCATGATTGAATGATAACCAAACTAATGGTTAAATGTCGTTACCAGCGGTTGTTACGATTGTGCTCATTTTAAACACAAAATACCTTAACCAGTGGTCATTAAACGCTCAGGGAACGATATGATCGCGCAAACAAAATAATGACAAAAAAATATATCATAAAAAACATCCATGAGGGTTTAAAATAGTGTAACACCATACCTTACGAAGGCAAAAGGATGACTGGCAGCCTATATGTGGAGGAGTTGTCGACGCGCACTACTAGATGGCGCTGGGAGTAACTCGACTCGCACTATGTTCCCATCTCTTCCTTTACTTATGACCTTCCACTTAATATTTATATGTTGTCCTATGCTCAACGTAAACCCCGTCTAACGCTGCAAACTACTGCTCCCACATAAGCTGAGACAGTTAGTTGAGGCCGTTGGCGGTAACACCTGTAGCCAGCTGCACGTTTAGCTGCATTTCCTCGGAGGTCGACTGAATCGAACGCTCGCTACGGTGCTCGGACTCACTCGGACTAACTCTGTAATCGTCCGGATTATCTAATAAACGGCTACTGAAGCTTATTGAAGTCGTTTTCCATCGACCACCCCCGCCACTCTTTTTATATTAGCCATTTTTTTTAAAACATAGGCAACCGTAAATATTCGACCGCTGCGGGGTAACGACATTTAACCATTAGTTGAATTAACTATCGATCACGCAACTGGGCCTATGGGATATTAACCAGGATGCTGATTGTGTACGCTGGAGTGTAATAAAGGATACGCACTTTTGTGAGCGTTTCTCAAGGTTTGTTGTGGTAATACATATAGTTGTAGTCCGTTCCTATTCCGGTTTTTCGGATCATCGATTTTCCGGCCTGTTTCACAATGTCAATAACTTCAGGTAAGCCTTTATACGCAATAACGTTCCACATTTGAATTATTCGTTCATTGGTTATCCCCGCATCAGTGTTTCCAATGGAATATAACCCTAAAATTTTCAAAGTTAGAGTGAACAGGCTTTTTCTGGGTAAACTTGCTCCATCGTCGTCTCTGTCTATGCCACTGGTCTAGCCTGGAGACAAGAGCGAACCCATTTCAAATAAAAAAAAATGGTCTTTATTTGTAAATGGTCAAACAAATCCTAAGTGTATTCTGTCTAAAATCAGAATAGCAATAGCAGTTGTAGTTTACTGGGAAGATAAGCCAATTAGTTAACATTAATATAGCCCTTTTTTCTGAAAAATATATCTGTACTTAACTTTAATAAACCTCTACATGTCCTTGTACAAGTATTAACCGTTACAGTACAATATGACGATGAAATGTAAGTACTCCCTAGACGACTATAGCTCAATATCCTAAGTGCAAGCTTCAACAATTTTCAAAGGGCTGCATATGCGTTCCCTAAACCCTAAGAGGCCCTGCAGACACGACGCTTTTAGCAGCCGCTTTTGTATGATGACTTTGTGCTTGAAAGCATCGAGAAGCATTGAAACATCATGTTTTATACCAGGCAATATGCTTGGGGCGCGTGACAAAGGTTTTTTTTTTGGTTTTCACGCCTACTCAACAATTTTATAGGCTCCGAATTTTACAATTAACGTGTCGTGTCGTGTAGACAAGTTCAAACAACACACCAATTGTCTGGTTTCATGATAAGGAATTGTCTTCCTTGTGTTACGAAGTACAATACAACGATAATGACGAGGGTGTCTCCCATAAATACTTATAACATTCATGACTTAGGTACAAATGTTCGTGCTTATCAAACAAACACTTGCCCCTTGCGGGATTCGAACCCGCGAAGGCCGGCGTAATAATCAGGAGCGCTAACCAATACACCAAACGCGTTGTTAATATAAGTTATCCTGTAGCCGGCTGTCAAATACCCCCATTTTATACCTTTAAAGTAAGTTTTTATTTCACTGTATAATATTGACATATTTAGACTATATTGCGCTGTGCGTTGTTCAATTGACGGACTTAAATCCTTAGGGCGTTCTCTACCGGTATACCGCTTGGGAATACAGAAAGTAGAAAGTACTTAGCAACAGCTGAAATATTCAAAATTGCTGAAACTCACCTATTTTTAGATACATTGCGTTAACCCCTCCGAATTTACATGCGAGTCCCGTCTCTATCCCCCTAACCTATTGTGTAATGATGCTATCCCGTTCTATGATTTACTACAACCTTGAACTGGAACGAAGCGGTTTTCGTGTCCAATAAAATTGTCAACTGTTAAGCTCGCTTTTGCGTACAGTACAGAACACGTAACGTGTACCTTAAGTTAAAGGCCGTACGTGCTAAAATAAGATGCGGATGACTGTACGAGCTGAACACTTCAAGGCTACGCAATGACACGAAGGTAGGCTATTATGCAGAATTGTTCAAAAATTGCTCTTGGCTTGTTTGATTGCTGATCTGATGATAACACACTTGTTTATTGGATGTATAGAACGCGTAAGCATGTGAGCGAAAAGAACAGTTTTTTTTGTATTACTATTGTGCATTTTATTCTAAAATGAATGTATAAAACTGTTAAATACTAAGATTTAACTAACTTATTTAATCACCAGCATTGAAATGCTTCTTCTTAATCTTCACTCAATAGAAGTTATTATGAAGGGCATTTTGATAATCTAGAAGCTTAGGTTATTTTATTTGAAACTAAATAAATTATGAAATAACCCATTGTATAATGCACCTTTATCAGTAAATATAATAGTTTCAACAATTATTACGATAGGTTTTATGATTTTCGTGAATAATACTCTCGCAAGTCTAAAATCTAACCTTTATACTTAATTAGCGTTCTCATAATTACAACAAAGATTTAGTTAACCAGTCTGTCTACCAGATAATTAGATTTCAACAAACTAACTGGTTAACCTTTCAAATATTCACCTACAACCTTAGATGTATTACATAAGTAAATGGGCATTTAGGCGTTAATTATTAAATTATTACGGAATAAATCCACATTTTGCCCGTCGCGTGACCCGCTACATAGCGGATAACATTTCGGGCTTGCGTGAGCCAGCAATATTTTTATTGACAATGCCTAGCGTCTGTTTGTTAGGGCTGTCACACAGAACACACTGAAATAAGAACGAAGCAAAAGAAACGGGTTGGTGTATGTATGTCAATGTATGAAAATCGTCGGTTTTTATTATAAAGATTGCCATACAGTGACATACATATTTTCTCATTTTTGATCTCGTCTCATCAAATCTGTCTTTACAAATTGATGATGCGTCAATATCATTTTATTTTTAATGACAATTATTTTCTAGAAAGATCCAAAAGTGCTGAAAATAAAACTTTTAATTATTTTCTCCACTTTTCATGTATCTTTGCTAAAATAATGAAAACCATATCATTTTTGCAGAGCATAATTGTCCGATTCTTATCGCCTTGAAGGTACAAAAGGAAATTTAATAAAAGATTCAATATAGCTGCCGTATTTCACGTAATAATTATACAATTGCCTTTTCAAATTTATTTGCGAATTTACATAATTGCGTCAGTCACAAATTCCATTAGAATACAATTCGCCTTGTTAACATTTGATAGGTTTACGCTCAGTTTTTTGTTACGAATCTACATTAATAATCTACATCTAAGTGCATTTCAATAAGAAAAAGGTGCTTTATGAAAGAGGGCTTGCTTATTAGTGCATTTTATTATTTGGATGTGCTTCTCACTTTCACAAAGTGGTTTTTTAATAAAAACCGTAATTAATTCAAATAATAGTCGTTTTAGTAACAAATGTGTCTGATCTTAGATATAATCAGTTACGTTTGTCGGAGCTATTTTTTTTGTTATATAAATCCGAACCAATAAAAATAGGTGATAGACTTTTTGGTTCTGAAGTTTCCGCAAATACTACTCATTGCTTAAAGCATTCTACGGATTTTTTTCGTGCACTTTTATTTGTAATTAAATGGCTGAAGTTTCGAATGCTTTATCCGTAGTCACAGACAGACTGAGGTGTTATTTGTCATTCATTACATAGTTAACTCTTAAATCAATGATAGGCTTGACGAAAGTTTTTTTTTTATTTTCCAGATATATCTATCAATTGCAAATGCAAATGTTTCTTACAAGTGGCGACCCTACCCAGCTAGACGTAGTAAGCACAAACGCGGGCGCCGTATCAATCAATCTATTATTTTATTTGCCGACGAGCAACGCACTCGTTATCCATACGAATGATAATAATATAACACCCGCTTGGTCTGTTTGTGACGAAAAAACATGTGTTGGTTTATCTCGCGTACAACTTTTATTAGGAAGTAAATGAAATAAAAGATTTCGGTAAATATCTGCGGCTAAATATAAAGGTTGCTTGATATGTGAAACTTTTGTGTTATATTTATTGAATGTTTTAGTTTATTGTTCAAAGTTTGATGCATAAACCCTCACGGATATGCTCATCATTCTTTTGCAATTTTTTTGCTAACGCTTACTTACTATAACATATCGATCCCAGCGTTTAACTTAATTAATAAGATAAAACAAACGTATATTATTTAATTTCTAATTTTAAACCCCATGTCATACATTATCATTTTCATTGAATCGCAGGTATTTAATTTTTACCCTCTTATGCCTTCAAGCGCTTCTGTAGAAATGCCAAAAATAAAAAATAAAAACATTTCATCAATAACGCTCGATTTTATGATACTCGAGGCTAGATTACACTATATTTAAATAGAAGCCCTTACTTCTTGAAAGTACTAGCAACCACGCCCACTTCAGCCGTGTAACTTGACGTTTTAACACTAAACTTCATGGCAACATGTTATCGTTACATTTAACTACATTAAACCTACCCCTAATTAAAACCTTAAGTCTATAAAAATAGTGGTGAGAATCGAACATTCGCGTTCACTTTATCGGGGTCACTTAATCATTTAGATCCGTTTTTTCGAGGTCAAGGTCATTCTGATTAATAAACCACGTTTCAGGTTTATATGGAATAAAGTATTTATGGTTCTAGTCGGTTAGCGCTTGACACGTTATATGAAGGTGACCTCTTTTATTACTTCCCATTTATTATTTATTGGCTGGCCGTATTAGTTAGACTTTAATTTTACTTTAAGTACGGCTAAGATTTTACACTTTGGACGAGGCTTTGCCTCGATTTAGCACGATTCAATTGGCATTTGCCAAGCGATTTATTTACGTGATGACTGATGAAAACATCATCATCAAATATTAGAGCTAGGCTCTTTTTGGTGGAGTTTTTTCCTTCATGTTCACATAAACTCCAATTAAGGGGAGATAGTGTGCTGGTTTCCCTCTTGACTTCCACAACCACACAGTTAAAGAACCGGGGTTTCCCGCGTCTTAATGACCACTCAAAAGCCTTTCCTGATATACCATATCTACAGCCTTCTGCCAGTACTGTTCCCCAATCACGAGAAATGTCAAACGCGTATAGAGAAATGTCAAAATCCGTATTTAAAAAAAAAATCTTTGCGCACCGCCAGGGGCGCTAGTCCATTTTCTATACGCATTGTCATTTCTCGATACGCTTACGCAGTCGATAGTTTTTCGTGTTTGGGGTACTGCCCAACACCAGGGGAACGTTTATTTAATGGCGGCGTTCACTCGCCATGGCACCGTATCGTCAGTGATTATTGTAGCTTTCAAACCAGCTGATGAAACCATGAAACTAATAACTATGTATTTAGTTATATTTTCACGTAGTTAACGGATTTAAATTTGATGTGGGATAGATACGTAAGGATGTGAATGAAAAAACTTAAATCCGGTGACATAATAATCAAGTTCTAGACACTGGCCTAAAGTTTAGTAACCTCAAGTGACAATGAGCAGGTCAGATAGCGCGAAGAACTAATGGCCGTTGGGGCAGAAAAGTTCTAGATTCGAGACCCTTTAACCAAAGACGCAGCGTAGGTTTTTCACCGACATGATAGAAAGACAACCTTGTAAAGATTTAAGAATCAAACTGGATGCATACCGCTTGACCTCTCCACGGTTTTTCACTGTGGAAAACCGTGGGAGAGGCTTATATTCAGCAGTAGACATCCTTTGGCTAATAATGATGATGATGATGAGACACTGGCTTCCTACAATATCACAGAAGCATACACCTAAGTAAGTCGTAGTTACTTATTATAAGAATATATTCGTAAGAAGTTGCAAAGAAACAATTTTCACACAGGTAGTTCGATATTCTATTACCGGATGTGAATGCTGGTGAATATTCCATCGACTGTTGTCCCCGTGTTTTCAACACAAACATTCGATAAATGTGCATACAACTTTCATGCTCCCGCTGAACATAGATCAAACATAACAGTACATCTATTTCATTGATAAAAATGAACGAAATTTAAGCTTTATCCTATGCCAACATAAACTCAAGCTCCAAAGCTCTGAGCTTCCAAATAAATAGATAAAACAATACTAAATGTATAGAATTGCATCACAAAGCTACTTATGCAATGGTAAGTTTAAGAAAAAGATATAAAAACAGTTTGTAAAATTATAATTTTAACATACTAGTAAAAAACGTTGGAAAGGAAAACAAAAAGTCACCTAGGAGCGGAAGTCTCGACATAATTCCCTGTGAAACCACCAGGTGGCGCTCGTAAAATTCTGAGACAAAATTGGTATTTTCGTGTATGTATTGATTGAGAAGAATGTTTGAATCTAGCTACAAATATTTTTTAAGATTTATTAAAGATTTAGAGCTATGTTAGTTAGAAGGATATTCGATGGAGCAGAAATGTCAAACATGTTGCTTCAGACTCCCAGCACAGGAATCGAGATTGGGCAAACCATAATAAATTTACTTAAAATTCATGTTATATACTATTAAGGACTTTCATTGACTGAGTTCAGGCTGATAAAGTAAAAAACATGTTTTTATTTCATTCAAGATGGCTGATATCCCCACGCTATGGTCCAGGACATCGTCCTCCGGATGTAGGAAGCGGGTCAACAGCTCGCGACCCGTGGAGCGGGTTCGTTTCCCGGCGATTTAGCAAAATAAATATCGCTTTGTCGCGTTTGTAAATAGGCCGCATGCGGGCAAGGGCGTGAAGATGATGGCTTTGGAAATACGCGATCTTTGGGATCTGACGCGTTTTATGTCTGCTGATATGGGGAAAATAAAATAATTTGTTACTTGTTGAGAGAATGAAGTATAATAGTCATTAGTAAATTCCTTATTAAAGATACCTATGACAGTTCGATGTTTTTATTTTATTATTGTAGTGTTTGATTTTTTACAGTGATGTACAAAAAAAAGCACTTGATAAATACAAAAAATACATATATGCATTAACGCAGTATTATTATCGGAAAAAAACATTGTTGACTCTATCTCTGACTCTCGGCTAAAGCTAGTGAAAGGCAAAGTTATTTTGGACAAAATTTAAAGAAAATTTTTTGCTCGCTCTTATTCATGTGGTAATCAATCGATTCCATAATAGCAAATATACCGTAAAACCACACCCACATCCCGCATCCACAAAACAGCGTTCTAATATTTTCGACCATTATTAAAATTCATGATAATTGAAATGGAATATTCCATCGAAATGCGATGATCTTGTATAATAAATTAGGTAACTAACTCGTTTAGGTGTCCAATTACTCTGGAGCCTTCCAACGAGTGAGTGAACAGACATGCAACTTAGAAGATGACGCGTACAAACTTTTCATACTGCCACCAACTGTATGACAAGTGACAACCATACTCGATTATTTTTCCACGTTTTGTGAGCGATGTAATAAAAGAAAAGCTCTGTCGTACATTCAAAGCGATTGAATTTATTGATTTTTTACTGAAGCAATAAAATTAACTAGTAGCCATTGATTGATTCCATAACATGACGTCGACTTAATAAAAAGCGGCAGAAAACGATAATGTCTCCATTTTTTACACGAGACGAACATAAACTTGCGTCATCTATTCAGATACGTATCTGCAGTACAGTGATTACCCAAAATCCCGGCAAAGTCAGTATTAACTAAACAGAGCTGTCAAGTAATAGCTCAACGTGATTGCAACGCTTTTTGCGCTCGCTCGCTCCATAATACAGCGAGCGAATCCAAATTACGCGAATTTATCAAGAGCGCCATTCCAACTGGCCGATAACAATTTGTTGCATTGTAAATTGGACCCAGTGTACCGGAGTTACGAGTACATTTTGCATAAAGTTTTGAGTAAATCTAAATATAGCAGGTTTATTCAAGGAATTTACGACTGCATCGATACGGATAATACGAAATAAGAGAGTAATCGAGTCTTTTGCGGAGTTGAGCTTGAATAACTGAACAATAAATATTTCAATTGAGTTTATTTATGCTCTGAAATTTCTGGCTCTATTTAATTGATTTCAATTATGAATGGCATTCAACTGACAAAATCTAAAAAAACCTATATTTTGTACATATTAAACTAATTAGAGTAGCTGAGGAGACAAAATTAAATTAAGCCAAAGTTCTTAACAATAAACGATGTTGGTTAGCTATCTCGTCCTTACTTTAGCATGATGATAGTTAATTTCATTATGGTCGAATGTCGTTAGCAGCGGTTCAATATTTGAAGAAAAAATAACTTGACCAGTTGTCATTAAAATAGCCATTATGACATTTGAACCTTAACCAACTGGCTCAGGGATCGATCAATGAGCAGCCGGTGGTCGCGTGAACAAAATAATGACAAAAGAATGTTGAAAAATACATCCGTGTGGGTTTAACACGTTCTAAGAACAATAAAACATCTATTGTGTCTGGAATAATGTCCCGGAACGTGTTTAAGTTCTTTAAAAATCTTTAACTAATATGCAGATACAACATTTTTCAGACATCACTTCAATCCAGTTCCAAAAACTACCATCATGTCAAAAATACGTCACGACGAATCGAAGCACGAACAATACAAATGGCTCATATCGATGGCGGAGACATCGTATCGAGATTGCACTCGTATGGCGCATCCATCTTGTCATGCATTGATTGCATATTTTATGCACTTTCAGAACTACTGTCTGATCTGAAAAAGATATGCATTCTGTTTTCAGAAACGCATTACGGAGATATTGGACGTTTGGAGATGATAGAGTGTCTGGTAAAGAGAGAACGAATTGGGTTCGAATTGTTTAGCCCCTGATGTGCCTGTACCTAAGTATCATTTAGAAATTTTTAAGCAGCTTTAAAGGCCTTAAATGTAAGTAGTTTTTTTTATTTAAGAGCTTACAGAAAAGCAGCCAACATTTTTGTGTCTTAGTAGAGTATATACTTTATCGAAGCAACAGGACACAAGACGCACGTGGGATTACCGCACGTTTTTAATAAAAAAATACTTTTTAATACGTCCTAAAAATGGGTTTTCATTTCGCTGTCTACTGAAGCTTAGATTAATAAATAGTTGACTGAAGTGTTTCCTAAAAAATATGATTTGATTGAATGGGACAGCATTTACTCAACCACGTATAGGTCAGGTAATCAATCTTATCAATCAATCAATCAATCAATCATTTATTAATTCATAAACATGGGTATTACAGCATCCTGTACACATACAAATTATTATTAGTACAGCCATGGTTCACCTTAAAGGTATTTTATGAATGTCTTTCGACCTCATTGTCACGGATATACCATCAAATGAGGATGCGGCCAAAATCTGTTGTTTATAACCATTTTCGTATAACACCATTCATTACCGACAAAAATAAACACAAAAAATCATTCGACACATCATTATCATTAAAAAATATTCCTCATTCCCATCTCTCCATGCCGTCGGCAGATGAAGTTACGTTTATTCGCTCACGAAATTATTTTAACCAGCGTAAATCATATCACCGACACGGGACTGACGTACAGTCAGCGCCAAAGTGATAGAAACGCCAAAATGATCAGATGAGTGTTAATTCATTCATTTGTATTTGTATGCAGACAGAGAAGCAATGTCTAATCATCTAATAATCTTCTTACAATCATCTAATAATGACGTAAGCGTAGCGAGTTTACTACACAATTACGAAAGCTCGCTACCGTCACTCCTTTTATTATACGTCAAAGAAAGGTTCATAATCGCAAAGCCAGTGTAAACATCATAGGATACGTTTACCGCACGGTTACATTACGATGCGCCAGGCATTCGTGCTGCCAAATTTAGTTAGTTTTACGTCCGATAGAGGCGCTTAAACATTGATCATACAAATTGTATATTGGCGACTGAACGGTAAAGTAAAAAATAAATAAATAGTAATAATGTTCAGAGTTCATGTTTATACTTAAACGCCGTTTTATTTAGTTCACGCTCTACAATCCCCGAATAAATTAATAAAATCATCAATTTGAAATAAATTAAACATCATCATCATTTCAAAATCATCATTCAGTTCAATGCGTTTGAAAAAACTGATATTTTATGTCACCGTGTATATTCTTCGCATTGCAAAAATTTTACACACAAGATTTTCTTACAGACAGATTGATTTACGTCGTTGAATTGGTAGTGCTGACTATACGGTCTCGAGCGATGACGTCAGCGTATTAATTTAAAAAATTCGTCGCCACAGTGTAATTCGACGAGTGTCGTGGAGTGATATAGAGCTGGGTAAACTTCACAGTTCGCGTCAACCTATGATTGATTTACGCTACGAATAGGTCTGTATTTTTAGCTTGAGGTCTATAAAATATAATCATACGAAATTTGGTAGAGCCTTAGATGGTTTCGTATTTCACCTTTAAAAAGTTTTTAATAGCTTAGCGGGAAAATTTATTGACATTTTTATACGTTACTTTCCGCAAAGTACGTTGCCGTCAACTACCTGATCTAGCACGACATATTTAGATAAACAGTTAAGTGATCACTTGCCCTTAATGCTTACTTTTTGTATAAACATACCGCAGATTTCCACAAAATTAGTATCAACATCAAAAAAGAACAAATCGTTTTGTTTTAAAAGTAGCAGTTGTAAATAACTTGTATCACCGGTGTCGCGGAAAAAGTTGTCGGGCCTCGCCGCCGATAAAAACTAAGGCTGGATGAAAAAGTCAGGAAAAGACAACATTTTTAACGCTCGATCTGAAAAAGTCGGGAAAACACATTTTTGCGTTCGCTCTGTAACATGAAAACATTTAATTTATTATGTACTTTTTATAGTATCAGAATAGTTTTTAAATATTTTTTTATTGAAAAAGACTAAAAAAAGTGACAAAGCATATCTTGCATAAAATATTTATTTCAGATATGAAAGCAAATATATTGTAAGAAAATAAAAAAAAGGTCAAGGATAAAAATAATCATCAATTGATTAACAAATGATATTACTTTTACCTAGTGATTTATTGCATGTCTTATCCTATGTTAGATACTTTGCAAACAAAAATTTCCCTTTGAAACTCAGACGTTAATTCCATCCGCACACAAAATAACTTAAAGTAAATGTATTTTTCAACATCAACAGCCCCAATTTAAAAAGGGCGCAACACACTATTTATTTAGCATACCGCCGGCATCCCTATCTCGTAGCACAAAAAGTGCTCCTGTTCACGTGTACGGCTGCCCTTTGAGTCGCTGTGAAAAAGCGAACGCAATATAAAAGAGCGTTTTTCCGCAGTAATTGCTTTTTTTTATTTGCCGCCACCACTGTTTACGACTCCTGACTCTATCTCCGTCGGAACAAAAGTGGTTTTTCATCGAATGTTGGAGAATAATTAATTTTCCTAGTCAATAAGGACATCTCGTGTGATCCGGTAAGCCCGTTATTAAATTTCTGTATTGTTGCTGTTTGTGATGGAATTAATTAGCGTTCAGATGTAACGAGTTAGAAATCTGTTGCGGTTTTAATAAATATTGAATGAATCAATAAATTGACGTGAAAACAATCAAGTTGCCATTTTTCGATACGTAAGCAATGTGTATCTACAAGCACATTAGGTTTTTGCTTGAATAGGTAAAAATACAAAAAATACAAGTAAAGAATTTTTTTTAAGTAACAGCTTAGATACTCGTACCAACCATTTTTTCCGTTTCCCACGTCTTGATTTAAGACTAAAGACATCATGCTATTGAAATAATGTTTGACCAATTATATGTCTTTGCAATTTATATAAAAAAAGATTATTGATTAAAAGATTACTGATTCATAAAAAAGATTATCGATATACTTTGTTTGATTGTACAGTTCCATGAAACCAATTTGATAAGACCGTAGCAAAATCTGCCCCAGAATAGTGAGTGCCGTTGATATCATATTGTATTTGTAAGAAAACATTTCATAATTTTATCATACGCAGCACGACTAGCAGGGTGGCAAGTCTAAAAGCATAAAGCGCCTATGTTCCTCCCCTCAAAGCTACGATAAAAGCGCTGTCTAAGATCCACTCCTTAAACTACCAGTTAGCCATTTGGTGTGACCTACGGCCGTTTAGGGCGGGCGCACGCTCGCGACATCACTCAGCCAGCCCGTAGCGCACACGCGGCGCTGATTTAATGTCGGTAAGGAAATTTTAACGCCCGCTTTTTGTTCCGCGCACGACGCCCGCATAGTAATAGCCGGCCTTACGAGTCGATTGAATAACTATTTGTATTCGATGATTTGTGGCTGCGTCACTCAGAGAATCGTGTGAGATTTTAAAAGATTTGGAAAATCAATTCTGAATGACGACCGATTTGGCGCAGTGGTTAAGAAATTGGCTACTACGCCAGAGGTCGCGGGTTCGATCCCCGCACATTACAAACATTTGTGTGCATGAACATGTCTGTTTGTAGTGGTCTGGGTGTTTTCTATGTATAATATGTATGTATTTACAAAAAAAAAAAGTATTTAAGTATGTTTATAACCGTTGTCTGGTTACCATAGTACAAGCTTTGCTTAGTTTGGGACCAGATGGCGCTGTGTGAAATGTCCAAGGATATTATTATTATTATTATTATTAATGTGGTGCCATTTAAATTACTTATTAGGGTCATTTATGGGGAACTCCTGGTTTTAGCGTTACTATATCCGCACAAGTACAAATAACATTTTACTTTTTACTCCACTAATGGATGATTTTTAAATTAAAGTAATCAAACAAGAAAAAAAAACTAAAACGCAACATTAAAAAAAAACTAAATCTTATTAAAAAACAAAACCATTTCCTTGTGGCAAACAATCAATTCAGTTGTATAATCTCTCTGCATGACCTAAAGACCTGTTAAAATCATTCTCTCCTAGTCATACTGGATGTCCACCTTTTGAACACTTTTACGGATTTCACATTTACATAATAATAATTCCAAACAACGATAATGACAAGGCTTCCTGACCATCAACACCACTCAAACCGCTAACGCGTCCATAATTCCGATTATGAGCACAACGGTTGCTTCATCGAACACCGCTCCGTCCGGAATTACGAACATTCCGTCGAGATCATAAAACAGCAACCGACAATCATCCGAGATTAGACCTCGTTACGGGAATGAGCGGCTCTCATTATTACCCCAACAAATCACGGAGACAGCCGAGCACAAATCATCTCTAACAATATGCCTTACCTCTGTCTTGTATTCTTTGTTCCTGAGTGCAAGCTTTGTGCGAATGTTTGCAAAATAGTTGTGAAACACAATTCATTCATGAGCATTAATAAGATAGCTATTAAAGAGTTATTGTTTAAAATATAAATTTCACTTATAAAGTATAGGGTGTTAAAAACACTATAAAACAAAAGTAAAATTATTTAATTTAGAACCTAGAATCGTAGAGGTTTTGTTTTCCCATTAAATAAAGGGCATACAACGAGCAATAACGTGGGCGTTGGACAAATGTGGAATTTTTCTCTTCTGCAGTATGAAAATCACTTATACGTCCATAATATTAATATTAAAATTTCTTGAAATCCCTCTAAAATCAGTTAGGCTAACAGAACACAAGTCAAATTAAAAAAAAACCTCTTATCAGTTTTGCCGTAGCTATGAAAAAATAGGTACTGTTTGGTTGGAGATATAAATCAGACAAGTTAAGCCTAGCAAAAGGTCCTCTTAGCTCACCATTACCCGTGTGCGCTGGGCCTAACATTCATGATTTACGGCCCCCGGGACTGTTATGACAAAACCAATTTCACGGTTGCTACTTACGTTAATACGTGTCCGTAAGTATTCCTCTTGTATTCGTAATTCGAGCTCATTTATAGCACATTCATTGGATGTTCGAAAAATATTTTACTTGGAAAAATATAATGCAATATTTTTGGTTAAGATTTTCGTTACCCACTGTTTTAAGGACTGAGGGACTGGACTAGTATTAGTACGTGTGACCATCAAATGTTATTAGTTTTATCGAAGCTTAATTTAAATACGTTCAGTGTCTTTAAAGCATTATCGTAGTGACAGCCATGTCCTCGTAGCGACGTAATACTTGTAATTCGTAGCATTCAACTCAACTAATAGAACCCGTAGCTTGTAGCATACGATTTGTGTTATTTATAATATACATATGTGTTATCATGTTATAGGTTTCTTTAGTCTATTCAAGTTAAGATAGGGAAGGTACTATGCAATAAATAAATTGATTGATTTATTGATATGTTTACCGATGATTTATAGTCAAGCATTTAGTATAGATTTATTGTTGTTTGGTACAAAAATCATAGTTCATCGCTACCACTTCGTATGAAATATCGATATGATTTACCCTACATGCATTTTTTTTAAATTCATTCATGTTTCTGCACCAACTAGATAATGCGTAGGCGCTTTCAATGAACACCTTAAAATGCAAACTTTCACTGAAGGAAACATAAAGAAAGAAATACCTAAAGTGCGTGGGTGTAATAAGGTTCTTTGTCCAAATAATATTGTTATTATTCCGTGAAAGGAGAGACAGTGTGGGTGGTTATGACAACAATTTGCGATACTATTTATTCAGGTGCTGAATTTCAGAACGAAAATACGCTAATTACACCGACAGTGAAATGACGCTATGTTGATAATATGCCGACAGAAACAGTAACCAAAACAGACCTTTTAAAAAGAAACATCAGTACCCCAATCACGAAAAACTATCGTCTGCGTAAGCGTATCGAGAAATGTCAAAATCCATATTAAAAAAATAATTTCTTTACGCACCGCCAGGGGCGCTAGTCAGATTTCCATACAAAATGACATTTCTGGATACGCTTACGCAGTCGATAGTTTTTCGTGATTGGGGTACAGTTTTATGAACATGAGGCGAATGTTGGGGCACTTGATACTACAGAAGAATACAAGGATCAAGGAAGAGAGAAAGACCAAGAATAAGCTATTTGCTCAAATAAAGCAGTTAAGTTAAATGTTGCGTCATATCAAAAGGTTAAAAGTATGGTAGAAAAGCGTAAAAAATGGAAATAAACTCCACCGACAAGAACATACCTCAAATTTGAGGATGATGATGATAATTGAAAAAAGTCGAACCACATTTCTAAAACCTTCCAATCGTTTTCGTTATTAATATAAAAAAAACTAAGAAAGAAGTAAGCCACGAAAGTAATATCTACTAGACTATTCAAAGGTTGTATATATGTATATAGACAGTAGAAATACAAAAGTTGTGCTTACAAAATACTAGAAGAGAAAATTCTTTGTCCCGTAAATACAAATATTAGCATAACATTTCCATACAGACGCTCGTTCCAGACATAGGAATCTAATAGATCTGGCCCCAATAATTCTAGGCAACATCTCAGACAGCTTGACGGCAATATGTGTCGATTATTCCACTTTGTGGTTGTGGACGGTAATTTAAAACCAAACCCCAGGACAAACTACATGCAAATCAGTAACATAGCTATCTGAATGTTGACAAGTTTTAATACTTTATGAACTACGCAACACCTGCGGGCCCGACGTTGACGAACAAAGATAGTGTGACAGACCGCCAGCATTCGCGGTACTGTGACAGACGCAACTTTTACTGCAATACCTTCAGTACAGTACATACGCAATGTCTTCAAATTCGTAGCCATCTCCTCGTAGCATGTTAAAAGGTTCGCTACAGAATCTCGTAGCAGCTCTGGCTACGGCGTAGCAGATTTCGTAGCAAGCGTTGAAGACTAATAAGAGCGCTTTCACACTTAGGCGACTTTAGCAGCGCGGCAGCAGCGTGACAGTCGCGCTGCTGTCAATTCCATACATAAATGACAGCAGTAAGCCACACAGCTTCCGATGATGATGATAATGTACGCTTCTTGTTATAAAATACTGTATTTTCTCGCAGTGGTTAAGAATTGGAGGTCAAAGATAAAACTGTAGCACTGAGAAGCTTGAAAATTTTTCCAACAAATGTGTTTATAATTTTAACAAAGGTTACATTTTTCTCAGTTTAGTTTAAACATAGCAAACAACCGCAGCTACTCAAATAGCAAAATATTTGCTAAGACGATGGTTCCAAGAAGTAAGAATCGAGTAGAACTGGCCTAGATCATTCTAGGTCAGATCCCAGACAGCTTGACGGCAATATGCGTCGATTATCCCACAATGTGATCGTGGTCAGTTATAGTAAATAGATTTTTAACCTCGAATAACTTTTAAAATATACTATTTAGATATTTTAGTATTGGGTCAGACCTTAAAAAAGTTAATATTTTAAGTGAAAATGGTGGGTTGTTGTAATATGCAAGTTCTGTAAAGGGTCTGAATGCAATAAAAACGAATCTTAATTAATATTTTTATTATCATTCCTATAACCATATTTCTACTCTTTTTTTAATAATACTTACGTCCTACATATAAACCTTCGCTACGAACGTAGGAACGAGTAAATAACTACATACATTCTCACTAAAATATTGTTCTCAAAATTACTATTTCCATTTCTGCTTTGTTTTTAATATACCTTCAAATAATAAACACATAAAAATATATTCCGGTTTAAAACCGTTGGTTTTCCTCGAAGCACATTTCCACGTATTATTTCCACAAAGCACCTTTCGTTTGGAGCATCATTTCCAATGCAGACATTGGAACAAACGCCGTGACCTCGATCACAGCAATAATAGATACCTTGACCCGCAATACAGGGTGTCCCACTTATCCCGAAGTGGTATGCAGGTGCGGTCTTAGTCAGATGCGACATTAAAAGTGGTGAATAACGCTATCAATAGCAATATCTTACACTGTGGAGTCAACACACTGTGACTATAACAATAATATTATACTATCGATTTATGGTCATGGCGGCGTCTTAACAGAGATAATACGCAGGAGATATTAAAGTACCCAGATGTGTGCGCAATACACAAGTGCATTTTCTGTTCTTTCACTCTCATTAATTCGGTGAGATAGCAGTTCGATATGACCGATGAGAGATCAGACGCAGGACCCACGGCTTAACGTGCTTTTAGAAGCACATGTGTCATCACCACCAACTTTCTGACTCTGAGCTATTTACGAGTGTTTTCAATGCAGAAAAACTCAAAAACTTTCGGCTCGACCCCGGATTCAAACCCGGGACCTCCTGGACCAGCGAACTAACCGCTACATCAACGTGGCAGTCTATAACAATACATTGGAAACAAAAGCTACGACCGTAAGAGCAATAATAGTCTTGACCCACTTTATCCCGAAATGGTATACACGGTGTAGTTTTAGTCAGACGCTATATTTAAGGAGGCAAAAACTTGCTAGGTCAACCAAAATCTTCAGAAGAAATAAGATACTGTATACTAATAAATATGTCTAAACAACTGATAAAAAATAAAATTGACCTCATAGAGATTGATATGGATGGCCGGTCAGATATTCTTCTTTTGTGTATACTTATACATAAAAGAAGAATATCTGACCGGTGTATAAGTGGCCAACTTCAAACTACATACCCTATTTCATGACCCACTTTATTCCAAAGAGGGAATACAGGGTGTCCCAGTTTATCCCGCGGTCGTTAGTGGATACACTTGTAATGCCGATAGCGCTGGTAACATAATGTAGCTCTATTATTAAGATTAATCGGCGTGATTTGAGTCACGATGGATATTTTCACGTGATTATGTCTACTTATCTGTTTATTATCCAATAATTACATTAAATTCGCCGTGGTGGACAAAGTTTATCAATAATTGCACCTAAAATTTATTTAATATTATGTATTCGTATGTTTAAAATAGTTTATGCAATAAGATTTTAATGGCCTTGTGTGTTCACACATAAAAAGTTTAAAAATTGTGAGAACCGGTTTGCCACAATTGCCATATTATATTGATCAAAGTTACGTCAACTATTGTGTTGTCAACTACTCCAAATGATTATAAATTCTGAATGAATAGGGTAGAGTATCTTTATAGTATGAATGAATACTATTATAGTAGAGTTAACCCAGGAGAATATTCCAGACATTAAGTATATTCCAATAACAGTCTAGACTTGTATTGAGTAAGCATAACGAATTTAATATAGAATAGCAGATTATATTTGCTCTTTTATCAAAAAAAAACCCGACTCCTTTGATTGTAGATCTTTATAATATCCGAACAAAACAAAGTAGGATTTACTAATGGAGTACATTATATTATATCCCTTGATTATAAGTGACTGATCCATCAATGTCGATACTTTGTGAACGTTTGCTTAGTGAATGACATAAACCCCATACTATATACTAATTACTCACAGTGCTTATGTTGTCAATATACTCAAAAAATGAATGGTAATATCAGTATTAATTCGATGAATACATTTGTCACCCCATAAAATGGTGTCATACATACAAATGGCACATTTACTACCGTACATAAATATCGATAAAATTATAGAACTTCAATAACTAAAGTTTGAGAGCCTTCTCCATGTCTGAATGATACCTTACCTTACCTACTTTACCCTACCTACCTTACCTCTAATTTTTGTGGCATTATCTAAATGCAAAATCTCAAAGTTTGTTTTTAAGTTTTACTATAACAATCCGTTAATTTTATGGCATTGAACAGTAACAGACAGTAAATAATCTAAATGATCCATCGTAGACCGCATCATCTCTAACTATCAGATAATATCATGGCCAAATGCCTGGATATTTATACTAAGAGTTTATATTATACCATGCTTTAGTTTCGAGCTTCCAAGCACTAAGCTTTATCTCTACACTGCAATTCCGAGGCACTGAGTGCAAAGACAGTATTTTATAACAAGCGCACCGCAGGCTATCGGAAGCCGTAACGCTACGGAATGTGCTACGACGTAGCAGGAGCTGCTACGAGCTACCGTAGCGAACCTTTTAGCGTGCTACGAGATGCTACAGATTTTTAGACGCATTCTGTATTTGGGTAGAATACATTTATCAGAATTTTAGTATTTTATTTTATTTCTTCTCCAAGTCTAAATTGAATGAACGATTAAAATAGTATGATTCAACTTACTGTATAATATAATGTTTGTGAAACTTTCCTCAAACATTATTTTATACAGTACATAAAATTACATAATCTCAAATGATCGCATGAATCAAATATTTGGTTTATAAAAATATCACAACCCATATCAATACATTGCCCACTAACGAAATGCAACGAGCTTAAAATAATAATATTACACTGAAAATTATCGAAAACATTTATTTCAATACAAGTCAATTAACAAAGCATTGAAAGTATCAAAGCAATAAATCTAATCGATAGATTATATCTATCGGCATCGTAAAACGTTATTATTACGTATCCTTATCGACATAATACACAACCCCACTCGATCATAATTGGAAAGTAAGTGGCAACGTGTTATT
This sequence comes from Pyrausta aurata, assembly GCA_963584085.1. Classification (NCBI taxonomy): domain Eukaryota; kingdom Metazoa; phylum Arthropoda; class Insecta; order Lepidoptera; family Crambidae; genus Pyrausta; species Pyrausta aurata. The sequence goes on along the minus strand of OY757271.1, from coordinate 10,905,579 downwards.
ACTAAAAATATACCGATACAAAAAAGATATCACGCATCTGGCAACACCAAATTTTCAACTACCCACGCCAATGTAAACTCTATGATAAAATATAGGGTTCTAAATAAATTGTGGAAAAATAAACCAGTGTTTGGTTTAAAGTAAAAAAGAAGTCAAAATATAATTATTATTATTATAGCCAGGAAATTGAGGCAATAGTTTCGTTAGGTCTCCAAAATGCTGCTACTATAACTAAAAAGTTAATAATTAACAAGTTTTTTTTAATTAGTCATGAGTTCTTTATATACCAATATCATGTATCAGATACTTAACTTTATTATGAGTTATAGCTTTCTACAATTTGTTTTCTATTTCTGATCTAGGATTACAAATAAACTGACCTTTTGCAAGCTTTAATTTAAACCGTGTAGCATGAAAGTGTAAAATTCAATAAAACAGGTTATAAATAAAATGAAAAACACAGTAACAAGTACCTTAGACCATACACTAAGTTTCGAACACGCGAGCGGATAATTATTATTTATTTGCTTTGTAACACTTTTCACGCGGACTTCGACTATTAGACCCATTTCCAAATGGCCTGGAAATTTTAGTGCTTTCGTTTTCTAATAACAAAAACCATTTGAATATTAAGTAGCTGTTGTGCCTAACTACTATAAATTTTATTGGGTCCAATTTTACAAAATGAAGGGATTGCAAAGGTTACGCCTTTTAAGGCTTAGATATTCCATTTTTACGATGTTTCGATTGAGTTTAAACATGGAAACACTAATTATTTAAATCTCGAATCTATATATGTTATAGAAGAAGATTACTAGAAAGCTGGATTGTGGTTGGAAACACGATTGTAATTACTTTGCTCGATAATAATTGCCTCAGAAGTGGGCCCCATTTTTTTCGTATTTTCTATGTAGTTTTCAAATTATTGGACTTATATTTATGAAAATCACATATTTTAGTAGGTAATTCCATTCTACACATATACATGTTAAAATGATTTCAAAATGTTTGTTATTTAGATCAGAATAACGAAATATCTAAAAACACTTTATTTGACCTATTTCGACTTTTTTGATCTTGATTTGCTCAAGCTACACAGATGTGAGGAACAGAGGATTATAAGAATATACATTTTGACCACATAAGTGAGATCTCAGCTATGAATCAAATGATATTTTTTTAGTTTTTATCGGTGTTATGTTCAGGCAAAGAAAGGTCCATTTTTTTCATTAGTCTGTATTCTTTCTTACAAGCAGCAAATTCTTCCAATTGTCTTTTTAAGATTACTTTAGACACCAAAGATGTTTAGGGCGTCCAATCGTTTTTTTCCAGTTTTATTAACATTTTCATTCATAAAACACTGATTTAGTGATTCTCACACTTGTGACGATGGTGATTCGCGCAACGACTTTGACGCAACAGTTGATCGTCGTGTCATCTCTGTTCTATACATGCAAGCAGAAATAGCGCTATCTTTTTATTCAAATGACAAGCACGAGATACCATTTCCTCATTCCCCTTGACGCCACTGCGAACGCTGGACCTATGTCAATTTTTGCAATTTTATTTGCGTACTTAATTACGTAAAACACCTAAGAACTAATAATAGCTAATTTCGCCGCGCCGCGTCACGCTCAGTTGGATCAGCACCAGTCTTATACTAATCAAAGGTCGCGAGTTCAAATCGGGGGTATCATGAATATTTTTCTACATAGTCACAATATTTTTTAGAAAACGAAATAAGTATTTATTTTAATTTTTGGACATTTCAACATTTAAAATAAAAAAAAATAAAAATAAAAACTAATTAAATTTTTAGGTTTTTTTTAAAGTAGCAAATCCTATTAAAAAAACTACATAACAATGAAAATAAATTTCAAAAAGAAAATTAGTATCAAAAACATCATCACCATGCGGATAAATCTCCTCAATGCCATGAGGATGGAACCCCCAACCTCTACGTGTTAAGCAAAATAAAAAGAGAAAGGCTGTAGCGACATATATAATTGTTGTGAATAAATGAACTATATTTTGGTACCAATCGTAGAGATGAATCCGTTTCTATAGTAACAATATAAACAAAAAGCATAAAACACTCATGTCAAATTATTGTAGTTTTGAACATTTTCTCTATTTGGAAAAATCAGAGCTAAACCATAACTGTAGGTTTAGCAGTAATCTCAAATGCTAAAGCTGTGCCCTGGTGACTCTAGTATATTGGAGACGAGAAAATATTATATGAATTTGAGGGAGGGAGAAAATTATTAGGTGATAGGTCTATATTAATTTTATTTATTTATTTACATCTAGACTCCTGTGACAAAATACAAACATTGGAGGTTAAGTTAAGGTCGGTCTAGCTCTTTTCGTGTATGGAACTCAGGTTTCCATGTTATTTACGTACGTACGTACACATTTTCTGAATCGTGTAGTAATAATGCATTGACTATCTATCTCTTATTTGGTGACATGGACTTGAGCGACGAACATGGAGATTACTCAGTATAATCCAATTATATTTGCATTCAGAAATGTCAAATCTGAATAATTTTTTCAATTTTGTTCTGTCGAAAATGTGTGGAGACTGTCTTAATTTTATTTTTATAACCGTTCCTCAAATTGCTGTTACTGAATATCCAAAACAACTTTGGTGTTTGTGACACATAATAATTCTATTAATCTTGTAGTTAGCGCCAAATGGCGCTTCGGGGTCACGAAGGGTTCCGTACCATTATCTATGAAAATGGCATAAACATCATATCTGTTGTCAGGGAGTCCCATACAAAAGATATGAAGTCCTAATAATGGGGCAGCCCCTCATTATTATCTTTATCAGAGTAGATAAGTTGTATGAGAGCAACCTGAAAAAAAAACTGTTTTTTAAGTTTTTGTTTTTTCAACGGCAACATGAATACATCCTTCCTGAAAATTTCAACTGTCTTACTATCACGATTCATGAGATAAACCCTGGTGTTGCCCTTTCGGTGTAGGAACTCATGCTCATCATAATTCATTCCTTGTAGGGAGGTGTCTCAAAAATATTTTAAAATACATATTTTAGGCGGTGTGATTAGGATATAAAGAAACCCATGCCAAATTACAGTTTTATAGTAAAAAAGGTCTATAAGCTAGACTACAAAAAGTCAAACATGGCAAAACCATATATGGTTTATCAAAGTAATTGTGTGGGTGCGGTGCTCTAATTAACAAACCTAGACAGTTGAAATATGGCATCTAGCTAGGTAGGTTATAATGTGTAAGCGAAGGAAAAAATCTGAAAACAAAAGAAAGTTTTTTAATTGTAGCGTCTGAAACCGTTATAATTAAGTGGATGGAAGCTTGCACAAAATATGTATTAATGATTTATGAATAAGCAAATAAATATTTCTATAAAAAGTTATGATATCCCAACAAAAACATCAATGTGAAAAATGATAGCCAAGTTCAATGCTCAGTATAATTGATAGTGAACTTCGCCGAAAAAAGTATTGCATCTAAATGAGAGATTACTACTAACTACTTTTGCCTTACTATTTTCTTACTTTCTAACACATGATAGTCAAGTCATTTTTATAGTTCAGGCTGATATTATGCGAGTATTTTAAGCGTGGTGTGGGTGACCTCGATAGTAATTACTTTAAACCATTAATTTACTTCAACCATTTCACGGGACATCCAAAATATACGCGGGCGACGTCGCGGGAGACGACTAGTAAATAAAAAACTTTGATATTATTAAAGGATTACTGAAACGATAAAGAAACCTTTGTCTTTAATTTAGCTTTCCATATTTGTAATGTTAAACGGAAGCGTGAAACATACTGCGCAGACCCTAGATAAACTGGGAACAGGGCAAGAGAATGATGATGATGATTTGAAATGTTATGAATTTCAGTGTGTAAAAAAAACCATGACAAAATTCTCGTGATGGGTGAACTTTGACTTATATACCTACTGGTTTGTACGGAACCCTAAATTTGAAGTGCCATATCTGTAATGGTCTTCAGTCATCATCAATTGGAAGACTGATGGAAGATAGTAGTGAGACTATAACTGTGTCGACAAAAAGGATCTTAATATAAACCACCTAAATGTTATTACATTACATTTCCTACACCTATGGGTTGGCTGGAAGAGGTATCTTTTAGGGATAAGCCCACCTTTGTTCACATTGTGACTTCTTGTACCTATTTTCTGTACATCTTATAAGTGCAATAAAGAATATAATAAATGTTATCGGATATTCTCTCTTGTTTTTATAATGGTTACAGGTTGCTGGCATAAAGTGCTGACCAGTCGTGTGAGAATGAAATGCCACTCTTTGCGTTCCTTGTTCTTTCGATAAACGTTTAGACTAAAAAGCATGTATGGTGTACTAAAGAAACCATTTTGTAAAAGTTCTTAGGGGTTCTGCTAGATGGCGTGGGTATGTTACTTACAAAAGCGCATGAAGTATCTTATTCAAGAAAATTTTGTTCCTTAAATAAACACTAGATGGCTTAATTATACACGAGATTTGTAAGACAAAGTTGACAGAAAAAGTTTTGTGCGGGGGTGCTGGTGGGGGAAGCGCCCCGCACTTTTAACAAGGGGGCGGGGCTTATGAGATAATTTGACGGAATAAGACGGCCTTAATTCATCGTGATTCTCATTCGATTTTAGAAATCTTCTTCGCACATTATATGAAAGACACACGAAAGGTTTGAGCAGCTTTTTGATTTAAAAACTTTTGAAATATCAATACTAAGGCACTTCCATGAAGTTGAATATAATGGGAAGAATATGACGTCACGCGTTTATGCATTTAAGCCTTACGCAATAGTTGTACCAGTAGATTTGACAACGTTTGAAAAAGTAAGATTTTCCGACACAAATAGGTATATCCAAGCACTTGATTTCGTAACGAGTCCCGATTTTTAGCGACTAAGTACAGAAAGTGGTGGATTGAGACACAGGACACGTATGTCTCTAATAGCGACCTGTTCGGGCAGGACAGACGCCCTGAATACCAAAAAAAACGTGCGTGACAAATACGGGATATCACCAAAACATGTCATATGCCGTTAGAGATAGAGCTAATTGTTTATTGGAAATATATCTCTTTGATGTCAGGTACGAATAATGAAAACGTGATTCCATTGTTTAACGTGACTGAACGACAACGTAACGTAGGTATCAAAATAAAAAATATATATAAATCGTAGGTAAGCGAGCTCACCTTGAAATACATAATCGATTTCCAAGCATGGATCAAGATTGATCATAATCGTGCATTTTGATTAGGTAATTAATTTGTTTTTCTTCACCACAGTTTATATTTTCAAAACTTAATCGCTGTATTAAATACCTTATAATATTTTTAGCTTGTATAGTAAGTACTTCGCCTTGACCCACTTTTTAAAAGTTATTGAGTTTTTAAAGGCAACACAAAAGATATGAGAGGTTTATGATGGTGCCTTTTTTATTTTACGCTGATGTATTTCCATAAAAGCTACATCAGTGACTGCTATGAAGTACTGCACTTAATCACTAGCACCTTGGTGCTAGATAAATAAGATGCTTTGTTCGAGTAAAAAAATAGAGAATATTCCCAGTCATCAGACCACATTAAATAAATCTTTTTTTGGCGCCGAAAGCTGTATTGTAACTTTCATTAATTTGAAAACAACTACATATAATAAATTGCACTTGTAAATAGCGACTGTGTCAATCAAGGATTTTTGTATAGTGATAAAAACTAAATAAAGTTATAGACAACTACTATTTGTACATACATAAAATCGGTATTTTAATTAGAGTGCGTTGTATAAAATTCACCGTATGGCATTCTATACAAATTGGAAGGAACTTTCTGCAATTATCACTCTTAGTATTCAAGGGTATAATAAAGTATATCATGGTTGGTTCAACCCTTCTATTCATCCCATATCCCGCGGTTGAAAACTTCACACAGAATATCAGTACAATCTCAAAAGTACGTTTGCCCGATCCAATCAGATTCGAGCCCGATATTGCATCAGGGAGTCTACTCTGTGAGGCGATAAGCCTTTTTGACTTGAGGTCAGTAAGAATGCTTGGTTTTGTATGAGTTTACTAAAAGTCGAGAGTGAAAAAGAGTGTACAAAATATTATGTATCATGTCATGTATGGTCACTTATACAATAAAACATATATGTATGTATAAATTTCGTATCGATCGGATTTAGGGAATTTAGTCAAAACTAGAAAATAGCTTATACCTAATCGTTATACGGAAAAGATTTTCATGAAACATGGCTAAGAACACTCGGGATAAAATTATCTATGACAAAGAATAACTAAAGGAAAACCGGTTCATCCGTTTGGGAGCTACGAAACCACAGACAGACAAGTTAAACTTATAACCCCCCTCTTTTTTTGCGTTGGAGGTTAAAAATTAGAACGCTATGCCGCATTTTCCTTTAATCAACCTTTTATAGGGCAGCAACTAAATCCGATAAAAGAAGGAGGTTATAACGAGGTTTAATATTACTAACGTTGGTAATAGGTGAAGCACAAAAAGGACTTAGCATAATAAGCCAGTGAAATGATCAAATCCTTTTTTATATCTCTATCATTCTTTTCTCAGGAACATCATCTCATATCCTGTAGCTGCCCAGTCGCCAGCTTTTTTTTTTTAGAATTACCTCTTTACACACTTTTTCGTATTCTCACACATACTCTTAACACGTGGTGGTATATGTGGTAAACCTATTCCGATCCCAAGGGACTGCTCCCGTAGGGCATATGGGGATATATGCGTATGCACACCCACATACACACGCACGAGCGCACACACACACACACACGCACACACACACATACACATACACACACATACACACACACACACTTCTTTATTTTCTTGGAAATTATCAGTTTTCATGTTCAGTACATGTCAAAATGTAAAAAGTCAGGAACAACTGTACATGTTTAACATAAGGACGAGAACCACTGCCAACAAACTGCTTAGCAGTTTGGCAGACATGTTATTGTTACAAAAATTGTGTTCTTTTGGTAATAAATATTTAAAAAAAAACAGAGTATAACCTTCAGTTTGCTACATACTCGTATCAGCCTCTCATTGCGTCGGAAATCCCGGACCCGACGAACTATTTTTGTTGACTGGACTACCGCATTGGGTCCTATAGGTGTGAAGCAATTTCAGCTTGGTCTTATATATTTTTTAGGAATTTCTGTTTGTCTCAAGAAGAGTTTTCAATGTTTAATACTTATTTCTTTATTTATTTCCTTATATTACTCTATCATAACCTAATTCAATAGTGTAGAAATAATCTATACTTGTCCTATTTACTTATAACTTATTACATTTGATGCAGTTCTTACGTACTCACTTTGAGAACACGAAAATATGTCCACTCGCTTGGCAACCGCGTTTATAGAGTGCAAGGTGCTCGTGCCCCGGCCATCAATATACGGGGAAGTAGCTAACAAACTATCAAACTTGATCTCAATACTTGTAAACAAAAGGCATGTTAACAGTTAATCCAATCCAAGTAGAGTGGTGGTAAGCTCGTGTCCTATGTAATATTACAATCGATCTCCTCTATTAACACGTTTCAGGTCACAGGCAGTTAATGGCCACAAGGCGTCGCAGCCGTCGCGGAGGCTTACCGGTGATTGGTGGCTCTGACACGGGAATAGAGCCTTAAATGGAGTGTCAATTTGTTCAAAAATTACTTACGAAGGGAGAGGAATCATTTAATTTTGCTATGATTGTTTGTTTCTGTAGTATGAGTGATTGACTAATTAATACCGTCATCAAAGTACTTTGTAAAATATAGCATTGAATGAAATGATGCAAAATAATATTCCCGTTATCAACTTTTCACACTTCTCTGAAAATAAATTCGTCATCGTTATTTATTGCCTATTTTTTTGACGACATGTTTAGTGCAGCGCTTCAGACTACTGCACCAGTGGTCGTGGGTTCGAATCCCGCAAGAGGCAAATGTTTGTGTGATGAGCAAGTAAATTTGTACCTAAGTCATGAATTTTATATGTACTTCGAGTTGTCCAGCGCATATTTATTATTATTTATATATCAAAATGACGCTTTGTTAAAAGAACCTCGACTAATATCGAGCTTCTTGTACTCCCATCTAAATCATTATATCTTTACCCGGGCGGTATCTTTTAACACATTTTGTATAATTCGTCTGCATTTGGCTTTCAGCTAAGCGTACCATTTTAAATTGAATCCTCCATGCAACCTCACACGTTGACCGACGGAGCACACAAAAACCCACGCATACTAACCTTTTAACATTTTGCCCGCTCATTTTGACGGTTTTGGCCGCTCTAATTAAAAACATAACACGTTTTTCATGTTGACGCATTAAAGGCTTTATGGAACCGTACCTTTTAGATGCAAAAGCTTTTGAATTTTAATCCAAGGTAAGAGAGTCTTTTTTTGGATGGTCAATTTTGGTTAGAGACGTAAATTGGGACCGGAATCAATTTTTTGGAGCTATAAATGTTCGATTATTCACAAATATTATACTTAACAAACAAAAATAAATGTATTTATGAAGGTAAGACTGAGCACTATAAAAAATATTAATATAGGTTGAACCAATTTAAACCATTAGGATTATGGATTTCATATCGCACGACGTATCGAAAACGATTAACCATATAGTTATTTATTAAATCCATATGTTTTAACGTAGGACATTAGATTCAGGACACCCGCTACATACAACATAACACAAGACATAACGGTCAAAGATACCACAAATCTATATTCCAATATTCTAAAAATACCTCCATCTTTATGTAACCTGTAATTTCAGTCCATGTGACCCTAACTGAAACCCAATGAAACTGGCCACTAGCCGCTATACGGATTTTTAGCCACTGGCGACTATTGCGTTAACTCGGCAATTAACCTGAACCGAAGCAACACGATTAACCTTGACTTAATTACCACAACTTACCGCGCTCTGGGTAAGATTGCAAGGCGCAGGACACACTAGCAGAAGACATTTGTCATTGGCCAAAAGTGTGACGATGAGAGAAGTGATCAAGATTTTAAATTTATTATAACTAAACCAATGGTACTTGAATCTCTGAGCCCATCATATAGCTTTAGAATATTTTTATAAGACTTTTGTACTACAAACACCGCTCACACAAATACTCTTGAATACCTAATTGCTTAAACTATAGTAATAGTTACTACAAAAGACAAAGTACAGTAATGTGCACAAGAAAATATCTTTTGACAGTCTAATTTAAAGAATACAAAATTATTATGTAGGAATAGTGGAAAACAGCGAAAGGTAGTGTAGTTATTTTTTCCAGCTGCAGACTATACAATTACTTCTTATTCGTACGAATACCTCCAGATTACTCTCAATCACTCCAACTCACATTTCCGTCATAACATCAACTTCTGCATTCCTCATTCAAATTTAAATTTTCTTTTTCATTCCCACTCTCTCTCATCATTCGTCTCTTACGATTAACGTTTCGTTCTACGTCTATATCCTACATTAACAGTCCAGTCAATCCATGAAATACAAATCTACAAATACTTCAGCCATAAAAAGGAAATTTGTAGATCCGTATCAGTAGTCTTTCTTAACGTCGTCTTACCGAAATTATACCGTGTGGACCCGCCCTAAGTCCGCTCTAAGCCAACGGATTTAATACGGGCTTACCTAATTAGGACTTAGTTCACGTACTATCCAATACTAAAATGTACTAACCCTGAGTTACTGTAATTGTTAAGAAAACACCGTCGCATGCGACTTTGTTCGAAATAACTAGCGCAATTCTAACTTACGAACAGATTAGGTTGGCCCACGTTAAGTCTTAATTAGTTTGGATTTTTAGATAACATTGCTACTTATGGATTAAGAAGAAAAATAAATAGCAATTTAGATCTTTTAAGAAGGTTGGAGATTAAGCTTGATTAAAACTTTTGATATAACAAAAATGGAATCCGCATCAAAATTATAATCATTACAAAGTTATTTTATGAATAAAGTATTAAGTTATGAAGCTTGAAAAATAAGCGACTCCTGTGTGATTAAATATGAACTTTGAAATTTTTCCATCTTAATAGAAATACAATTTACCAGCAAAACAGTTATTAAAAAGTATTTGAGGAGCTGTTATTGAATGGAAAGTTCTGTAATTAAAAGGAAACAATAAAAATAACGTCTCGTGGGAGGACAGATATTTTTTCTAGGTAGTCGAACAAAATTCCATCTAATTGGGAATGCTATTGAAAGGCTTCTGCCAATAAAGATGGAAATTGCTTTCGTTTCTGAGAAAAGATTAATGAAAGAATCCGTATTTTTCCAGCATACCTATTTATAATTCTTGTTCATTACCTTATCAAGATATAATAAAATAGCGTTGTAACGCACCAAAAGATGAAAGAGAAAGCATTATGATAACATAGGGTTAACACCATGAAAGCCTCAAATTAATTGGCCCTCATAAAAACGAGTGTTCTCTTTTCTTTCTTTACGCAATATTTAAGTTCAAAAGTATTTAAAATTTTACGTCGAGAGCGACAAAGAGTTTCCGTGACGAAACAGGTCAGTTGGCAAAGTATGAATTCGTAGCAAAAAGTGTGTCTGCCTGAAATAAACGGGTTTTATAACTACATATTTCGACTCATTATTGTTAAAGAATTTTTAGGCTACGTATTTTAGCAAGTGTTAACATTTCTACTGCTATAATTTTAGACAGCTTATATCCGTATTATGTTTCCTACAACACTCAATTAAATCGGTGTCGGAAAACCAATTTTCACCTTCGTCAACGCGAGGCAATAAGAGATTTTTAGCTCTAAATAGCAGTAGAACTGTAATTTGGAGAGTAGAGGCGTGTCAACTCTAATTATACAGTCTTAGAGCGCAAAACCTGACTTCTCCTATTACGAAGGATAAAAGCAGCAGAGGAGTGGTTTGTGAACGCAAGTATCGTTGTCGTTATTAAATTTCAAAAAACGATTAATCTAACGTTCATTGCTAACTCTACAATGAAAACAAAGTCTTCACTTTAATCTATCTGAGCTGATGATCTTCGCTGTTAGTGACTTCATGAACCAACGAGCCGTATAATCACATAGTACCTACTGAACGATACCGACTTAAAAGTCATCAAAGTCGTTTATTTCTGCATATGGACCCACCGGGACTTATAAATGTCCCAACATAGGCCCTACCACAGCTTCGGTACAATTGTAGGCTAGTGCTGAGAAGAAGCTGCGCAACAAACTCGAGTCACTATTGTTCTGCCTCTTTTTAAAAAATATGTTTACAAGCTTGACCATACATTGTTATCGTTCATCTAATCATCTTGTTTATATCTTTCGTCAGGAAACAAGACAAGGATGCAACTATCATATCTAGCTATTCGCATGTGGCACGCGAATGAATGGTGTACTAACGGCGAAAGATCTCAAAGTGATTGTAATATGAAAGTGTACTCACGAAGGCGGTATCCCTCCCACGAAGACATCGGAGTTGGTGGTGAACTTGCCGAAGGCGAACTCCTTGCCTCGTGAGCTTTTGCTTTGGCTCACGCCGTCTACTGCGAGTGACGTGTGCTCGTCTCGACGCGCCACCTGGATGAAAAGGTACATTGAACTTTTGGACTTACCTTTTTGGCCGCCATTTTTGTTTCGAAAGTAACGGCCATTTACGAAACCTTACAAAAACGATTCCTTGCATTATTTCATAAATAAAATAGTGTGTTTAACAAGTACAGAAGGATATAAGGCCAGGGGTTCAACTCTACTGTCAAAATTAAACCAAACGTAAACTAAACTGGTGACGATAATTAACTTTTTCGATTCTACTAATCCAAATAGTTGCGGTACAGCTGTGGGTCAGCTCAACTTTATCGATCGAAGATTAGCCGATTCATATTATAATCGTTGTCTGGTACTTCGTAACACAAGGAAGTAAATTCCTTACCACAAAAGCAGGCAAATGGTGTGTTGTCTGGCGCATATTTATTTATTATATTCTACTAATGTTGACCTCTAGGTTCACTAAACCGCAACTGAAGAAGAATCCACAGATAAGTAAGATTATGTCTAAAGACTGCATGGCTTGCGTTCAGCTTAAGTTTGATAAAATTAATAGAAGAATACCTACACCTATACTAAGCTAAAGACGAACGACTCAAATTGTAAATAGCGGAGTTGGGGGGCAGGCACCACTCACCTGAACCTTATGCCAGTGTCCATCGTTGAGGTTGCTCCCCACCGTTATAATCTGAGCTCCACCGCCCAAATTATACCTCAACCTTAGCGCCCCATTAACCAGTTTCAGTTCAAAAAAGTCGTAAGTCCCGCCATCATCTGTGTACAACAATAAACCGTTGGGCTGGTCGGTTTTGAATTCCAATTCCAACGTGCCGTTGAGACCCGCGTTCCATTTGCGAAACTGCGAGTATGGGTTCTGCTTGTCTAGCACGAACGCCAGGTTCCTGTTAAGGGAAAGAGACAGCAGACAGAAGAGCACGTAGCGCATGGTCGACACGTCGTCCGGCATGGCGGCGGGAAAGAGACGGAGAACCGCCTATTCGACGCCTGAGGTGGTGGGGGTACACCGTTTCCGTCTCATTTCTTGGGCACTGCAACAAGAGAAACATGGAGTTCATTCAATTGATATTGGTTATGGGTTTCTACTTATACTGCTTTTCGAGGTGAAGACAGGTCCAACAAACTTAATCAAAATCGGTCCAGCAGTTCTCAAGGCCTATTATATTATTGACATAACCTCTTTTCGTATGATGTACTGGACAGATAACAGTAATGGAAACTTATTCCTGCTTTTTGAAACAAATGGTGTTACTAACCACGACTTTTTTTATATGATTCAATAGGAACTAATATCTAACTAATACTGGATTAAATCTTATTCCTGTGTCTGTCAACGTCAAATCATCATGCGTAAGTGGGCCTTAGTTACACAAGTTCTAGTTTAGCAATCGCTTTCTTTTTACTGGTATAATCAAAATGTCCTTATCTCTATACGAGCCCACTTTTGACTAGTGTCGTAATTCTTCCAAACCTTAATTTCCAGATGAAACATCTGTCACAGCTGGCGCCGTAAATCGTGATCAGGGTGCGGCGAGTGCTGCCCTCTACGAAGCAGTAAAAGCCATCTGCGGCCTGCATTCATTACCTGGGCTAAAACAGCCCGTATACAGGTTAAGCGTAAAACTTGGTAAATAACATTTGTGATTTGGGGCATTATCCTCGTATTTTCTTAGTCAATCCTTCCTACTCCTACTTCCTCATTTGCATAAAATTGTAAGTTTCATTTACTAGATTGATCATATTTTTTTTTTCGTCGCTATAAATACTAAATGAATATTAACAGTTACGAAGTTTGAAGAGAGCAATATAAAATCTTTTTTTTTTGGTACGAGTACCTTTTCACGACTAATGGACTATGTTTGTTTATGTGATATCTATTTGTGGTTGAAAAAAACCGGTTAAGTGCGTGTCGGACCCGCGCACTGAGGGTTCCGTGCCACCCTTAACTGAATTCAGGGTCCACTTACTTTCACTTAACGAAAACATCACAATATATTGCGACAGCAAAAACAACTTTGTTTTTCATAGTGTTTGTATAAAAGACAAAGTTATATTTGCGGTTGATAAAAATGTGCAATATCTCAAAAACTACTGGTTCGATCTCCTTCAAACCAATTTTCGTTGCAAGTTTTTGTTGAGATCTACATCATATATTTTTTTCAAAATTTTCACTTTCTTAGTTCAAAAGTTAGAGGGGGGGGACGCCCATTTTACCACTTTGGAAGCGTCTATATCTCAAACCTTACACTTTTAGAAAAAATGGTTTTAGAAACCTCAACATCATTTTAAAAGACCTATCCATAGACACCCCACACGCATAGGTTTGAGTAAAAAAAATTTTTTAGGTTTTAGTTTCATGTATGGGAGCCCCCCCTTAAATATTATTTTTTTTACTTTTTGTATCTGAATCGGAAAGCGGTGAACAAAATACACCTACCTACCTAAGTTTCAGCTATGTGATGCTTATAGTTTCAGAATAAAGTGGCTGTGACATACGGACGGACAGACAGACAGACAGACAGACAGACAGACTTGACGAAACTATAAGGGTTCCGTTTTTTGCCATTCGGCTACGGAACCCTAAAAATATAGAGCTATTCCAACATCATCGAAAACACCAGTTACTAATAGTAATGGCCACCAAATGAAAAGCGTCCGAACAAAAAAAGAATAAGCATGTGAAGACGAGTGCTATCCAGTGCAGGTAAAAGCCACTCGAGCGACAAAAGGCTGGCTGAAACTAGGCCGGGGGAGCTATGAAACATCGCTGGATGAGCTAACTTGAGCTATATTTTTGTAATTCCAATGACAACCTCCGTGATGTAGTGGCTAAACACGCTGGGTTTAAGGCGTCGCCGCCCTGAGGTCTCGAGTTCGATTCCCGGACTGTTCAATGTAGAAATCATAATTTTCTATATTTTCTCGGGTCTGAGTGTTTGGTACCACCATTGTTTCTGATTTCCATAACACAATATATTATAGCTACTTTAGATTTATTTATTTACTAGCTTTTGCCCGCGACTTCGTCCGCGTGGAATAGTGACTTCTTTCTCCCGTTTTTTACACATTTACCACTATATCTTTGCTCCTATTGGTCGTAGCGTGATGTTATATAGCCTATAGCCTTCCTCGATAACTGGACTATCCAACACAAAAAGAATTATTCAATTCAAACCAGTAGTTTCGGAGTTTAGCGCGTTCAAACAAACAAACAAACAAACAAACAAACAAACTCTTCAGCTTTATAATATTAGTATAGATTTCAATCAATACACTTGTAGCTTACAGTAAATCGCATACAAGCTTAAACAGAAGTCATCATAAAATACTACTTACTTTGGGATCGGAGTAATATATGTGATTGGTAACCAATATGCACGAGTAATTGAATAGGGTAGTCTTATTTTTTATGTTGCAAGCCTTAGTTTTAATTTTTTTCTTGTTTGTTAATAAAAGTTAGAGTAATTAGAAGATGGTTAATTAGGAGTGGATAAACAGGGTAACAATAAGGTGCAGTGGAAATGAAGTGTGATTGGTATTTTTGCATAATTTTGATGAAGTATGAAATGAAGTTCTACTTATCGTCAGTACCACTAAACCTTAGCCAAAGACACACCTTAAACAAACTTAAACTTGCAGCCGATTGGCGATTTAATTGCAGTCTCTTTTTGACAGAGCATGGCTAAAGTTAAAATGGAGAAACCGAATTTTCCCAAATCTAAGACTACGTTCATTTCTATATTTCAGCATTCAACTAAATCATCAGACATATTTTCAAAACACTTGAAAGGCAATAGCATCATCGTCATTAATACCAAGCAAATACTGAAAAAACCTATATATAATTTTAGATTGTTTAAAGACCGTGATCCTTACATGCCTTAACTAGGTATACTTTTTTTTGTGTAATCTCTCTAAGCCCGCGTGGTGGAGTATGATTCAAACCGCCTCGTACTCAAAGTCAGGTCGTTGCCTAGCAGTGCGATTTCTACAAGCCAATGCATTACTTTTTGACACCAAAGTATCACTACACATATGTTTATTAACTTGTACTATTTACTAAATCACTTCCCACATTAGGCTCTGCAATTTGCCTCATCCACACCCTTGCAGCTCGTCTTCATTCCAGACGAGGCGCGCCCAGTCGTTCCAACCGAAACTTGGCACCGGCCCCAACTCACAAACTTGCTTTTGGGGGCCCGCACGAAAATAAAAATTACTAGTTTTTGAAACGAAAAGGTACATGAAAAAAGAACACGTGACATAACAAAAATCGCTTACATTCTAGGTCTGGGACTTATTTTTACACTTATTTCATAGAAAGACCAGTTTTTTATTAAATAAGTTTCAAAGCCGTTTCTCCACAGCCTTATCATTGAGAATTTATTCAAATTGATAAGCTTTTTCACTAATCATTCATCATTCCGAATATTGCTTTACATTTAACTTGAGATTCCATTGGATAACAAAAGATGTACAGTATAGTAATGGACGACATTCTGATTCACACAGTTTAGTAAGTATAGGTACGACTGTAATAAGAATGCATTTCCATTTAGATATGCTATGTCATCGCACACAATATCCGTCACTTACTACCGAAAAACCCAGACTGTATACACAGTGTAGACTGTGTGTCCCTACAAGTATATCAATCAATCAATAATTTATTTGCCAGGAACGCCAGAATACACAAATGTATTTAAGTCTCAAACTGCAGATCTTAAAAGTACTCTTTCCAATACATACATGTATATATCTACTTCCCAGTAAGTACCGATTTATCTTAATTCGATGCGGAACCCTCACAAAGCGAGATCTATCCGGTTTTATCCAGTTTCCACCGCTCTAAGCCGGATTCCAGACGTTTTTTCAATCCGCTGATTTGAAGGAGCCGTTGGCACAATTATTCGTTCGTGACTTTTACTTACCAACTCCCGTCAAGTCGCGGGTTGATTGAAACCAATTATTTATTATGGTGATTCTGTTTGCTCGGTTGCAGAAGGTTGTAATAAAACTTTTGCCACACTACTTATTATTGATAGATACTATGTTATTATATTCTTTTGAACAATCAGGGTTAGGTTATTTTAAGTGAGTAGAACTGCCTACAAACAAGTTGTATGTAAACACTTGTTTGTTCAGTAACACACAACTGTTTACGTATTAGTTTTAGTTGTAAGTCAAGTAAAAATAAAAACATTCAAATCAGAGAAGAGCTTATAAGCAAAATTAATAACAATAATTTTAAAATAACAAGATCTCGTTAACTAGAGGTGTAGGCAGATTACGTCATCATTATAGAGGATCAATAATATAATAGTAAACCAAAATATACAAAATATACTCCGGGTCGATAAAAAAATATTTTCACTTGTAATCAGAAGAAATTGGAGGCGATATAACCGCATAGATAACCTTAGACTAAAAACATTGAGGAGAAAATCTCTAGAAAGATATAAACACACATAAAGCTAGTTTATAGACACGTATAGTAACACTAGCGCTACCGAGTGTATGTGGTAAAGCAATCTGGCGGAAGTAATATAAGGATTTGGGCTCTATATAGCAGAGCATAGCATAGCATAGATATAGCAGGAGGCTCTGCAACCTTTGATTAGGACAATGTCTTAATATAGAACGGCCCAGGGTTTGGCGCTGTGGTTTTCATTACCCACACTAAATTACCAAGCTGATCTCAACCATATATCAAAGTGCTTAAGGCTCAAGGTAGCAAAGCAATAGTGCTTACCATCTGTGCATACATGTTTCATCAAATTGCTAGGTTATGGCCGCGGCTTTATTCGCAGATTGAGAATTATTAAACGTAATAAAAGTCAAGAACTAGACTTGGAGGGAATTAAACTACGAAATAACTTCGCTGATATAAAATTCTTATCCATGAAGCGGGGAAGCGAAAAATATAAATTTTTGACTTAAAAATATAAGTACTGTTTCAGAAGAGAGTTGTTACGTGGCGTTGGAATAAATAAATCAATATTTTTTTTTACAATTCAACCAAAAGTGAAAGTTATCAGAAACTAAACGAACTACACATAGCAGTCAACTAAGCCATTAAATGGATTGGTTATATGATATTACCTTTGCATTATTTTGTTTAGTCCCTATTATTTACTAGCTTTGAAAGTTCACTAATCGTATAAACTTTGCACTGCAACTAATTCTACTGCGAACTAAACGCAGCAGAAAGTTCACCAACTGTATTACATACTTTGAACAGTTTAACGCTTCAATAAATACAACGCAGTATCTAGGTACTACCCAAGATAAAGTAAGCAATAGTTATTTTTATTATAAACTTAAAATTGAGTATTTCACAACGCAGATATTTCATTTTAACTATATGAATATCGGCTTGAGCAATAATAAAACGAAGTGAAGCGTCTGTGTGACGTCACTGATATTGATCGTGTCGGCGCTCCGCGTCAGTCAGACAGCGGCTGTCAAAGTTGTCAGGCATGGTGCTGTGTACAAGAAGTTATTTATTTCATTTCGCTGTCATTGCGAGATATCTAAGTAGTTTTCTAAGTTCATATCCACCCTTTAAACTCACAGATAGACATGAAAAAGTGCCGAAAATTCGTAGTGAAAAGTTCATTTACAGAATTTGTGCCACAGACTTCTGATTTTGAGATTATTGAAGACTCCATTCTTCCACTCCACACAGGAGAGTTTCTCGTCAAAGCCGAATACATAAGCGTTGACCCGTACATGCGATCATTCGCAGACAACTTCGAGGTGCCCTACGACCAATTCGGTTTCCAAGTCGGCAAAGTTATTGAGAGCAAGAATATGGAATTCCCTGTTGATAGCCACGTGGTATCGCACTCAGGGTGGCGGGATTACGTGGTTTTAAACGGCGACAGCGATGAGATGTTCGGCATTAAGCCTTATGTTCCAGACATCGGGCGTCTGCCGGTGTCTTTGTCGATCGGAGCTCTCGGTATGCCGGGAATCACCGCTTATTTGGGGCTCCTCGAAATCTGTAAGCCAAATCAGGGCGAAATAGTTTGCGTTACCAGCGCGGCGGGCGCTGTAGGCTCGCTTGTGGGACAGATCGCTAAGCTTAAAGGCTGTGTCGTCATCGGCTTCGCGGGGTCGGACAGAAAAGTGCGGTTTTTGAAGCAGGAATTAGGTTTCCAACACGCTATAAACTACAAAACAGAGAAAGATATTAAAGCCACCCTTACGCAAATAGCGCCTAACGGAATCGACTGCTACTTTGACAATGTTGGAGGTGAATTATCTAGGACTATTATGGAGTGTATGAATGAGCTCGGTCGCGTTGCGATTTGTGGCGCTATAAGTACGTATGGAATGGATGTCGCACGACTAAAGAAACCGAACACTCGGATATCTGTAAACGTCGAGTCTTTCAGTTTCACACAATGGGATTGGTCGAAACAGTGCGCCGCTATAAACCAAGTTAAGGAATGGATCCAGAAAGGCTCTGTTAAAGCCAAGGAGACCGTCGCAAATGGATTTGAAGAGCTCCCCGCTACGTTCGTAGGGATGCTTAAAGGGGAGAGCATTGGGAAAGCGGTCGTTAAAATTTGATCCCTCCTCCTTTTACTTTTAAGACTATATTAATTTAAGACCCAAAGTTCAGACGTTAAATAAAAACAACAGTATTGCTGAAATGGTTATGTTATTTATGTACCCTTAGGCAGTGTCCGATATGGTAAACATCTGAAAGGTGCGCTGCTTTGAAATAATTTACATTGTAAATTAGGCGTTTATTGCATACTAGCTTTTGCCCGCGACTTCGTTCGCGTGGACTTCAGGTTAGTCCCGTCTAGTAGCGCAAAAAATGTGTTTTTTTACGACCTCACATTAGAAACCTCAAAAATTGTAGCCTATATGTTATTCTGATGTATAAGCTATATTGTGGTAAAGTTTCATTCAAATCCATTCAGTAGTTTTTACGTGAAAGAGTAACAAACATCCATACATCCATACATCCATACATCCATACATCCATACATCCATACTTACAAACTTTCGCCTTTATAATAGTAGTAGGATTGCGTATTATATGCAACTAAGCATGACGGCTTGATAATTTTCTTAGAAATCAGGAAGGGAATTCTACAACTTCAAGTACATCTATTTAGATGCTTTGAAATCATTCGCTGAAATGCTTGTTTTGAGGTTTTGACTTAGCCCTATACAAATATTTAGCTGTGCTAACCATTAATAAATTCGTTCTGACATATAAAGCAATTTGATTCATAAAAGTATACCAGCAACTACAAAAATCAGTTCAAAAACATTTCCGCAAAATTCTTACGACAGATTCTGTACCATTTCTTGCCATCTTAATTGGAGGGTGCGAATTGTGTTAACCCTTGATTGCACTGTAATCCGACTCCTTCAGATCTCCATTCTAATTGGGATTTCGCAAGTTTCGGATAGCCGTTGTACGTTAACGAGTGGGACTAGGATTCGCTAAATTAATTAACACAGACGCTAGATAGATAGGACTGTGACTGGTTGGATGCAGTGGTACAAAATGGAACCGGTTTAAACTGGTTAACGCTGGTTTATAGCGCTATTTACTATAGCAAAGTTAATCTATTGCGTTTGGCTCTAGACAGGGAGGCTTTGTTTATTTTTTTTTAACTTTACGCACAAAACATAGTATTTTACATATGGCGGACTTAATGCCAAAAACATTCTCTACCAGTCGACAAAAGGTCTGAACAGAGAAAATGCGGGCGGTGCAAATAAAGTTACAGAGGCAAGAAAAGAATAAGATGTATTTAACCTCAGTCATAATGCTCAGGGCTTTTAACTAATAGGGAATGCGTTTGCGTCGCTATCATTAATAAATACATATGAGCATACTCGTTTTGTTAGCTATGTAACAATATTGTGAGACTTTTACTTGAAAAAATTTTTGCATATAATAGGGTATAACGTGACCTATTTGCAGTTACAGGATTATCCTTCGCTTTTGGGACACCCTGTATAGGAATTTAATGTAAATATAACGACGGACGGGTCAAAGAGTTCGCCTCTGTGTCCAGGGTGAAAAAATTTCACCGATCGAATTTTCTTTTTCAAAGAAAATACAGGCTTTGCTATTTCTGGGTCACTATTTCCATGCATTCAGATTTACTTCTTGCGTTAGGTTTCTTAAGTGTGGATAATTAGTAGATTTTTTCGGTGAAACAGTAAAACGTAATCGAATTACCACACGAAATAAGTTCGATTGACTCGAGAATCTGAGCCCCTGTAGCTAGTGTCAACTCAAAACGTTACCTAAAATTTCCAACTCTCTTCCCTGAAATTGGGGTTTCGTTCCAACGGCAGCCTCGTTTGATATTCATAAGAGCTTATAAAAGCCTACAATGAATAAATGGATTTTAACTTGAGTCTTTGAAAACGGTTATTACGTTCTCCCACTTTCCGAACATGGTGTAAGTCTCAATCAAACAAAATTGTAACTGTGCTCCAGTGGAATTCAATATTAGGTACTTACTTTTATAACTATAACGTGATGTGAGGCATTTCATGTTAAGCCGACAGATCTTTTTATATTATTATATGTATAATGGAGAATCAATAGCTTGCAAAACAATTGAACCGTCTTAAAAAAAGTTTTTAGTTATTGTTCATGATTCCTTTTGTTAAGTCGGTCAAAATTGTAACTTAAACTTTCTTCTGAATATAACAAATACTTGACTAAAAACCGCATCAAAATCGGTTCTTAAAAAAATATCAATATGTAATCAATGGCTTACGACTCTACATCACAACTAGGTACTTGTAGTCTGTCGATGAAATTAAGGGAAACTTAATTCAGGCACAGATTAACTAATAGTTACAACGATTCGGCAGGCAGCACAGTGATTATTATTTTATAATGAAACGAATGCTGTGTATGTGTATAATAAGTGTAATGTACTAGAACTAAAACTGTGTCTTAATCTATGTAATGTGCTGTTTACGCTATACTGTTGATGTACCTTATTAAATAAATAAATAAGCCCTGTAAGTAATCAAATATAAGAAGCACACAATAAAAAAACATTGTTAATCATGCATTAAAAAATCCACATGTTCAACTCATATACAGCTCTACGCGCCCAAACAGCTCCCCTAATAGCCGACGTTATTTCCTGGTTGTTTGTACGTCGTATTCGTAAGGTCGAGCATTCTTAGACAAACATCTAAATTATTCAAAGCGTCTAACGCACGGCGGAAACATCTGTACATCACCGAAACGACCCGCTAGATCGCATCTAGGTGACCTGGGACATAGCCAAAAGAGATCAATAACTTTTACGAGTATTAATTAAGTTATTTAAGAAATTTGGTTTATGTTTCCTTTGAATTGGGCTAATATCTTAGTAACAACAAAATAGTACTTGGCTTTTTAGGAACTGTGATCAACAGTAAAAAAAATACTCGAGTGAAAAATTCGTGAAGTCAATACATGGACTTTAAATTTTCACACAAATCTCTCATAGGCTGAGAAATAGGCTGTACTCAAATCTTTCGTGGGATTGCTAAATTACTTCCAGTTCTCTAAAACTATGACCTAAATGTTTGACTGGTAGAAAACGTTTAGCTAGTCCGCCTTTTGAACACATACATCTGTACTAATATTATAAAGCTGAAGAGTTTTTTGTTTGTTTAAACGCGCTGATTGCAGGAACTACTGGTCTGATTTGTTTTTTTTTTGTGTTGGATAGCTTATACATATCGAGGAAGGCTTTATAGGTCGACCGCAAAACTGAGACGTTTCTGACGTCACTTTTGTCGCCTTTATTTTCATTTCCCTCCCAATTAATGTACTCCTTATCATTTATATGAATTAAACGATCTTTCTTCTACCTTAAAAAATAACATTTAATTCATACTTATTAAAAATATGGAGTACTTTATCAGGGAGAAAAATACAACAAAAGTGGCGTCAGTGACGTCTCAGTTTCGCGGTTTACCTATAGGCTATAAAACATCACGCTACGACGAGAGGGGAGGGAGCAAACTCAAAACGCCCGACGCAGTCGCGGTGGACCGCTAGTTTGTGCAATAAATTTTGAAATAAATAAAATAATACTATTGCAAATTCAAGTAAATGGCTCATACTGTACTGGCTGCTTTATGCCGGCTGTACCTTTGGCCCATTCCTAACACCTGTGATCTACGACCCGTTTCACTGCTGCTATGACACTTGTTATAATATAATACTACTGCATCAGATACCATAACATATATCCCGATTTTAGACAAAGATAGCTCGGCACTTACTGTATATCAACGAAACTGCTCGAGATAGCGTCGTGGTAAACTGTTCGAACCGACGTCTACAGATTATATTGCTCGTAACTTAATGTTTGTCGGAGAGCGGTAGAAACGATCTAAAAAAACTTATATACCTAAGAGGTAATAGTTCCTATTATTTAGATGGTAATGGAATATATTGGTGCTTGTAGATTAGTAAGAAGTAACTTTTGCGTTTATCTATAATGACATCAGAAAAAAAATACATACCAACACACAATATGACTTCTCATCTAAAAATGCTATGACCGATCTTAAGAAATGGCGAAATGGGTCACCATGGGTGTGTGCCCATTTTGACTCTCTATCATTCATAACAACGTACTACGTCATTTTCAGTTAATTTTCTACTTTGACTAGGCTGTTAAAACGTACCTAATTTAGAATCAAAACTCTCACTAGTTTTATGGCCAATTTATTCGTGATTGAAATACCAGAGTTGGATCAAGTGACCTGTGTTTCTGTGCCACTTAGCTGATATAAAACTCTGCTTTATTACTTATTAAATCGTAAATGTGCCAGCAGTAAAGTTTAATAGCGCTCGGTGAACCGATTGAAGCGCTGGTTTCATGTAGAGACAGTAACGTTAATATGAAATAATTCGTTTGAAACTCACTCCTAACTACATTTGCAAAGAATAGATCAGTCTTTCTTATGCCGATTAAATCATTTAGGTAAGATCAGAATGTCACATATACAGGGTGGAACAAAAGGCTGACCGAAGCCGAAAACCGCGTTTAAATGTGTATTTATTTGATCGTTTTTTTCGAGACACCGTACGGGAAATGACGCGTTATTGAGACATTGACTGTCTAAACTTTAGACAGCCAATATCACAATAGCACTTTAAAAAAATGGAAGAAGATGATGTGTGTGTGTGTCTCTAAGAGTGAAAAATGTTTTTTCATATATTTATTTGCTGGTTATTAACAAAGTGTTATGGCAGTTTGATAATTTCGAGGTAGATTTTTGCTCAGTGGTGGATAGTAACGGTTAGACAAAAGCTAATAGATTTGCAAATTAATTACCGTTTGCAATTTCTTATCAACGCGGTTATAGCCATGACAACGCTAGTTCTAATATAAAACACTAACAAAACTCCTCACACTTTTTCAGGAAAAAATAAACACCGGCTAATTTATATAGGACATCAGGTTGAGTGAGCCGTCCCTTAATTGTGCACAACGGCTTATCGCGGTAAATCGACGCCATTACTACGACAGAAGCGCGGCCAAAAGAAAAACTAAGGATTGCACGTGACATATAGAGCGCGCTAGCGGTCGGGAATTGTAAGTGTAATTTAAAAAACGCGTGAGATGCCTAATGAGAACAGCCCAATCATATACAATGTCAGAATAAACAGCTTTTAGAGAGCTATTTCCTCGGGTACTGCTTTCTGCAGGCTGCGGCTTATTCACACAGACATCCCGTTTGCAATGACCCTCAAAAACGTACTCCTGTTTTTCACTAATCGAGTTTTGTCATTAAACAAACTAGACCGCGTTTACGCGACCGCCGGCGTCTTATCGATCCGTGAGGCTTACAAAACGTATTTTAAAACTTATACTTCTTGGTTTTTACAGTCGAGCACTACTCATGCCTATTTTTACCATGAGACAAGACTTAAAAATACTATCATAATACTTAGAACTCGTCAGAATCGCCCTGAACAAACTGCAAGATTTACATAACCAATTTCAAAGCTCCAAATAATCATTTAAATCTATCAAACCAATCAGATAAAGCCCAGTAATTCTATTTCTAATCCAGGCAAACGATTGCACATCCCAAAAAGCGTGTCCTAAAATTGGCAGTGTCCACTAAAAACCTATTTCGGGCAGACCTTTTGTGGGAACGCGCGGGTGGAGGCACGGATTGCGTTGTGCTCGGACGCCTGAGAACCCTGGAATTCACGGTACGGTTCTGGAATATGCGGTACCATTCTGAAAATTTGGGACGAAAGAATATGAATGGATCCAGGAGTGTATTTACCACCTGGAAAATGGTTACCTTTTTGAAAGTACTCAATTTTACTGCAATTCAATGTCCATCGTATAGATAGGGGATATGTTGTGATACCACTTGAAGAAGACTTGCACTATGAACGTAATTTTCTTTCAGAAGACCTTACTAAAGATAGTGCCATCCACGAAGGCGCGCGCCATCTCTCATCCTTATCGTTGATTGTACATGTGTGCATGTTTTTGCCAATATTTAACGATATTATAATGAATACAATTATTAAATGTGTATTATTTGATAGTTTAACATTTGCCACACTCCTCGCACCCCGCGCTTTCCTCAATCAAAAATAAAAGTCGCGCGCCTTCGTGGTTGGCACTATCTATAACAGCTTTTATAAGACGTCTGTTGAATTTAACAGTAAGCATGAAAATATATTGCCTGTTACTTTCCTGCAAACCAACTCAAAATTGATACATATCTCCTGAATCCTAGCTAAAGGCGCAATAGTGGACTCTGTAGTGACGAGCTTAGTTACCACTAGCTGTGCCCGCGACTTCGTCCGCGTGGAATAGTGACTTTGGATAGAATTTTTAATTTATAGGCTTAAGTATAAGTACTTATAAGTACGCAAGATATAAAGTATTTATATAGTACATTTTAGTACTCACTTATCATTAAAATTGGCCATATTACAACAATAAGAAGCAAGTAGTAGGTACATCAAAGGTGATCAATTATTATGACCATACCGATTATTTGGACGTTCACAATTTGTATTTCGATTAGGAATTCCTTTGTTTGATAGGATAATATGGTTACTTTACTTTTAACTACTACTTTGCCACAAAAAAAACTACTACTTTACTAACATTTTACTTTGTTGTGTGGAAAAAATGGATCTAAATATAAATTTTTTCATGGCACTGTTTTGTTATACTTTGGCAAGTACCATAAAGTACCAAATATTCATTTAATTTATACAAACCAATATGGAGGAAACACTACACATTGAATTAAAACACTTTACAGATTCATTTCCACCCACATTTATTTTAAATTGTTTCGCCTCGGCCCCGTCCCGCCTTAGCCCCGGCCCCATCGAACGGGATAAAAAGTATCCTATGTCCTTCTCCTGGTACTAAGCTACCTCCCCACCGTTTCGTCCCGGTCCCGTGCTACCCCAGCCCCGGCCCCGTCTAGCGGGACAAAAAGTATCCTATATGCAGTATCTAATGTCCTTCTCCTGGTACTAAGCTACCTCCCCACCGTTTCGTCCCGGTCCCGTGCTACCCCAGCCCCGGCCCCGTCTAGCGGGACAAAAAGTATCCTATATGCAGTATCTTATGTCCTTCTCCTGGTACTAAGCTACCTCCCCACCGTTTCGTCCCGGTCCCGTGCTACCCCAGCCCCAGCCCCGTCTAGCGGGACAAAAAGTATCCTATATGCTTTTCCTGATTCTAAGCTACCACCCCACCAACTTTCAGCCAAATCGGTTCAGCCGTTCTCAAGTTATAAGTGTTGTGACAAACACGACTTTCTTTTATATATATATATTTTCTGCCTACCCCCTAAGTCTATTGGTGTGATTATTTCTATCCTAGTTTACTCTCCAAGTGATGCTGAGTCAAATAAAAAAAGCCCCATCAAAATCGGTCCAGTAGATTCTGAGATTAGCCCGGACAAACAGACAGACAGACAGACAGACAGACAAAAATTTTAAAAATTGTTGTTTTGGCTTCTATTACGGTAATTAAGACCCCCTGTAACAATTTTTCATAAAAATCTTCAATGTACAGAAATCGATCTTTTACAGTCTTATTATATGTATATAGATAGATTTCGCTTATGTTAAATTAGAATTTAAGCTCTTACTGTTTTGAATTCAAAATTATCAGTTTGATTCCAGTGGTTTCCGTGGTTCAAACAAGTTCGGATTGCATTCCGGTCGAACGCGATGCGACCGCGGTAACTCCCAGGAATTTGGAAGAGCTGCTATTAGTAACAGCCTGCTATCAAACTCGACCCGAACGCTTTTGCGTTGCAAGCGTTAACGATCTGCATTTCATGCTATTTAATTGCGATTTCTTGTTAATTACGTAATATAATATAAACTTATTAATATCCATACCCAAAGGTTGTCCGAAAGCTTTTAGCGATAAGACCACCTACATTGTACATTTCTATTTAACGAATTTGGAAACAATCTATGATATGTGCAATAAAGAGTTAATTATTAGAATTAATATTATCTTATCTTATCTTACCCCGTCAGAAACATGTGCTTGGATACAAGTAAATGTATTGAATTGAGAATGAAATATAAATGTTTCGTCATATCAGCCAGAAGGTTGCCTGAAATATTTTTCTATCAAATAAAAATAAATTATAAATATGCGCGTATCATGTACCCGTGTTTTGTTTAAAAAGCAGCTACAAATTAATTAATTGCCCTTTATTGTTTGTAAGAATCTATTATTTCTTCAACAACAGTTTTGAATAATGATGTTATATTCTATAATCAAAACAATGAAAACCATTATTTTTAATTAGATCTTACAACTAATGACGTGAGCAGTCTCCAACGGAATCGACTTAACCTGCGTCTGCAGCTACGCTTCTGACCTTCTGTCTTGCCCTGGGTGCCCTGATACCTGTTCTTTGAAAGATGTCATATGTGCAAATGCCAAGGCAATCAGCGTCGCCAAAACTGGGCACCACAAGTTTAAGGTATAATATCGACACGAAGACTACTGATAAAGTTTTAAATTACCGATCTACGAATAACATAACTGGCTTTAAAAATATACTTAATTCGTAAAAACTTACTTCAATGGACAGATTAGTACCTTTTTTATGAAACTAAGTCTAATCCAAACTTAGTTTGTCATTTTACCTGAGCTTTACTAAAGTAAACATTGTTCTTACTTACCAATAGTTGTTAAAAAAACTTAGTTAAAGAGATTTAGTATCTAATTTAAGCAATGGTTGGTCTAATCCACTCTTAGCATTTCGTCCCTAAAGCCTTAGAAAACCTTACAAACGAAGTTCCTCTGACTGACCAGTTACACTAGACCTAGATTTAGACACGTGTAGCCTTGAAACTTACTGGCCCTAAGTTAATTGGTCACGCGCTCACCCTTTGCCTTTACTTAAAGTGTTAGTTAAGTTTAGTTTTCAGAAGGATTTAGTGGGGAAACTTATTGGCCTGACTTCTATTTTGAACTAAAGGACAACTTCACTGGCGCGGTCGCGTTGTGCGAATGGATTCTCCAGGCTAACAAAATGAATATTTTACTCTGAGCTTAGCCCATCTAAACGCAAACCGGATGGGCAGTACCTTGCAGCGCACACTACAACCTGCGTTTTAAAGACGTGTTGAAGCGCCGCGCCGCCTGACTGCTGCCAACGTACCGTGTGGCTTGTAGAGAGGCTAGCCACACAGAAGATTGAAAGGCGAACAGCTGTCAAGTCCGGTTTGGAGGACTATGAACGAGCCCGGCTCAAAGATCCCGACGCCAAACACCAGAACCGCAAAACTCGTCCTAAGCCCTCCTAACACGTACAGTGAAACTAGGACTCTTTACTGTGCCTCTTTGAACCGGACTTTTAAAACCAAATTTGACTTTGCAAGTCGCGCTCGCGCCCATGCAAGAGGTCAGGCAAAACCAGCTAAGGGTGTCGCCGTCGACAGATACGGCTGGAAGGACATCATCATCATCATTTTGAACTAACAAAGCGAAATTTGGTGTGGATTCTTTATTTACAAAAACCGTGGTCATGGCTAACTAGTCGATAACTAGTCGATCACGTCACTTTATAGTCGTCGGTATATAACGTATAGAGGTAGGTACATAATTGGCTTAATGCTTTAGCAATTTCTTCAAATAAAACTCTTTTGAATTGTACAAAACTATTTGACAAAAAGCATAGCATTAACTAGAATATTAAAGCAAATTACATTGTCTGAGCGTGTTCGACTAATAAATTGCCGTTCGATTGAATTAATGGCAGTCGGAGTTTGTTTCAGCTCATTCTTTATGCACTAGTCTGCTACTTACGCCTATGTATTTAAGGTTATCGAGGACTTTTGTTATTGTTATTACAAAAGCAAGCCTTTTGGATGTATAACTTAGTTGCACAAAATGTACCTACTATTTTCTATGTAATAAATAAGTAGCATGAATGTTATTTTTTTGTTTAAATACTTTTTGTAAATTTTTTCGTCATACTCTTTCTTCTGTCACTTCCTTCAATTCCTTCGCACCGCTTGTATTTTCTTTGTATAGACCTATATGGTTGACTGGTAGAGAAAGCTTTAAGCATTAAGTCCGGAATATGTACTTTTATTAGTGCATGTGTTTAAGATTGACGAATGTGGAACACATATACAGAGTGACTTTGAAAGGGGGTGCCAAATTTTTGGAGGTAAGTCAGACCATCAATATGAACAACTTTTACTATGGGGTCATGGACGAAATGTTAAATAAAATTTCAGGTGTCCCATACAAAATCAGTCAGCTACATTGACGATAATGTTTAAAAAAAACTGTATACTGAATATCAGAATATACAGGAGGAAGAAAACACTTAACTTTTTATTACTCGCTAGCATGTCCCAAACAGGTAACATTTCAGTTTCCACAAATAAAGTTACTAAGTAATTGCCTTATTAAATAAGAGCCTGGATATCTAAGATGCAAGTAAATAAAAGTAAGTTAAATGGTTTTGAAAATAGAAAACAGAATTGTTCCCGATTAAAGTCACAAAGTAGCTTCTTAGCAACTAAACGATACGGTCAGTGTTGGTTTAGAAAAGCAATTTCAAGCCAAGCGCTCTGTAGTTTATATGTGCTCCAGAAATGGGTACCAGCATAAATGGGTCGCATTTTAGGTGCTGACTGCAAAATGTGGAGAAGGTATCGTGTTGTCAACTGTACTGCACACTAGGGCATCTTGAGACATAGACGTTAGTGGAGCATTTCTATATAACGACCGAGAGTCACAACAAGAATTTTAGCATCGATGCAAACGCGATCGATGTTACGCGCTTCTGCATCGATGCCAAATTGCGCGAGTCTTGATGCTGTCGCGCGTTTTCAAAACACACTTCTGCATCGATGCTAAAAGTCGCAGTGTGTACTGGGTCGAATAGAAAAAGTTTCAGTCAACGACTTCCCGAATGCTTAATACCATAGAGTCATTTCATTTGTTTTTTTTATTACAGATTAGGGTTTGTTTTGTCCGGTAACTAACAGCTACTTCTTATTTCTTAACCTAATAATCCTAATATTATAAATGCGTAAGTCTGTATATTGATACCTGAATGGCCGAGTAGATACTGGATGATGAAGCTTAACGGAAATTAATTAATTATGTCGGATATACAATAGTTTTAAAAAAACCTCTCTATAATCAGTAACAGGGGCAGTTGATGTTTGTTTTGGAAACCAAACATTACAACACACCAAAAAAGTAGCAGAACAACTAGTTTTGTACAAGCACGCTACTATTCTCTAAAATACCCATTCAAAATAGTGTTATAATTTGAAATGCCTAGCGTGAACTTATAGAAACGAGCACAATGAGAGCTAGAAAACGATTGTAATCT
The DNA here is from genome assembly GCA_963584085.1 of Pyrausta aurata. Lineage (NCBI taxonomy): Eukaryota > Metazoa > Arthropoda > Insecta > Lepidoptera > Crambidae > Pyrausta > Pyrausta aurata. Next base: position 10,875,083 of record OY757271.1, on the reverse strand, counting down.
CCTGATGGAAGTGAAGATAGAGGCACATTGCAGCACGCATACCCGAAATTTACTCGAATAGGTATTTAACTACGCTTTGAATTGTATTTCCCCTGTATTTCAGACATGAAGCAAGCTTACAAGTAACACGAGCTTGTCGGAAGCAGTTTTTAATGCTCTTTGTAGAAGTAGGTACTTATATGTGCTTCAGATCAAACTATAATGAAAAGTTATGGACGATTTTTTTCGCATGGAATGGAATCATGTAAATCGATATTTGATTTTTACAGAAAATAACTGAATACATTACTGATGATGACATTTGGGTTATTAATTTATAACTTTAACTATCTACCTTTGTGCGTGATAAAACTCGGTTTACTATTTCAACTACTTGATTTTGTATTATAACTATTGTCATAGCTATACATATGTAATGAAACTTTCTCCAACGAAAAATTTTAATCATATTTGTACCACAGTCTCTAACAAATCCCTGAACCGATTAACTTATATATAAATTGCTTATGCACTACCGCGCTATCCAAAATACGATTTTTAATTACGATAATGGAGCGGCCGTACTTTCTAATTAAATGCAGCAAGTGATCAGATAATACAATGAAGACGGTTAGACAGGGTCTTATGGGGTTGTAAGTCTTCGGGGATGAAATTTACACCCTTTCCTGATCCCTATCTACTTGTTATCAAGGACACCGACGCCTTTCTAGTTTTAGGGCCAAAATCCCTTGCACGTTGCGTTATCTTTTGTTCAAAGTGACACTCGTTCCTGTTACGTGTAATGTATGCAAGCATTTTTTTAATTTGTTAGGAAGGGAGATTTCGATAGGCATTTTCTCTTCACAAATTCTGTATGTTGCCTGATTATCTGTCGTTTCTTGAATGTTTATTGGTGGGGTAATACTGATTGATTTATATTTTTTTAGTATGGAGAGTCATTTATTATAACAACAGTTAAATATTGGAATCCATACACCAGCTACAGTGTGATTTGAATGAGGTTTGAATATATCAGAGTTGGTTTGAGGAATTCGTTGACAATCATATATCAATATATCATAACAGGAATATATTATGTAACCATTATTTAAATAGACCATCAATATATTGAGTGGATAAAGCCCCAATTATGTATAATCTAGGCTTTAATTACCGCAAACTGATTTGGGTTGCAACCGCTACAATGTCAAATTCATTAAAAGCTAGCTTTAATTTCATTTCAATTAATGAAACCTGTAATTATTCGGCCTGCAATAGCAACTAGCAGTTTAGGTATAAGCTTCATTCAAAGAGTATATTCTATTACATTGGTGGTCCAATGGTTTAGTAAATCTAGCGAAAGACGCGGGTTCGATTTCCCTCCGCAAACTCGATCTTCTTACGAAGTCCATTCTTTAATAAGGAATACAGAATAATTATAGTGAAAAGGTTCATTTCATTCAACTTTGTTCTTATCAGAGAACTAAAAGTGCATGAAACTAAACTTTTGCCGTTAGAACTTTGTCAACCTTCAGAGTATTATAATTTTAATAGTACTCGTATGCTTATGATAAGTGCATGTAGTAAAATAAACACTAATGCATTTCACGTAATTAAAACCACATCAATGTTGATTTATAGGTAGAAAAATACCCTGTTTGTGACCTTAATAACCCATTTCTAGATTGATATTATGTTGCTGAACATTATTACTAATTACTATGTATATATTTTCTAACAAAGTTACAACTATTTACTTATTGCTAAAATGCCTAATTAATTATCTAAAATACAATCTAACATTAAGCCAGGCCTCCTCTTCCTTAAGAACGGTAAGTAACCACACATACTTACTTACGAAACCATTACAAGATCAATTAAGATTAAATAAAGTTGGCTGATCTAACTACATTTCTATAATCTATGACATTGCGATGTAAGTTCGTCAAACTCAGATCACTAGTACTACAGTCTCAATTAACCCGCGCTTCTAGTATCGACGTAATTGAGTGTCATTCAACTTTGTCTGCGAACCTTCCTATGGCTTCACTGCACGTGTGGCTGTAAAAATTTAACCGCTACAGCCTTCCCCCCAAGAAAACGCTCGCCGGCGTCCAATCGATAATGCCATCGCCTCCCATCGGATGAAAACAACTCGATAACACAACATCGCGATCGATTGATGACTTAAAAACGGCCATACTGGCCGCAAATTTTATTTTTTATGAAAAAATCAAGCGTCATCTCTCAAAATCTAAGTTTTAAATAAAGAACGTTACCTATAACTGTATGGTCGGTCTCCGCATTAGCACACACAGACACAGTTCACTGTTGGTTTCTGCACAAGCACTGTGGTTTGATTGTTTTTGGATTATGTATTATGTAATTGCGCGGAGCGGTTGCATGGCGCGAGCGGAGCGCGCGGTGCCCGAATGCAGACAGAAATGGCGGCCGTTGCGCGCGCCGCCCGCCCTACGGACGAGGGGCGGCCGCGTGGGCGCGATTGTGGGTAGTAGTGTTTGAATGAGTTTCAGGAAAATCGTGATTTCGTTGTTTAGAAAAAACCAAAGTCGCTTTAGCTGATTTTAATAGGTAAAATATACTCACAGTACATAACAGTACAGTACAGTGTTAATTTTTCACTTTTTAGTTAACATTGGATTCTCCTGCTGCTGTACACGCTTCATCTTTGGAATGTACAATCAGAAATTAAAATAACGTTACGCCTTCATTATGTAGCATAAAGTTTTAGTCTTACCTACGACACCACCCCTTAATCTAGACAAAAGGCTCACACTTTGTAACGTTCAGCGTTACCTTTCTCCAACATCCCTCCGTTTAAAGATGGTAACAACTGACCGACATACATCTCCTCTCCGCCGCGATATGCATCATAAACTCGCCAACCAAATCATCAATGTACGCCAACACGTTACGTACCTACGTGTAGTAATAAATTTATGATACGGGAAAGCCTGCGTGGAAAAAAAGTAGATTTTCCTCAACTGACACAGTGCAGTAAGAATTTGGGATAAATCCGATCCAAGTAGCCGTAAAGATGCCAATGTATGGAATGAAAACGTATGTAACACGCTGTTTAAATGGAAATTCCTTTTCATATATTTCTAGCCTTATTGTGCCTCTAAAGGACGTAGTTAATTTAGAATATCGCGCCTTTTCATCTAACGAAGGTCAATTGAGTTAACCTTTAGAGCAGTAATATCTGCATTTTGTTTAACAATGTAGGTAGTAAAAAATATATAGTGATATTGATCACTTCTTTAAAAAAATGGATTTTTCCCAACTGACTTAGTGCAGTAATAATTTGGTATAAATCCGATCCAAGTAGCAGTAAAGATCCCAATGTATGGAATGAAAACGTGACATTGATTTATTTATGTATGTATTTTTTATTTATTTTAGTATCTTATATAGGTAGGAGTGGGAGAAGGAGTACTCTCCGTCGTCAGTTTACAAGTCGCTGCCCGGGGTCCTGAGTTTGAGTCCCGGGGTAGGCTTAAATTGTTTCTGGGTTTTCTATCTTGCAAATACTTAGAAACAGATCGGAGTCAAGAGCTCGATGTATGACCCTTCGTGCTTTGGTAAGCATGATATAAAGGCTTTTACACTGGTTGTGTTTTGCGACCCGTTCAATAGAAACGCAGGCCGCATCCATTCAATTGTGTATGGTGGAGCTGAGCGCAGAACGCATCCAGTGATTCTAGTGTGATGAATCCGTATGCCATTGGTCTGCGCCGGATTTCTCTCCGGTGATGTTAGACTACCGTACCACTAAACTATGAGAATGAATTCACACAAATGTTATAATGTCCCGCGCCGATTGCTTATCTCGGTTGAGATAGTCTGCCGTGGTCGGATATGGTCGGAATGAAGTTAATTATTATCTTCGATCCCAAACCTCTCATCTAGGTTCATGACCATTAGTATAAGGAGCTAAGTAAAGTAAAGGAGCATGTCATGATCTATATATTTATTAAAAGCCGAGCCTATCTGATCGATCCCTTCTTCCATCTACAAACTGTCCAAGAATATAAATCTTCCGAAATAGCCAAAACAGTATACAGGGTGTTACTGTTACAAATCATAAACTATTTTGATATGATGAGTAACACGCAACAGCTATTGTAAGTGCAATCTTTAACTACAAAACTTAATGAAAATGAAATGTATTTACTAAATTAAGGACAAGATATCTATGAAAATGCAACACGATTACCTAAGGAAAACTAGACTTTACTTACAAAGATGGTGCATACGTATTTATAAGAAGTACCAAAGGTTCTAGGAATTTACATATAAAAGAGTTATCATGGAAGGCTTTAAGGAAGTCACAAAAATCAACACTAAAGTCCATTCATCTTTGCTAGTCCAACATTATAAACAATCTTGACATTCCTTTATAATATTCCTTTTAATTTTTTTAAGCCTCATAAATTTTTAATTATAACAAACAAGAAAAAAATTAACGGGGTCGGGCCCTACCTAGTATGGGATGCAACTTGTGTCGATACTTTGGCCCCCTCCCATCTCAGAGAATCAGCCCTTAAAGCTGGAGCAGCAGCGGAGTTGGCTGAAAACGCCAAGCGTCGCAAGAACGTCTCACTTGCAAGTGAATATAAATTTGCGCCGTTTGGCGTTGAAACGTTTGGGCCGTGGGGGCCTTCGGCTAAATTGCTCTTTAGAAAAATTTCGCCCAAACTAAATTCTGTTACGGCCAATAATAAAGCTGGCTGGTTTCTAGCTCAAAGGATCAGCATAGCTTTCCAACGCGGCAACGCAGCCAGCATCATAGCCTCCTTGCCACAAGGTGCCACTCCTTACAACTTGGTTTTGAATAGGGAAGTCTTTTTTTATGTTGTAAGTCTAAGTTTTAATTTTTTCTCCTTTTAAAACAAGATTCACACAAAACTTTCAACATACATAGCTAATTCATCGTTCAACACGGAAATCTTTTAAAATTAAATAGTAAAATTATTTTATTTGCTGATATTATATTAAAAGTAACAAAAAGATTGTTTACATTGTTGGACTAGCAAAGATGAATGTTGTCTAATTGCGATAAATAAATAAATATTATAATAATATCAATAATGCACTTATGTAAATAAATTATGGAAATCAAAAACAACTGTCGTACCACAACACCCAGACCTTAGACAATATAGAAAATTATGATTTCTACATTGACCGGACCGCGGAAACCGAACTCGCGACCAAGTAACGTTGACGCCTTAAAACCCACCGTGCTTAGCCACTAGGTACGCCACGGAGGTTCAGAGGTTGTCAAATAAATGAGCCATACATTTTTTTACACATAGATTAGATAGATAGATTTTCAAGTTCAAATTATAGTAACTTCATCGTATTATGATACTCGTACACACATCACATATCTACATCCTACATATCATCATCATCATCATTATCAGCCGAAGGACGTCCACTGCTGAACATAGGCCTCCCCCATGGCTTTCCACAACGACCGGTTGTGAGCGGTCTGCATCCAGTGCGATCCTGCGATCTTCACAAGGTCGTCTGTCCATCTTGTCGGCGGACGTCCTACGCTGTGGACGTGTGTCTACGTGTGGACGTCCACTCCGGTATCTGTTGGGAACTCAATTCTTGAAGTTGTTGACGAGTACGTCTACCTGGGACAAGTAATCCAATTAGGTAGGTCCAACTTCGAGAAAGAGGTCAATCGACGAATCCAACTCGGCTGGGCAGCGTTCGGGAAGCTGCGTAAGAGCGTCTTCTCGTCTCAATTACCTCAGTGTCTGAAGACGAAAGTCTTCAACCAGTGTGTGTTACCAGTGATGACATACGGATCCGAAACGTGGTCTCTAACTATGGGCCTCATAAAGAAGCTCAAAATCACACATCCTACATAGGTATACATATAATATTTTTGTGAGAGCCTGTATAAGCGTCTATTAAATTATTGAGATATGACCTTGGCCCACTAGCGAATCAAATATCGCTCGGAAAGTCGCAGCTTCTATTCCGAACTGGTGCATATTTCAATATCTCTTTCGTTTTACTTTCGTAGCTAGAAATGGAATGGGAATGGGACACTTCTTAGCACAATTTCTATGCAGATGATTACATACCAATGCGCAATGGATACAATTGGTCTTCGTGAAAACCTCATTTAACGTAATATAGTTCTGGGACTTGGCTGTGTATTTTTATCAAGAACCTACGTAACACATTTGTAGTAGGTACTGACTGTGTAGGTGGATGGACTTAGGACTTATAGGTGGAAACGTAATAAATAATAGCTTAACCAATAGGTATAAATACTTGACAATCACTTACCAAATAAGAAAACGCCATCTTTTATAATTTTGAACTGCAATAAAATCTTTTTTCCTATCCCGCCTATACGTTAGTATGCAAATGCCTTTCTAATTCGCAACACATTATGGATAGTTTTCCAAATATTGTAAATAAGTTATTTTGGTCCAATCCAACCACATAACACTTGTTCACTACACTCAGCTAAGTACTCCATGCCAAGAGGATATTTTTGTCAACTACCCACAATTTATTTATGTGTTTTTCTATGCAAGATTTAAAAAACCGGTTAAGTGCGTGTCGGACCCGCGCACTGAGGGTTCCGTGTCACCCTTAACTGAATTCAGGGTCCACTTACTTTCACTTAACGAAAACATCGCAATATATTGCGACAACAAAAATAACTTTGTTTTTCATAGTGTTTGTATGAAAGACAAAGTTATATTTGCGGTTGATAAAAATGTGCAATATCTCAAAAACTACTGGTTCGATCTCCTTCAAACCAATTTTCGTTGCAAGTTTTTGTTGAGATCTACATCATATATTTTTTTCAAAATTTTCACTTTCTTAGTTCAAAAGTTAGATGGGGGGGACGCCCATTTTACCACTTTGGAAGCGTCTATATCTCAAACCTTACACTTTTAGAAAAAATGGTTTTAGAAACCTTAACATCATTTTAAAAGACCTATCCATAGACACCCCACACGCATAGGTTTGAGTAAAAAAAATTTTTTAAGTTTTAGTTTCATGTATGGGAGCCCCCCTTAAATATTATTTTTTCTTAGTTCTTGTATCTGAATCGGAAAGCGGTGAACAAAATACACCTACCTACCAAGTTTCAGCTATGTGATGCTTATAGTTTCAGAATAAAGTGGCTGTGACATACGGACGGACAGACAGACAGACAGACAGACAGACAGACAGACAGACAGACAGACAGACAGACTTGACAAAACTATAAGGGTTCCGTTTTTGCCATTCGGCTACGGAACCCTAAAAAGGTTACCTTTTATGATTCCTGAAAACCTTTTTATCGCCGGAAATCTTTGAGTATATAGCCCCTGGAGATGCCATACACGGGCGACCCCCTCCGGCAAAGTACGTTGGTCAACTGTTCAAACGCGTTATATAAAACTACTTGAAGTCGCTACACCGCCATTTTGCATCGTTCCGTATCGCGTGACGCTTCTCTTGAAAAATGGTACTGCACAAGTATTCTCATGTAAAAGGCGATCTGACAGCTCAAATTCGCAACAAGATCGCGTTTCCTACCATAGTTAAGTATTTTTAGTAACTATTGAATGTGTATTTAAGTACAATTTCCATTTAAAGAAAAAACCGTTGCGATACGTAAACGACAGAAAAATGTAAACATGAATACAGTGGTACGGAGGTGAATAAGTCTTAGTGATGTGACTCAACATAATCATTCACTCACTGGCCTTACTGGAGTTAGTTTTATAATCAGTTTTTTTAATTAGATTTTGAATGAATGTTATATTTAAATCTTGTACGGTAAATAAGAAAAAAATACTTTCTTATCCTCTGGTCATACGATGTTGAAATTTAGTCTGAAAATGAAAAGAATTGTTGGCTATAAAAATATTTCGAGGTAAAAGGAATACATTTGGTCCGGGATTATGACTGTATATGTTATATACTATATACAGGGCTACAGGCTTACAGGTTAAGTCGACCTTAATCCTGTAAGACGTGGCAGTTTACGTCATGCCTGACTGATTTGACTATCGAACCCTATATTCGAAACTTTACCGTTAAGTTATCGGACTTTTAATTTATTTTATAAAAACTCCCGATTTTTGTCTATTGCTCCCCTTTTTCGTGTTTTGTCCCTCAACTTTGTATTCTTTTCGCCAATTTTTGTGTAGTATATTAGTTGCTTTATTATTTTTAACACTACATCACAAGTAACTGAACCAACTTGAACCAACATACAAAAATTGAACCAACAATATTGAATACTGCCAGTGCTTCAGCTGCAGCAACAGCTGAAGCAGTTACCCAATTTTCACAATGTGTAATTGTAAGTCTAAGAGCCTTATTGAAATTCTTGAGTGGTTAAAGTAAAGATCTGCCGGCTGTTGCATATTTCCCTTAATCACATTAAATTATTGGCTTTTGGGTTCTACGTACGTACATATCGGTTTTTAACCGACTAAAATAACAAACATTTATGTTTGGCTTTTTAGTTTTTTCAAATCGGTTTTTTCATTATTATTTATTATTCTTCCAGGACAACCCTAGTGCAATCCTAATGCAGCCAGTGTAAAACGAAAAATGATTTCTTGAGACAAATATTCGTAGATATGCATTACCTGTGTTATTCTGTCTTAACTTTTTACGTAAATTAGTGTTTATAGAATAGAATAATCAAACTGTGTACTTATAATTTGAAGCTCATTAGTAAATATATATCATATATTAAGAGGCTTCGATTTGGACTAATCTACCAGTTAAATGAATATTTGTTGGGGTTATTTCGCTGTAATGGACAACAATCAATCACCGATCAAGTCACTATGTATCAGGATTACTATTTCTAAAAAATATACACATATTCACAACTTGAATTTATAAAAAATCACATGAAAGAAATTTTCGGCGAGCCTCCATGGGCCTCTAAAACTGACTGATAGCAGCCAAAAACGGTTCTGCTACATCGCATCTCGCATCTCTTTTTATCACACAGTTTGCTGCTAGTGATATCTCGCTCTTTTCGTTCTATTCCACAGGGGTAGTAATTTTATGAATAAAATACATATTAAGGAAAGTCTTAACTGGGTCCTAAAATCTTTACCATAGAATTTATATAAATAATTCCAATTATTATCATTTTTTATTGCTTTTCCTTTGTTCGTTCAAATGTTTATGTAACTTTATAATGTGCTTTATATAGGTGGTGCTGGTGACTCTATTATCATACTAGTGGCTCTGTGAGCTGTTGACCTCGTTTTGTTTCAATATGGCGGAAATTTACCTTTTTATTACTCATCTTTTTTACGTTTTCGTCTCGCATATCTTCACCACATTCTTTTTTCAATTTTGCAAACTGAGTCGGTCAAAAATATTCAATATACCTACTTATCAAACCTTCTCACAACATTTCATTAGAAACGGTTGAGAAATGAGAGCTCTAGGCGAGAATCCTTCAGTTCATTCAGCAAACTGATCTGACTCATTCTTCGCGTGTCACATCACTATCTTGTTCGTATGTATGCTGCGTAGTTACGTGAAAACTCTGATTGTGTGCGTGTAATGTTTCATGTGTTGAATTTTTTTGTAGTGTGCGTTTATCGCCACAGCAAAATTTGTGTCTGTTGAGTTATTCATCTAATGGTGGTGTGCTGTACGTGTTTACCTCACTCCCCCCTAAAAGTGGTGAAAAAATTTGTTAGACGCGTGTCCGTATTGGCATCTCCAGGGGGCTATATACTCAAAGCCGGAAATCAATGCTCCATTGATTAGTGAATGAAACAGTTTATTAGCAGATTCAATAACTCAGCTCTACTCCGTTATCCTTGCTTGACCAAGAATTTGTAAAAAAAATATATAATGTCACTAATGGTCACTAATAAAAAAATAAAATGTCATAACTCTTGACGTTTTGTTCGTTCGTCTTGTGCGAGAATTCCAGATTTTAACAATTATATACCAAAACAAATATACCTGTTATGAACTTGTTTTGAAATGACTTCTCAATATAAGAAGTTTACAAAGCTAATCGCTAAGTGGCCAGTGGATAATAGCAAGGCTGATAGGTAAAAATCATTGCATTTCAGAAGTGACATAACCTAAAAAATAATATAACACCCACTGTGTTCAGTGACGATTAACTTGAATTTGATTTACAGAGACCTCGGTAAATTCATCAGAAATAAAGTAAAAGTTGCATTTGAGTCATCGGATAAACAAAAATTGGATTCTGAGCTCTGCACTCGTCAGTACAACTCCCTGAACAAACTCGCTGATAACCACTACAAAAACAAATATAAACGCACTAGAAGCAGCAGTGCGACAGGTTTGAGCACTGAAGAGTGTAATCTTATATTATCTGACGAAGTCCTCAATTACCTGAAAGAAGAAAACAAAGGCTTCTTCAGCAAAATCTTTAGCAAAGATCAAAAATGATTCTTAGACACATCAAGAAGCTTGTCTTTCCTAGTACTTTGAATGTTTGCCGTCAATGTAGTACAGAACGTGTTCGGTACAAAGATCACACTCCTGTTATGTTAGATGAAGTCATTAAACACCTCAATCCACAAGATAATGAAGTGTATATTGACATGACTTTTGGTGCAGGAGGCCATACAAGAAAAATACTCGAATCAGCTAACTGCAAAGTCCTAGCCTTAGATAGAGACCCAATTGCATACAAAAAAGCAAAAGAACTTGCTACTCAATACCCTAACAGACTTACACCATTACTCGGTAGATTTAGTGAACTACCGGTACTGCTAAAAAATGAAGGATATAGTCAATCTAGCATAGATGGAATTCTTTTTGACTTTGGATGTTCTTCAATGCAATTAGACACAGGAGAGAGGGGTTTCTCAATCAGTAAAAATGGATACTTAGACATGCGGATGGACGCTGGAAGGGATCCAGATCAAATCACTGCAAGAGAAGTATTAGCAACTGCAAATGAACAAGAACTGTATAAAATATTTAAAGTTTATGGGGAAGAGAAGAAAGCTGCAAAAATAGCACAAACAATTATCGAAGCTAGGTACATGATAAAGAACATTGACACAACCAAGGAATTAGTAGATGTGGTCAATTCCTGTACTCCAGATGAACTGAGATTAGATAAATTACAGAGACCACAGTCAAATGCAACAAAAGTGTTCCAAGCATTGAGAATATTTGTGAACAATGAGCTGAACGAACTCAACTATGGGATGGTATTGGCAAAATATTACTTGAAGCTAAGTGGCAGGCTGGTGACAATCTGCTTTCATTCATTAGAGGATACAATTGTAAAGCGCCACATTGCTGGCAACATCATCAATGAAGTAGCTAACCCTGTTCCTTTGAAGTATTTAAGTCCTACATTAGTCCAGAATCAAGAAACAATCAATCAGTTTTTGGATACTCCCTGGCAGGCTATTACAAAGCATGTTGAAATACCATCAGACGATGAAGTAGACAGGAATCCAAGGAGTCGGAGTGCTAGATTAAGAGCTGCAATCAAAATCAAATGAGTTCATACTGTACTATTTATTATTATGGAATGTTGATTAACTTATTTTAATGTACAAAATATAAATATTAGTTAGTACCATAATCTTTCTTTTCCTTACATATAACCCATAAGCAGTAGGTGCCTATTAGAGATGTGCCGACTATGACTTTGGCCGACTAGCCGACTGGCCGACTAGTCGGCAGCAAAATGGCCGACTAGTCGGCTAGGCCGATCATAACTTTCGGTAAAATCCGGGTGAAGTCGGAAATGTTCGTGAGCGCGCTCTCGGTTCGTAGAATTGGCGCGCGGCCGGCGCTTGAAAAACTTTAGTCTTTATTGCCATTTTTTGATTAATGATGAGAAGTACATTGTTTTGTTTGATAGCTAGAATCTTATTAAGCTATAGTATAATATTTTTTGTTGTTGAAGTTTATTTTACTTGATCTCTAAATCTCAGTACAATTTATTATATTGAAATAGGAACTTGTTTTATATGTATAACTAGCGGTCTCAGCGAACTTCGTTTCGCCCCCAGCCCCATCCCGTCCCGGCCCCGTTTTATGGGAATTTTCTTTGCTATAAACCTCACGGAGCCTGAGACCTTTCCAACGAATGCAAAACCGTGGAAATTGGTCCTTGCGTTCTACAATAACTACAATAGTTGGACATATGCTACCCTGAAGTTTTTTGTAGACATTATAATGTTCTTCAATATTGTTGTACATTATTTTGTTCTATCGCTAATAGTTTCGGCAGCGCATTCGACGAAAGACATTTTAAGACTCATTTTTCTCATTGTTCAAATTTTACCAAGGATCCCTAATTTTTTTTAAAATGAAATGTAGCCTATGTCAAATTGGAAGAATGTAGCATTCTATTGGTGAAAAATCGGCCCAGTACTTTTTGAGCCTATTCATTACAAACATACAAAAATAGGTACAAGTCTTTCCTCTTAATAATATTAGTGTAGATATACAAAGTGCACATAGAACAACTTCATATTTCTAGGTTGTAGTGTAAAGTAAATACCTACTTATTTCTAATATTTCGTTAAAAAAGTTTGTTGATCCAATTGATACTTACTGACTATTCTTAGATACTTCTAGTATTGTTTTAATTTTGAGATTGAATAACTTGGGGATGTCAAAGGAAGAGTTCCTATTTAAATTTGCTACCAATTATTAAATTGTATAGATAGTGCCATCCACGACGGCGCGCCCCACCACTCGTCCAAATCGTTTATAGTACATGTGTGAAAGCTTTTTCCAACATTTGAATTGAATTTGGAACATCTTAATGACTAATGAATGACAAGCACACTTCAAAAAATACACTCAAAGGGAAAGATGCTCTACTTGGATATAGTTTAAAGTGGGTAGGGTTAGTTACTAGAAAAGTAATATATTATATTTAAACTGCACAAGCATCATTTATACTATTGACGTTAACAAAATACGTAAGAACGTTTTATAACATTTAAATAAATGATTAAAAACTTTCTTTATAAGAGAACCATTGGTCCACCGGGACTTCATACGCATGAATTTTTTTTCTTCGTACACGTAGGTCCTAGCGTCATGTTTTATAGCCTTCCCCGATAAAGTACATCCCGGTAATATTATAAGTTCCCAAATTGTTTTTTTTTATTTAAAATTGTTTATGATGTTTAAGTTACCATTATAATTCTTTCAGTTAATTTAATAATGACAGTAGATTATACCAGGTTTATGTTTTATTTCAACACACTAGGTTTTCCTTGACATTTTAAAAATAATTTAAGCAGAGCTACTTTCGTGACGAGTCTGAATATTTGAATGACGGCCGGATCGCAACTGACGCGCGTGTCTCCCCCCGCACCCCGCACCTTCCTCAATCAAAAAAAGAGTGGGGCGCGCCTTCGTGGATGGCACTATCTATATTATAAACTGAAACTGTGATTCTTATAATAAAAAATAACAATAGTAAAGATACAACTTCATTTCAATCACTCTATTTTTTATGCATATTAACATGATTGAGAAGCGGGCCGACTAGTCGGCGGATTTAGCCGACTAGTCGCCGACTAATCGCCGACTACAAAAATGGCCGACAAGTCGGCTTTACCGACTAGTCGGCGACTAGTCGGTACATCTCTAGTGCCTATGCAGATTTTTCATTTTAGCAAATCTGAAAGGTAATACTCACACTTCACCTAAGAAAACAAACTTTTAGTATGCATAGTTCAATTTATTGATCCTCTTATATTGAAAATGGTAACTAATACTAATTTACTCTATGGATCCCTATGCTTTACAATTTAGCCTTCCAGCGCAAAGAAAATATGTCCACAGTAATCAAATAATATGTTCAGTACATTCTGTAATAAGAATGCCTGACTTCATAATTGCGAACAGGTAATAGTTATCATCTGAGAAATTACTCATCAATATTACGACATCTGATAACTATAACTATCATTAGACATTTTAAAACCTAAAATGCATTGTTCAAGCAAAGATAATATAACAGACTAGATAAATATTACTACCACCTCACAATTTCAAACTTCTAGTAAAGAGCCAGCCATGTATCCAAACTATATTGAATAAAATATTCAACAATATTAATATACAAACCTATCATGAAAGGTAGAACAGTAAAATATATATAACATAGAAGGTATTATACACCAATTTGGACAGAGTGTAAAATAAGGCTCAAAGAAGTTATAAACCTCGCATTCAGTACATCAAACTAAAATCGCATGTACTAAAAATAATCGCTGGAAAACGACATATACTTTTAGGCATTGAAAATAATGATTTGTTTGTATGCGCCACACGAAGTGACGCGCTTAGCTGTGTAGGCGTGCGCGCGCAATACATTGCGTAATTCATCGTTAATTTACGTATAGTCAGTTTATGAAAGAATACTTTTTCATAGAGAATATTTTTTTTATTACGAATAGAAGAGTATAATGCTAAAATATTTGAAATTTTCATTTATTCACTTTGGCCGTCTATATCTCAGTAACGCATTATTTCCCAGGTATGGTGTCTTGAAAATAAATAATCGTATTAATGAGTGGAATGCGTAATTCCCGGCTTCGTTAAGCCTTATGTTACACCCTGTATAAATCAAATAAAACTAGAATAGGTGTCAAACTTAGGCTCAAAATAATCAAAACTTGTATCTTCAGGTGCTAAAATATGTTACATTTTTCAATTTATAATTTAATACAACTTCTAAAATATGTTTGCATATTTTCAGCACCTTATAGATATGCTTAACAATTAACATTCTTGGCTATTCTGTCTACAAGTACATGTGAATTTCAAGACTGCAACCCTACAGGAACTTGCAAATATACAATAGCCAAACAAATCAATTGATAAGCATATTACATGTCTACAAGAACTTTACAATTCTAAATTTCTATCCCTCTACCTAATACTAGGAACAACAATAATGAAACTTTCTTGTTATCAACCATTTCAAGTGTTAATTAAACACCTAAATTTCTATTTACAATAAAATAATCAATTTATTTTTAATTACATAAATAAAGTCTACAATTTTCAATCGGCATCGTTTTTATTTCTATACACAAATAGTGAGTTCAGTCAGAGCAAGCAATTGCTTGGAAATGCCATAGTTAAACTTTTATCAATCAAATCAAAAACACATATACCCACTGCAATGGTTGGAATGTCGCCGTTAGGTACTAGTAGCGTGTGTCCACACAACTATTTTGTGGCAGTGGAAAAAAACATTGCATTTCAGTTATAAAACTAGCAGCAATAAACAAATCGTGAAGATAAGAAAATTACATGAGTAGATTATGCATGATAATCGCGAACTTTCTTATCATAATCAATCCAGCAATAAAGACATAAGCACTGCAGTAATAATTATGTTTTTATTGAATATGTGTGGCCAGACTTGCTCACCTACAATGTCGAAGATAACTTAACCCTTTGCTACGCCTTTGATATGATTCGCGTGATGGTTGCAATGAACTTAGGAGATTACAATACATTTATATCAAAAAATTAGCGTACTAAGGTGGACTTAATGCTAAAAGCATTCTCTGCCAGTCCCTTTAGGTCATGCAGAAAGATCAATTTTTCTCTCTTTCATATTTTTTAAGAGATATACAGGGTGTCCCAAAAAGAGCGTGCCAAACTGAAGCCATAATAAAAATAACATGACTAAAATGAAAGTTTCACGGTCTTACTAAAAATAAACAAGGTTTGAACTACTGTGTAATCAGTCAGGTATCAAACGACTGCCGAGAGTCGCATAATAATGGAATTTCTATTGTGTCTCGTTCACACATACTTGACGAGTTAAATGTTATGCGAAAGTGAAATGTGTGTCACCCTTATGTAATTTGACTTGATTGACATTGATTTTAAACTAGCCATAGTATATTTAAACAGTGTTCCTAACCTTGTTTATTTATTGGTGGTAGTAAGGCAGTCATAGTTTAGGAGATAATGCCACTTTTATGTATTTTTCTTGTATGAAGAAAACAAGAAAGTGGCATTATCTCCCAAACCATGAAACTTTCATAATATTATGTTATTTTATTTAAAAGGTCTTTTGCTACGTTATTTCCAGTGTCAGTCTGGTGTGCATTTATACAAAAAGTGGCATAATTTAAAAAAATATAATTGTAAAGTATATCTGCCCGCCCGCGCCGCTCACAAACCGCGCTCTCGTGTCCCCCAGCAGGCGAGGTCACAATTTCGCAGTCTATCTATAACTCCAGTGTCAGTTTGGCAGGCTCTTTTTGGGACACCCTGTATATAGATAGATAGATAGATAGATAACTCTTTATTGCACACAAAATTAGTGAATTTACAAATTTACTTAAAGGAAATGTACAATTTAGGTGGTCTTATCGCTATAAGCGATCTCTATATATGTGAGGATAATCCGTTTGTAAGAGGGAGAGATTGTTTAAGTGCTTTTTATTTTCAATAATATTACGTGATATGATATGTCAAGACTTAAGGACATTCTAGATTCGCTTGTGATTAGATTAGAAATTTAGAATTATTACAATCCAAATTATTACCAAAACATGATGACGTCATAAGAGCCAACTTAATGAATCATAAAGGTACAAGATAAGGACAGATCAAAAAAGTGTTGATAAAACTTTATCTTAGATGATTTTGTAGTGTTTTGATGCGTAGCTAAATCGTATTTTCATAAAGACTCAAGAATCTTTACTTTCCTCATAAATAGACAAATTACATCGAATTGGTTTCAACAGCCTAGAATCCGTGCCATAAGTTAATTTTATAATAAGAATTGTATCCTTAAAGTAATTAGAAATACACATATCCATCAATTTCTATTTGCCTCAAGAATTTGAACCAACATCAATCAGTTCAAGAAGTTTAACCGACCATTTCTCCATTACCAATCAAATTACACGAACCACAAAGACAGTAGCAAAGAATGTTACCCACTCGGTGACCACAACGTGACCTGGCACTTCACTATCACTTGTACACTTAAGTCCGCTTCGGTTCATCTGGTTATGTCCTGTTGACGGACGAGAGGACGTTGGCCTTGGCTCGGTCGGTGGCCGCTGCTGCTGCGTCACGCATCTCCTTCAGTGTATGGGACACTGGGGCCATGGTGTGCTGGGTGGCTGCGCGGGGAAACATGCTGTTGAGAACGTGGTTGAAGCCGCTCACCTGGAAAGTGAATGGTGGAGAGTGAATAAAAAAACCGGCCAATCGCGACTGGGACCTCGGACTTGAGCACTGAGGGTTCCGTGCTAACTTTAACTGAATTAGGGGTCCATTTACTTTCACTTAGCCAAAATATCACAATATTTTGGTGACCGCGAAAATTACTTTGTTTTTCATAGTGTTTGTATGAAGGACAAGGTGATATTTGCGGCTGTTGAAAATATGCCATATCGCAAAAACTACCGGTTCGATCTCGTTCAAACCAATTTTCGTTGAAAGTATGAGTTACGATCTACATCATGTATACATATGCAGAGGGGGGTATGGATCATCCATCTATGGTCAACAACAGACAGGCAAAATACGGTTTTAGGTAGATTGGTTTGACTTGTCTATATTTAGTAAAACGTTCGAAAACTATATGGGGCGATTGAACTGCGCAAATAAAGAAAGAAAAAGACGTTTATCCAGTAACATACTTAGGTAAACACAAAAAAACGTAAACACTTGGCGCAAAATCGATGCTCGTCGTGTTTTTAAAACATCCATTAGCATCTATTTTCAACTCACAAATGAATGAAAAATAACCAAGAAGCAGGAAATTACATTAAAGCTTCAACAGTTCTAGATCCTATAGGTATTTATTGATCATAATAAACAAATTTTGGTCACCACCAGGTCTGCATTCTTTTGAACACTTTACCACATTCTCACTAATCAGCTTCCATCAGCAGAAATAGCAGTAGACAAAAACAAGCAATCAACTCTCACTAATTTGGTTGTGACTTTTCCAGAACCTCTTGACGCTAGCAGCAGCAGACTTCAATGAACTCAATTACATTCACAGCAAAGACACACGGGGATTAACGCGATCGCGATAAACATAATTAATAATAACCAAGAAGTGTCGGTGTATTTATAATGCCACGCGAAAGTTTAAAAGTGTCAATTACATTTAACATCTGGTTGTAGTTCTTCTGGAACCTCCCGGGACCAAACAAGCACTCTAAAGTTTGATTTTCTTTGCTAGTCGAATATTGTAAAAAATATTTGTTACTTTTTAAATTATATCAGTGAATAAAATAAATTATTTTGTTTTTAAAAATATTTTTGTTGATCTTATTTTACAATAAATCATTTCGTTTAAAAAGGAATATTTTTTACAAAATTCGACATGCAAAGAATAACGAACTTATTGACACTTACAGGTGCACACAAAAAAAAATGCTACTCAATGGTTTAGAATATTTTTTAACACTCAGTGTCATATTTTATTCTTAAAAGATAAAATAAAAATTGCGCGAGGGCGGGACTCGAACCAGCATCTTTCTGGCTAACCGGGCCAACTGCTCTTCAAATTGCCGACCGCGCGATATTCTTGATCTCCTATGGATACGTCATTGCGTGACGTTACCGCCATTTACCCGTCTGTTTAAGCAACAGCGGGCCAAGTAGTTATTCTTTACAGAATAAATTCAACAAGGAGATGTTAACGCTTCGCTATTCAATGGTTTAGAATATTTTTAATACTCAGTGTCATATTTTATTCTTAAAAGATTAGGCAGAAAGATGCTGGTACGAGTCAAGCCCGTGCGCAAATTTTGGTTTCTTATTTTATCTTTTAAGAATATAAAATAATATGACACTTAAAAATGTTACTCACCATCTGGTTGCAATTCTTGCGGAACCTATCGACGCCGAATGCCCTGATGGCGCGGGAGAATCCGAAGACCTGGGAGTCTATCCAGGCGGAGCGCTTCGCCACCGTCTGCCCGGGGCCCGCTGATCGGTACTCCACTCGTTCCACTACGCTCTGGAAATATATGATTTAAATAACTGTAATATTTTCCTAAACCTAATTTTCTCTTTCTCTTGATGGTTAATCACCTCATTGAATGAGATTTTTCTCTCTAACACATATCAATATCTGGTAGAGAATGCTTTAAAGCATTGGTCAGCAAGTGAGGGCCTTATACAAGTACCTACAGAACTTTCGCTTACATAAACAAGTTTTGTATGCAAAACGCGGAGTTTTATTTCTATTGCGTAATGTTCATCGGCAAAAGTACATGGATAAATTGCTAACTAATACTATAGTGCATAAAATAGCTACAGCCCTGCCTTCTTTAGGCAATACACAATATTTAAATTGCATTAAACTTCTTAATTAAGAATTGTAGTATGAATATTATAAGTGGTCATCTAAAAGGCATTTTGATACTTTGAAAACATGTTTTTCGTTGCTTATTTACTGCGACTAGCGTGCACGTAAAGGAATCCTTAATTGATGGACAATAATTAGCCAGTACCTGTTAGCAGCTTAGATTCTAATTGATTTCAAATTTTGATTGAAATTAATTACCTACTCAAAATTTGGTAACAACAAATTGAAGAGTAAAATAAATTATTCCCTACTTATAACACAACAGTGCTAAGTAGTACATACATACATATAAAAATAAAAATAACCCAGAATTACAAGAAAAATCTTACCATTACTTTAGTGTACCCCAAATTTCTGGTGTAAGTCACTAGAACCTTTTGTTTTGGGTCCACAATGCTCTCCTCAATGATTTTGACGGACTTGGCATTGAAGAACCTAAAATCGAAAGTATAGATTAATTTCCTGTTTTGCCAACAATCAATTGTGTTAGCGGTAACTGAAGTACATATAAGAATTTCTCATTGCCTAATGAAATGATTGATGGTTGTCCTCAATAACATATATTGAAACTAGTCTAGCTAAGAAGGTACCCAATCTAGCATAACCTGAAAAAAAAAACCTATGAACTATTTGAGACAATGCGAAGGTTTCTTAAGTGTGACATCAGTTATTAAGTAGCATTTTTTAAAAACTAGTCTTAATTAATCTCTCAACAACGAACCACATAATAATGGAATTTCAATAGTATCTCTTTAACATATGCTTGACGGGTAAATTGATTCTACCATCAAACTTATCTGATGATTTATCTATCTATGCTAATTAACAAATTATGAAGTCATTTTGATTTCACATACCTAGTATAACATAAAAAAACAAGAGGTAAACATTACCATTAGTGACAGTATTAATGACGTAATATAGGTTTGTACAAGAGACACACCTTTTTGTTGACTAACATAATGGTTTTCTCATAATTTGTGTGCCTAGCCCTCACATGCCAAAAGTTTAAAAATGTTGATGATGGTACACAGTATTGTTTTTACTCTTATAATATTTACAGATTTTATTTGATTATAAATAATAGGAAAGATATTAAGAATATTTTCATATTGGTGACATATGGTATATGTAATACTGATGTATCTTATTTGTTTTATTTAGTTTCTATATTGTAATGTTTGTTTGACCTTTTTCACCGTGTGACTAGCATACTGACGCTTTGGGCAACTGTAAGTCAGTAAGTTTACTGTTAAATAAATATCTGTTAAATAAATTAAATAAAATTTAGATTTTTGGTTATAAAGGGCTCTTTATAACCATAAATCAAAATTTAATTAAATTTATTTATATACAGAATAACTTCTTCTTCTTCTACGAGTTGACTGGTAACAAATCATAATATTTTCGCCCAGTGTTGTGCAACGTTGATTGAGTATTAAGGCTACTACTAATACTCAAGGCTTTGAGTATTAGTAGTTATTCTGTGCAAGTACTTAATTTTACAAGGCTTTGTTAGTATGTTCTTCTATTTTACTCCCACCATCCCAAGATTGCAAGCACTTTGTAAAAGTTTCAATCAATAATGTACAATTCTTTATCCCTCATCATAAAGAAAATAAGACCAATACCTTTCTCCCCACTTGGGCACTCTATTAGTCTTAGTGAGAAGCCGTTTTGTGTACAAGCAGCCATCCTTTACTTGCCTACTCCATGTGTCTTCGGACAACACATGAGTGCTAAAACAAAAAGACAATTACTTTACCTTTTTACAAAACATCCATCCAGTAATAATTGGAAGATTAATCAATTTCAGTTTTTCCAACTCTTTGTAGTAATAACCAAAATAGATAAGATGTATAATTACATTTCATGGTTTTCATCAAGAATAAATATTTTTTATAAGCATTACAATTATTGCTAAGAGTGTAGTAAGTTTAAAACTCAGTGTCCAAGATTGTTTTGTTAAATGAAATTAATTATATTTACCAAAGTAATAAAACTATAATTCAGATAAGAACTTAACAAGGCTAATAGCAAAATGTTTTTTTTCCATATTGTAAACAAATACTAGACTCAAGGTGAGCTATCTATTATGGAGGTCATAAGGCCTACCTTTGAAACAAGGTTAGTCATATTATTCAAACCAAAACTTAGGATATATCTTACCTCTGTGGGTTGGGATACCTCTTCCAATAACCACATGCCACCTGGTCCCAACTAAAGTTGAATGTTGCAGTATTTTCGTAATATCTTGCCATTTTTATTCACTTTAGTACTGTAATACTGGAATGATTACTTCGTGCTTCTAAGGCCAACAGGTCAGCATACTAGTTTTACACTGTAGAACCTGCCGAACACACAGAAATCAGCGGTCGATAAATTTTGTCAACAAACGCGCGTGTGTTAGAAATGAATATCGGGTTACATAAACTGTGATGTAGGTCACAACAAGTTGACTTTGGATCAATCGGTTAGCAGCTAACCGGGGAGCGTGGGCACAAAGGCTTTGTGATGATCGTCACGTATACGTTCGGTAAGACATGAAGTAAACACCGAATGTGCATCAGCCAGCAGAAAGAGACAGCTCTAAATAAAATTGAACTTGAAGGACATTCTGTTATTCGATACGGATAACGAACGGCGTAACGAAATGTAATAAAGTAACTAAACAATTAATCACTGCACATCACATGATCGTATTACACCCAAAAAACACGCATACACATCGTAAATTATGTAAAAACGTAAGATTACCACTGCGCCGGAGGCAATGTTTTATTGCAATTTTTTGCTTCTCAAATTGATGCTGTCACTTTGTTACGGCCACCGTTATTATCGACGGGGCCTATTTTACATGCGAAAGAATCGTTTTGGCCGCGAAGCACATGTTATCATTCATATTTTGAGGTGTTTTTGATAAAATTTTGATAACCAATTTGACAGTTAACTCCACCAAGACAAAGTCCACACGCAGTACACGCACGCACACAAACAAAAAAAGAAAAAAGTTAGCATATATATTACCATAGATATGACATATAGAGGAAGCAAGAACTGACCGTAGACTAATGCAACCAAAGCCAATTTTACGGATCTGGAAATAGAGCCTGACTAATGAAAGGACCCAGAAAAAGAGCGTGCAGTTTTCTATAAGGTATTTAGAGCATTTTTGTGTATGAAATACAGTTTTGTGTATGAGCCCCACTCCCCAGGAAAAGGAGGGTAATTTCAAAAATCACCACCAGTTCACAATCACCAGACTCTAGTGTTCATAGGTAGTAATAGAATAGAATAATATTTATTTGCTTAAAACATGGTACATTACTACTATTAAGTACTAGCGTATAGAACTGACATCACGAACAAATTGATGACACGACGGTCATCAACTCGTATTACAAATTCAAAATTCGAAATACAAATTTTCAAAGAAAACGTCACAATCTTGTCGTCGTATTTGCGATTGCGACACATTTTTCGCTTGGCATAGCTTCTCTATATACCAACTTACTGGGTATACTGTACTACTCAGTACTACTCTACCTACCTTCCAAGCTATCATGGCGTGATGCGTGGTGTGTGAGTCGCACACCACTGTGGTGAGCTGTGTTGAGCTATTAATTAGCTAATCCTATGCTGGCGTGGCGATGCGCTCGTAACCTCGTAGTATGCAATGGAATGGTATGCGTTTTAATTGTGTTGTGTACCACAGCGTTTACCGCAATAATCATGTAAGTTTACCGCACACAAGAATAGGTACCTACAAAACGTAACTTTATTGCCTGCTCTACGGATTAGTCATAAAATTAATATTCCTATCGGAAAGGGATAATATTTCTATGGGATTAGTAAGAGTATGTCTAATTTCTTAGTTGGTTGGTTTGCTATATAAAAAAAAAAAACAGGAAAAAGCCACAAGTGTAATTTTTGCAAAAAAGCGGCAATCTTTTTCGATCGTGGCGCCATGCTGTCATTCTTTTATGTTGGTGGGATTGGGTCTGCATTCAGTATGACTTTTGATGACTTTAGGCGTTAGTTTTGAAAATTATTTAATGACTTTTCAGCACCTTTGCTTTTCCAGATTCAAATTAGCATCGATTTCAAATAAAAAATTTAATAAAATAGACCAAAAGCATGGACGTTCTTAAAGCATACATGCAACGCTTTAGAAAGTTATCATTCAAAGAAGTGTACATCATATTAAATATTGATATTTTCCCGCAACTCGTGAACTATATTGAGGTTCTAATAGACATCAAGTTTGAGGATGGTTCATATCAAACGTATTATGGTGAAATAAAACACGTGCTTATTGGCTTCTTAACTTATTTTGGCTCCGTAATTGACGACGTTATTCAGGATGCCGACAGATGTGAACATGTAATGGATCGTAATGAGCTAATAGAATTGATAGATAGAACTATAGATATCCATCAGTCGCGTCAGATTTATTGTGGTAGAAAATTTTTACCTGTTAAATCGTCTACCGAGAAAGAAGCTTATGAAGAAATAGAAGAAATGTATAAACAATACATGGATAAGTTGTACGAGTTAAAACATGCAATAGAAAAATTGGATAAGCAAGAGAAAGTTGATAATTTTGCTAAAGACCACTTTAAAGTATCGCTCAAAGAGACTAGCGAACTATTTAAAATGACCCATGTATTTATCTCGATGATGTTAGCCGACAAAGTGAGTTTCGAAATTTTAATTACTATCTTTGCCTAATATGCTGCTTCAGCAGTTACCCGCAAAAAGTTAATTGGCACATAGGCTCTAAAGCTGCCTATTCACTTGGAAATATATATTAATATACCGAGATATACTCTATATTGCTCACTATAGTTTACAATGGAACCTTTCTCACTGATAAATATAATATTTTATATCCCGAGCTATACCTAATATGGTTTTACAATATTTTTAACACTTACAGTGTCATATTTTATTCTTAAAAGATGAAATATGAAACCAAAAATTGCGCACGGGCGGGATTCGAACCAGCATCCTTCTGGCTAACCGGGCCAACTGCTCTTCCAATTGAGCTACCGTGCTGTCGGTCCGACCGCGCGAAATTCTTGGTCTCATGTCTCATTGATACGTCATTGCGTGACGTTAGTTACCTCAATTGGAAGAGCAGTTGGCCCGGTTAGCCAGAAGGATGCTCGTTTGAATCCCGCCCGTGCGCAATTTTTGGTTTCATATCTTATACCTAATATGTTTTGGAGCGATTCGAGAAAGATAGATCCGCGGTGGTGGACAATCCCATACAAAACTAAGAAAATATATATCCCATAGTGTGAACGGGTGAAAGATAAGTATATCTCGCGATATCGTATAAATATTAATATAGACAACTCGACGCTGTGATTGCGCCAGCATAGTTTTCATTTGTCCTATCGGTTCATTTATTTAACGTTTGTTTTTGGCACCAGATCGACCAAATCAAGGTGAGCCTAGAGGAGCTCCACCTTCGCGCACAGAACAACCTTCGAAAGATCCAAGCTGAACGCAACGAGACACTGCAGATGCTGCTGCAGCACCTGTACAACAAGAACAAGGAGTTGCTGCAAGTGACGCGCAAGAATCACAAGGACTCTGTCACCATGGCTGAAGTACCACCAGCTCGCCTACCATCAGCGCTTATGGCCTAGTGTTTGAACTGCTCTGCTAATTTGACACTATGAAATCAATGTTATAACAAGGCAGTTGTCAGATACAGACCATCTTTAGACATACTCTTATTAATTTGTTGATTGAGACACCTTCTATTTAGAGCTCATTGTAAGGGCACAATCGTCACTCTTAGTATCAACATTCTTAGTCCATAGAAAGTTCGTAGTTTGCTTTTATTCTAGAGTGACGTGGAAAGAACATAAGGGTTAAGATCATTAAAGTAGCATGTTGGATCAATTCCAATTTCTTGTCCTCAAGTAAATAAAACTAAACGGACGAACGAGTAATTAAAGTACTTCCAATCCATTATATCCGGCGGTAATTCACTCTTCAGGCTCACGTCTCCACCCGCGCCCCTGTGCTCCGCAGGCGAGGTCTCAGTTTCGCAGACTACACATACCGATTCTCGCTATCTATTTATTATTATTTATTTATTTAAAACTTACAAACTATCATTACAGGTGATAACCTATTGCGATAGCGAAGTGACAAAAACTATAAAACAAAAACAAGTAAAATACCTTAAAACTTAAGAGCAAGTAAAAATCTAATTCTGACACTACATTTTATATGACACTGTCATTAGTGCCGCCCTTGTGAATTCACTCAGATTGCAACAAAAAAGATCGACATCATTAGCTATACTGTTCAGTATGCGGAGCGCGCGTGTCAGCGGCGCTTCGGCCAGGAGCCGCGTGCGCGCGGTCGGCACGGCCAGCAGGCTGGGCCTGCGCCGGCGCCATACGTAGCGGTCGGGCACGCACATCCCCACCCTCAACAGTATATCCGCATTATGCACTTTGCCTCTCATTATCTTCAACACATACGTCACCAGTGCCACGTCCCTCCTTACTTTCAGGTCGTTGTACCCAACCATACCTAGGACGAATAATGTTGGGTACATTAGTGGATAGAAGGGGTACACTCCATAGAGCCTCATATATAAATATCTTGTAAATTTATTTTGCACCCGCTCTAGCATTAACTTATACTTAGCTTCATACGGAGCCCATATTATTGCGTTACACTCTAGTTGACTACGTACTAAGGCGTTGTACAAAGCGATAATGGCTGAAATACTAAACCCCTGGACCCTGCGGAGAACAAACCCTAAATTTCTGTATGCTTTTCTGCATATTGAAGCAATGTGATCCCGAAAATTTAACTCTTTATTAAAACGAACTCCTAAATCCCTTACCTCTTCTACTCTTACCATTGGTGTATTATCAACCTCGTAACAGTTCCGGATATAATCGCGTGCCCGAGTAAAACTTATAGTCACGCACTTAGACTTGTTAATCTGCAGGAAATTTTCTCTGCTCCAAGCCACTACTCTGTCTATGTCCCTTTGTAGCTTTTCTCCATCCTCTTCAGTTTTGATCGGCAAATACAGCTTTAAGTCGTCAGCAAAGAGCAAGCATTTAGCGTCTCGGACGACCTCTGGTAGGTCGTTAATCATTAATATGAACTGAAGAGGACCAAGATTACTACCCTGGCTTACTCCCGACCTGGTGTAGTATGTATCCGATGTATTACCCGCAAATTCTACATATTGTTGCCTGTCTTTCATGTAGCCAGCGAAAAAAATTAGCAAATGGGGAGTAAAACCGAATACCGCCAGCTTATTTAGTAATACGTCATTATTTACCAAATCAAACGCTTTCCTAAAATCAAAATAGGCGGCATCGATTTGTCCCCTCCCCGTCTACTTCTGGCAATACATCTGATACATAGCTTAAAAGGTTGCTGGTAGTACTTTTATGCGGTTTAAATCCATGCTGAGCCTCCGAGAGTTGTGAGCTTACTTGCGTATATATTATTCTGTGGATTGCCGACTCGAATACTTTAGCCGGTGTGCTCAGTACTGCTACTGGTCTATAGCCATCTCCACTCGTGCCAGCGCTCCCTTTAGGCACTGGAACTACTCTTGTCATTTTCCATCTCATGGGAAACTCGGCCGTTTCAAGAGATAGGTTGAAGATGTGAAGAAGCGGCTCATCAAGAACGGCTCGGCAATCTCTAAATATGTACGGTGGAATACCATCGGGTCCCGCAGATTTCTTTGGCTTGAGCTGCTTCAGCGCGCGCTGCACGTCCTCCAGTTGTAATGTTCCTACGTGAACCCGAGCCGCTCCGTTATCGGCGCCCGCCTCCGCTATCGCTATACCCGTGTCTAACATCGGCGGTTCCCTGCTATACACAGAACTAAAGTATTTGGCAAACTCATCAGCACATCGTTCTACAGCCAATACTTTACCTTCTTTTAAAATTACCTTCGAAGTCATATTCTTCCTCTTGGAATTCACGTAATTCCAAAATGTTTTTGGGTTCTCCATTAAATCACTTTGAACGCGTGTTTTGTAATTATCCTCTGCCTCTTTAATCATATTTTTTACAACAGTTCTACACCGAGCGAACGCATCGTAATCCGATTGAAGCTTACTCGATTTAATTTTTTTATGAAGATATGCTTTAGTTTTAATTTTGTTGATTATATCAACAGAGTACCATTCAGGGTAATGATACCGTGAGGTTTCATGTATTTGTCTTTTCCGCGGCACACATGCATCCAAAATCGCGTTTATTGTTGAATAAAAGAAGTCAAGACTATTTTCTAAATCTAAACTATAGAGGTACATAGGGGACCAGTCCACATCAGCTAATTGACAATAAAGTAATGGAAAGTCCGCCTTACTAAAATTCCAACGTGGGAGTTCCCTACTCGACGGACCGCCAGGCACAGCTGATCCGGGAAGGGGGGCCAGCGGGCGCGGGCGGCGCCGCTGCAAGCGCACCGTCGCTTCGAGCGGCGGGTGGTGCGCGTCTATCGGCAGGGCCAAGGCCGCCCCGGCCGCGCGCACTCACACATTCTCGCCATGCTCAAACTTACTCAACACCAAGTCCAACCAACGACCCTTGTAATTACCTATTTCATTGTTCTGAGTAAATCCACAAAAGGTTTGAAAATATTCATAATAATTTATAATATTTGCCGAACATGAATACAAATTAAAATCCCCTACAACGATAAGGTTCTTATATTTAATGCACAATTGTTCAACTATCCTAAATAATATCATATAATATTCAGTGTCATTGCTACTTGGCGGTATGTAAAGTACACATAACAAAAACAAAAATTTATTTCGTTAATGCACGGTAGCGCAAACTATTTCAAACAAGCGATCGTTTATGTTGACGTCGCCCGGTATAGGTACTCGTCGCAGTTCGTAGCGCGGTGTGGCCACGAGAAACGCGCCTCCCAGTTTACGCCCGTCCGCTCGATCGCAGCGTATAATAGTATAGCCGGGTGGAACCAATTCCGAATCATAAATGGAATCATGGCAGCTAGTTTCTGTAATAGCGTATAAATCCGAATTCGAAGATGCTAAATTTGAGTAGAAACTTTCTAATTTTGTTCGAAGACCTCTTACATTTTGATAATATAATTCAACACTCAGATTGTTTGTTATTGTTGTTGGTGGGTCGACGAAACCACACCCACTCGCAGAACTCGATGTTGACGGCCCAATTCTCTGGTTGCGTCAGAATGTCATATTTACTTTCTGGCACTCCTATAATGAATGAAGAATAGTCCCTCTCAGTTTTGTGCTTAATTTTGTCTATCTTTATATGAACTCCTTCCCCACATAAAGTACTAACATATTTTTCTAAACTCTCTACTGTGGTATCTTTCTGTAGGCGCCATACGTGTAAGTATTTCTTCCGCTCTGTTCCTTGTATATCTATTACTGTGGTACTTCCTCCTCTTTTTACTTCGGTAATTGGATACTTAGTTTTTCTCCTATTAACTACTGACCAGGTTCCTTCATTATCTTGTTTACTTTCCGTTTCGATTCTTTGACTTATATTTGTTTGAGCTCTTTCGGCCATCGCTGGTTTTGTAGCCCCAACTTCTTTGTTCGGAACATAAACATCCTTATTCTTTTGAACTACCCTTGCATAGGACGATGACGATTCAACTGCCGATCGAATCAGTGTATTATTTATTTCATTTGTGTTCACTGTAGGTGTAGTCTTCTTTATAGATGCCTCCAATTTCTCATTTTTCTCCTTTAATAAAGTAATTTGTGTCTCCAATTCATCAACTTTGCTCACTTTTTCGTGTAATACC
Source organism: Pyrausta aurata (assembly GCA_963584085.1). Lineage (NCBI taxonomy): Eukaryota > Metazoa > Arthropoda > Insecta > Lepidoptera > Crambidae > Pyrausta > Pyrausta aurata. Next base: position 10,845,918 of record OY757271.1, on the reverse strand, counting down.
TTCACATAATTTAATAATTCTTGTAATACGTTCTCCGTGTTTACGAATCGTTTCTGTAGAAGTGTGTACTCCCTCCTTTGTTCATCCAGTCGCGATATCATTTCATAGCGAAACTCACGTATTTGCTCATGACATCTGGGGTCGTTCTCCACCATGGAGACTTCGTTTGGATTAATACGTACTCCACGTTCAGTGTTCACGAAGCTACTCGGTGTGAAGGTTTTGTTCATGGGGATTCCTCGTACCGGTGTGTTGGAGTTATCCTTCTTTGGCATAGTGCACAGACATTCAGGGCATACCCATAGTTCCTTTTGTTCCTGTGTAAGGGCTTCAAACTTCTCCGTCGTCATAGCCAGACACTTCAGATGAAAATTCTTTTTGCACGTCACTTTAGAGCATTCCATATACAAAATGTCATAAATAACACCATCACATCCTTTACACTTAGTAGTCATTGTTATCACATTTTTTATTTATTTGTTTTAGAAACTGTTTTAAATATTTACACTGCTTCTGTGCGTCCGAAACACGTCCGCCGCCGCCGCGTTAATTTATTTTTATCTATCCAACTAGGATCCCCTTAAATCTATTTTGCTCAGTCTACCTACCCTACACCTCAAGGAAAACATCCGAACTTAATCCCCGTTAATCCCTAGGCCAGCAGCGGCATACAGCGGATCCGTGACAAGATCGAGCGGTATTCATACGATGCTCCCCTTGAACGAACTCAAGAGGAGATCTCGTACTGGGAGGACCGCCTCAAAGACTTCTACCAGATCGAAGGCACGCTTATGCAGCTCAAGAAAGAACAGGAGGACGTCACGAAGCAAGAAGAGATCTATAAATCTTTGCAGTAGGTTTATGTTAAGATAGGAGCATGGTCGAAAAGTAGGTAGAAATGGAAAATCTCGACTCAATCTGAAAGCTTGTCCAATTTAGCAGTTCCACCATACATCATCGACAAGGAACCTGTGTTTTACCATTCTTGTAGTATATTGATTGTTTTTTTTAGTATGTTCGTCTGTATTGCCTTATTACAGGACAACAGAGCTTCCTGGGTCCAAACGCGAGTGTTGGATGAACATGGGTACCAAATTTGCCGAACGAAAGAAATATCTCAAAGGGAGGATCATAGAAGCTGCTAAGCCCCTGATAACTTTCTTTGCTATTCAAGGTAAAACTATGAGAAGCCGTGAAGTAGCTGATATTATATTGCCACGAACGACTCACGAAAATCCTCAGGATCTTTGTCACATTCACTGTCGTTGTAGAAACATTATGAAAGTTAGACCATCTGGTTGAAAAGAGTTGGTACGGCTTCGACATCTGTAGCTCTTTGTATACGTAGAAAATTAATTGATTCGGTTACAATTTTTTGTAGAAAACTACCCTCATTAAAAGTGTATAAGATACCGCTGTTTTTACCTTGACGTGCTGTTCTGTTACCCGTACATAATTAACATTTTGAATTTACTTACATTTCATAGGAAATTGTCACATGCGTTACAAGGACTTTATCGGCGAATTCTACGTGGATGAGTACAACCACAAAGTGTATCAGTTTGACTACGGGATGACTTTGTACCACATAAACTGCGATGGAGATTTGAAGCAGGTATCTATTCGTTATACGAGTTACCAATCTAATTATTTCTAAGTACTAGCACAGAAGATATAAGTTAATTAGTCTAGTGTTTTTAATATTTTCACCTTCAAGTTAGTTTTACCTTTGAATAAAGGCTAGCTGATGATGGTAGATAATAAATGACAAAAGTTGAAAGGCAATAAATCCAGTCCAATCAATGGGCAGTCTCCCAAATCATATTGAAACGTTTCTGGTGGTTTTACCCACATACTTATTTTCCAAACTTCGTTTCCAAAGACATGAAACGAGCTCAGGTGTAGAAACGGACAACACAAAACCAAAACGAGAAGAGTGATTCCTAATGAAAAGGGAAAAGGCAAAGCAGAAGAAGAATACTTATTTTCCAAACACTAGTCGCCGAACACTCTTCTTGTTTTCCAAACACTCTGTTACTCGAATTGCCGTTCTTTCTTTAGTTCAAATTACTAAAGAGAGAGCATCCTGCTCAACCAAAATTATCTAACAGGTTTCAGAAAAGGACGTTCCTTATTTCGACTCCCACGGTCGTTACGTGGTCTCCCCACAAGGAGAGAAAGTATACCAATGCGCGCCTTGCACCAGCTCTTACAACCTTACCGACGCTGGTCTACTCGAAAAGACCACGAAAGACTGCGGCCATTCCGAGAAGATCAACCACGATTGCTGGATGCACATCAAGGATCCAAGATCGGTGGAGATGTTGCCAGAGGTGGAGAAAGTTGACATAAAAGGTGAGGATATAACTATAACTTATAGGAAGGATGAAAGGACTGTAGTGCCGGGGTTCTCAGCGCCGATTTTAAGCTATAAAAATTCATAATAATAGCTAACATTGTGTATATATAATTGCACTTAATTAATTAAAAATTATTAATGCGTCTTTTATGTACGGAGTATTACACCACGTTGTATTCCATTCCATTCCATCACGTTGAATGCACTCTTCTAAATAGACGATATTGCAGACAGCGCAGAACGTTTACTGATATAAAAGCCCCTACTTTAGTCGTTATTTTAGTCTTCAGCTGCTCCAAATTTGTATTTAGTTATAAAAAACTATACAAAAGACGGTTTTTAAAAATAAAAGAACAAATTACCTAACTTTGTGAGAAACTTTGTGGTCGAGTATTTCGAAAATACTATAAGATTTAATAGTACGGAGCACTTGAATATCTCAGAAGTACCTTGATTTTTCACCTCGGTTCCCACGTTTTGTTTTCCTGCTCTCGTTTTATACTCTGCCGGAATCGCTTCTCGAAGATATTTGTAACTCGGACTCCAAACAATGCAAAACCATTTTAAAAAAATATTTTAAGCCCGAACTCGCCTACTGCGAGATAAACCCACTTGAGATTTTATAGAGGAGGAATCAGAATGTGTTCATTAGAATAAGTAAAAAAAACTTACCTGACTTTTCCGGTATGCATCTCACCATAGCTGAAACTCCTCAGGAGCTCTGAACCCAGAGGTGGTACGGTACCTATGGGACAGCTTCGGGCACATTCTGCCGTATGCTCTTCACGACGTCGGTCTACGGCAGTCCAAGAACCCGATACATCATTTGGCACACTGTCTACTTCTACATAAGTACTTATTTCTTTTACTTAAGTGTATAGTTAGCGCGAAAAACTGATGACCACTGGGGCAGAAAAAATCTAGATTGGAGACCTTTAGACCAAAAGCGTAGCGTAGGGCGTCGACAAGATGGACGACCCTATAAAGTTCGCAAGATCACACTGGATGCTGACCGCATGCGACCGGTCGCTGTGGAAAACCTTGGGTGAGGCCTATGTTCAGCAATGGACATCCTTTGGCTGATAATGATGATGAATGATAACGTGTTGGTCTTTTCGGACCCGTCCAAAATGATGTGATCATTATTTCTGTGGTTGGCTTTAAATAGTTCGGTATTATCAGGATCTGAAATGAGAAACATGTTTCAGGTATAATAGAACGAAATGTGAACTGCAGCAAAAGCAGAAAGAAGCACACGAATATCGCGCCAACATATTCAAGGAGAGGAAAGATGTGCGTTACTATTTACCTTTACTAGCAGGCTTCACTCGTATTTACAGTTACCAATAAAATTGGCAATAAGTCAAACTAGTCCGATATAATCTGGGTACAGTTTGGGCGAAAAAATTCCATTATTTTGTAGAGCTCTGTCTCTGTCGCACAATACATTTACATCACATACATTGCAGCTTATACCACGAAATAACCCGAGTGTGTTATAGTCTATCCATGGTTTTAATTAGTAACGGACCTCGAGGAAATTCGACAGTAAGAAATAAGTCTTTTAAATTTGATCCAACGGGGAATCAAAGTCCCCAGCTTCTAACATGGCGACACCATGATAACCGGTGTGTAAACTACACGCACGACTAAGGCCCACTTGCGTATGATGATTTAAACCAGGATTACGCTAATCCTGGATTAAATCTTATTTCCGTCTCTAGCAACGTCAAATAACTGACAGAGTCAGAATGATGATTTAATCCAGGATTAGCGTAATCCTGTAAGGCCCACTTGCGCACGATATTTTAACCCAGGATTAAATCATCATGTCTCTGTCAGTTTATTTGACGTTGAAAGAGAAAGAATGATGATTTAATCGCGAATAAAATCATCATTCTGTCTCTGTCAGTTTATTAGACGTTGACAGTGACAGAATGATGATTTAATCCAGGGTTAGCGTAATCCTGGGTTAAGTCATCATGCGCAAGTGGGCCTAAGAAAGCTGTCAATACAAAGTTTTTTAGCTAATCTATAAATTGCAACTTGCAGCAAGCAATATCATCTAGCAAGGCGTGGAAATCCAAGCAGGTGACGCGACGCAAGCCTGAAGAGTCGTACGACAATGAAGACCAGTTCATACACAACGCTGCAGCTAATAGCCAGGTCTACGAGGCAGCTGCCAGCTATATGAATGACTAATATTTAATTACGTAACAATCATTTTGATAGATCGACGCAACCTCTCAGGATTTCCAAAAAACTATAAAATGTAAAGATAAATTTTTACCTACATACTTTTATTTACACTGATTTAAGAAGCCATTATATGAGTAATCTTTATTCATATTATTAAAATATTGTGTAAACTTTTTAAATCAATAAATCATGAAAACGACTTTCTAATTTTTATCCCGCGCGAAGGACCAAATATTATATAATAGGCACAAACACATTTGATTATACAGTAAATATTTATTTCTAGTAGACCCTAGTATCTACGCTACTCTTCATGAACAGTAACTTTGATCGATTTATATAAAAATATGGTTGTAGACAGGTGTTTTAAATATAAAGCGATAAAAATCAATAAAATAAACATTATTAAAGGTACATGTATTTATTGTTCAAGCGTCTACTAGGTAATAACGAGACACACTGTATGACAACGTCGAATTCCGACCGAAAGCAAAATTATAATAAAAAAAACAACCTACAATATTACTCTGGTGGATATTAAATGATTCCAATTAAACCCACTGCCAGTATTTGGTACATTAAACAAAAACGAACTATCTAAATTAAACCTAAATAGCACTATGTATGAAACATTCAATTTGTAAAAAGCAGTGTTGCCACAATCGGAAATATAATTACATAATAAAAACAGATATACTTTTTTCTGCGACAGTTGTCTAAGGAAACGGGTCGGAAAATGGGAACAATAGATATTATGAAGACTGAAACGATGATAACTATCCAATCTGACACTGGTATTATTATAATATTTAAAATGGATTGAACTGATGAGATGAATACTATGACACAGATGTTTCTTTCTAAACGCTATCGTATATTCTTATGGGTCTACACCACTTAACGTTTAAAACTAGAACTTGTTTAATATTACAAGCCAAAAACGTCGCAGTATAAAAACGAAAACAGAAAAGTCCTCCAAATAGTAGAAAACATCTCCTGTCATAGTAAAGATAAAATGTTGGAGTAACACAACACTATAGAATTAACATTAGAAATTCCGGAGAGTATAAATATTGAAGGTGAAGTAATTTTCCGCATAAACACTAATCCGCTCGAACAGGTACAAAATGTATATTTCTTTTTATTCACTCTTAAAAACAAGAGTAAGAGGGCTAGCCATAAAACGTGTTCGCTTAGGTGTCAAAGCGTTAAAAAAGTGATAATAACTCACTTTTATTGGCAATTTTGCAGCGTTGTGCACAGTTAACCCTTATGAAAAGGTGTCCCAACTTGCTACCATTTATCACGTCTCGTTTGATGGTCAACCCCAAATAAAGTCTTTGTCATTAAGTAAGATTGTTCTTATAAATTTGGTAACAATAGTGCTAATATGATATTGGATTTCAGACTACTCGATAATTTTGTACGGTCATAGTACACCTTATAAAACAATTTAGATTTCCAAACGCTGCCCGAAATTAGTATTCACTAATAATCAAGCAAATAAAAAGCAATTTTGAAAACAAGAAATAGCGCGCAATTAAATTTAGAAGCAAAAATTAAACCTAGGTATTGATTTCATTATAACACAAAACAAATTACATTAATAAAGTTTATGTGTCCTAAGACTTCCAAATCCCATTGAAATGTTGTCTGCATAGTTCACAAACATAAGTTATCATCAGTTACTGTCGTCTTTAAGAATTTGGCAACTGAACTTACACTTGTACATTTTATAAGAATTACAGCTATTAATGTTGTAGTATAGAAAATATGTACAAAAAGAAACTACGAATATAAATTGAGAACTCTGTCAATATCATAGAATATAACCGATATATTTCTTAGGCTTTACACGAAAACGATGAACATTTTAGATACCATGTCAGGAAATTACTCAATAGATAAAAGACTACCTGCGACTGGTCACTTCGAATCCATAGACTATGAAATCAGACGACACAAAACAAGGTTTCGCAGTAACTATATTATGTAGACATTTTTTAACAATATTTTTTACTCGAGTCTCTATATTACACATCTAATATTATGACATTCATAAACGGCCAATGAAAACACGAAAAAATTAAAAATCTAATCTACCAAATAAAATTGTGAAACGGCCAAAGGAAACACCGTTTAGTTCTGTACAAACGTTTGACGTAGGTCCGGAGGGTGCGGGGACCGGGTCTTTGTGCCACAACCCACTGCTGCGGTAGAGGCGAGTCGTATCTAGGGTACACCGAATAAGTCTAAGGGCCAAATAAGAATTAGAGACCGCAGCAGTTCCGAAATAAAATAGGTACACACTATTCCCCAATGTTCGAACGAGGCGCGGTCCACTTTAAGCCGTTTTGAAAACACGCACGCCAACAAAAGTAGAGTCGCTTCCATGAGCCTATGGATATGGGACGTGGTCTTGAGCGTGTTTTGATTTGCGCCTAGAGTGGACCGCGCCGTCCGGCCACGAACTGATGAAGTCGGAGGCGACGCTACATCGAAGATATTAAAATTTTCGTGGCCGGTTTTTGCGCCGATTTCGCCGCTACCCGCTGGACAACTAATAGACTATTTATTTTCACGTATGCGGAGCCGATATTTTTACAAAGCGGGCGTTGAAGTAACGACGATCGGCGAAGTTTTCTGTAGGCGAGTGATCGAGGGGGCGTCGGTCGCGCGTGTCCGTATTGTTATTTACAAAAAATAATGTCGCTCTCGACAGCCGAGGCGGCCGCCGCCCCGCTCGATACGCGCTACGGAAATGTATTCATCTAAAGTACAAAAAGCGTACACTATCAGGTAGGTTTGAAGTGCGTGCCGTTTAGATTGACATAAGGATTCATTCACCCCATAAAGCGGTAGACATCGATTTGAGAACGACAGATTTATCTGCTATCCATACCACGATCGATCGATAAGCATGCGTCGTATCGTTTTAGTGTCGCAAAAGTTTAAATGTTGTTATACCTTGGTAGCGGTAGGCGACCGTTGTTGTTTTTGTTTCCAGTCTCATCTTATTTTGCAACATTTTTTGAACAGATTTAATAACGCAGTAAACGGATAGGAATTAGGATCGAGATTTTTGGATTTATAAATTTTGCTGCATTTTATTTAGAGCCACGTTGCTTTGTCTATGGATCATCTAGATTCTAGATATTATCATGAGTCATTTAGGTATTGTCTCATTATGCCATTCTAACCGTCACTGGGTACGTCGGATGGAGCTATCCCTTGGTGCGGGGGGTGCGGGGGGCTCAGTTGGCGCCGAACGCGTCGGCGAGCTCGGCCTGGCAGTCGAACGTCTCCGAGCTGTCCGCGTGCTCCGGATAGAACTCCCTGTATATTTTGTCGAGTAGCGCTTGCCTGGAAATAGATGAGGCGAGGATTAATTGAAAACCCATCTCCAAACAGGCAAAAGTGGAAAAATAACGCCCTTGTACCTCCAAGTGGTTTAACGACTAATATTTGAATTGGTCAATGTGCGAATTGGACTATTTGCTAAATGGACTATTTGAGATTTGGACATTGGACAATTTGAGATTAAGATAATGTGCGTATTGGACCATTTAAGATTTCAACGCACTGGACATTTTGCGAATTGGACATAATGCGCCCAACCGAATTAACATCATTAGCATGTAACTGTATGGGGGGATGGCCAATGTATACTTGGACGTCCGCTCTGACTCTCTCTAGGCACAATAGCCTAGATGTGTGCGCAATACACAGGTGCACTCTCTATCTATTACTTCACTGTCATTAATTCGGTGAGAAGGCACTCCGACAAGACCGATGAGGGGTCAGGCGCAGGACCAACGGCTTAACGTGCTTTCCGAGGCACGGAGTAGTCATCACCACCAACTTCTTGACTCCGAGCTGTTGCCAAGTACTCAGAAAACCCCAGAAACAATGGCCCGACCCGGGATTCGAACCCAGGACCTCTTGGGTGACCAGCGAACTAACAGCTACATTAACAAGGCAGTTACACATCACATTAGAAAAATACTCACTTAGCAGCCAGCCCCCCGCCAGGCGGCAGACCTGGGATATTCTCCTGCAGAAGCTGCTTCAGCACCCACGAGAAGTGGCAGGAGGTGTCCTCTCTCTCCTCGGTGCCAGCGCTGCGCTCGATCAGGGCTGGAACAGAGACACCCTGTATTAACTACCGTTGAAACCAAGCTCTAAACAGACAGTTTTTCTTTGCCTTTCCAATATTCTAAACAATCTTGATATTCTTTAACGCAATTATTCATTTTAAAATAAACACAAAACTCACAGCCTAGATAAGTAAGATATTTTTAAATAAAATAATTAATTAATTATTTTATTCATTGATATAATTTTTAAGATTTATATCTTAAAAAATAATGTCTTTTTATAAAGACGCAATATTCGACGAGCAAAGACAAAAGGATAGCTGTTGAGGGTAGCTGTTACAATGAGACTTGTAAGAACATGATCAGTTAATCATCGAGACTTAAAACGACTTGTTACCAATAAATAATAACAATAGTTGGGAATATATGGTACAACAAGCCTACATAGAGCAAAGAGATTTGAAGTGACGTGGCACTCGGCAGCGAAGCATATCAACAACGTCTCATTTGCACCTTAATAAGTTACAAAGATTCTGATTGACAAATACGCTCCTACGCTTTTAACCATTATGCTGACCCTTGTTTTGTTTGAAGACTGAATGTAAATTGACGGCCTGTATAATCGGATATGGATCTCCTCGAACTTTATACCTTTAAAAACTATGTAATATGACAAGGAATCTATTTCGCGTTACCGTGGCCTATATCAGCGTTTCCCAGCCATTTCCAGTCCACGGACCCTTAGGGAATCAAGCACAGTTTTTACGGACCCCCTTAGTTAAATAAACAGCCGTTTTGCGGCCCTTTTGCATTTAATGAGCGATTTATGTATGGTCCAGACATCTCTGGACCGCGGACCCCCATACCCATACATATACTCGCGGACGCACGGTTGGGAAACGCTGGCCTATATGACGAACGATTCTCTTTTCTGAACTCGTATGAATAGTTAAGGAACTGCAAAGGTCGAGGAGTAGGGCGATCGATTGTACAGCGAAACTAGTTTGCGTTCGTTCTTCAACTATTTATTAACAATACTATGCATCATTGATGAGGTGACGCAGTCTACGCGTTAAAGAAAGCACAAAATTTGACAGGCTAATGTTTCGGTCGCCGAGTGGTAAAGGCAAGCGCCCGGATAGCGTAAGACATAGGGTTCGATTCCTTGTCTAACACAGTTGCTTGCAATTGCTACAAGTGCAATTTATAATAATATTAAGTTTGTATAGTAACAAAACACTATAAAAACAAAAAATATAAATTATAATAGTATGCATCTGTTACGGAATAAGTTCTCGATAAATACTTTCTGACACTTATTAACAGGAATATTCCTAAGTTTTTTAAGCTATTACGGATATAGTATTTGCAGTACCATTAGACACCTAAAAACTAGGTTTCTCTACCCCCATATTATTATGAAAAACAAAAGTATTCAGCCTGAAATTATAACTCTTTGCAGTTACAGTTATTTATTTTTCCTTCTCGGTTGTCGTTTAATTAGAACAATTAAAAATAAATTGATAACTCATTTCACGATTAGCTATTTCTGACTGCTTAATTAGCAATGCTACGTGTACAAACGTGGACTGCCAACGGCCCTGCTATGTTGCGGTTATTCGATGGCACCGTATGTGATCGCTCGCTTATTTTTAGTGGTTCCAAGCCCCGTGGCGGGAGGTGCCACTCACGACTTCCATGGTCCTTCGAACCACACTCCACCTGACATTCGCGTGACCGCTGCCTTCCTATTTAGTTCAAGGGCAGATGAATCATATCCACTCAGCCCCACCACTTACACGCGTCTTGCCTCCAACTTATCTTTATACAAAAAAAAACCTTATTTCCATTGGTCACGCAATACGTGTGAACGGCTGGACCGATTTTGCTAATTCTTTTTTGGTGTGATCATTATTGTCAGGAGAAGGTTTATATTAAAGAAATAATTAAGAAGTGGTTGGACCGATTTTCATAATTTGTACTTTGTTGGATTCGTCACCGAATCTATACTAATATTATAAAGCTGAAGAGTTTGTGTGTTTGTTTGTTTGAACGCGCTAATCTCCGAAACTACTGGTTCGAATTGAATAATTCTTTTTGTGATGGATAGTCCAGTTATAACATCACGCTACGACCAATAGGAGCAAAGATATAGTGGGTAAATGTGTAAAAAACGGGAGAAAGAAGTCACTTTTCCACGCGGACGAAGTCGCGGTCAAACGCTAGTAGGATAATAACTACTAAAAAAATACAGGGCCGGGGCAAAAAATTGCTCGCTGGAATGGCTTATTTATTATAAAAGTAACATTGAGAACCAACCAAGATACGACGATCTTCGTTATCAAAGTGACATCATCCTTTATCTGCTGCAATATTGTTATAGCTACGTTGGCTTACAAGCAACAATGTGACATAAAGATTACTGTTCATTTATCGCTACCATTGCGCCGTCAATTAATCAATTCACGATGAGCTTTCCAATTTAATGTCACCTCTAAAGACCTAGACATAGCAACTGCAGTGCTGCTACTGCAGTGAAAATTTATCGCCACTGAATATAGAGAAGGCAATAACATTTAGAACCCGGTGCATTTACGACTACGACGCTTTCTATAACCGCTGCTGACTAATTCGTCATGAGCCTTGAAATTGTATCGACAGATCGTTGCAACTGCATTCGAATGGGAGAAAATTGCCCGCAATTCCGTCACGATTGTATTCAAAGCAATGTGTGTCTGTGCGCTATAATAACAGCGATGCACGTGACAGAATCAAGTAAATCGATAACAGCAAGAAACAGGATTATAATACACGCTTTGTGCGGCTTCTCGAAATCTTATAATATAGTCTAGATTCTCAACGAGACACGCACAACCGCTGCGGACGGCGTCCCGAGCGCATTCATTGCTTTAACCCTTCGCAAACCAACTAAATTTACACAAAAAAACCCCTCTATACGCAAAGGGAACTAGGGCCAGGATTAAAGCAATGAAATACATTTACAGTTTTTAAAAACTTTAATAGGAAACAATGTTAACAATTCGTTGGAGACATAAAAATTTTGTATATCACAATATTAGTAAAATGTCAAGACAAATAGCGAGTCTTTTCGAATTTAGAAAGTTAATATCACAATTACGGTAAGATTACATAAATTGGATTAGCAAGAACATTATTAGTATTAACATTAAAATTGCAAGGATATAATAGGTAGTTTTTTTTAAACTAGCTGAATGTCTTTTAATCTGTGTAATTGGTCAATATAGTAGAAACTTGTTAACACAATGTACATAAAATATGTAAACTATTTTCGTACATTTTTACGTAAGAAATCCGTTATTAATATTTTTGCACAAAACACGCCTCTAAAATAACACAAAATAATCTAAAAATGTATTTAAATACCTACAAATCCTAATTACTGTCAAAGTTATTATTCTGTAAAAACAAAAGATAAATAAAATAAAATAAAGATGTACTCACTAATAATGATCTAATTAGGAATACAATGTTACGTAAATATATATAAATAAGTATAAATATGAGCATGAACATATTTTGCGAAATATTTGTGTCTTTTTGTATAATATTTTTCTATTTAATTGTTAATTCACTTATTCTTCACAGTAAATAGCTAAAATGGTTTGACATACATGTTATTTATTTATCTATAACAAACTGGTAACTTGTAGATGTAATTTCTATCTAGATAGGAAAAGAGTTTATTTAATTAAGTACACACAATAAATTAATAATTAATATTCTTTGTAAAAACATCATTTTATGAAATCTCTTTTACAAATAGCAATAGAAGAGATAATAAAGAAGTTACAAAAAGGTTACGTATTTAGGTAATTCATGTCTTTTATCAAAGGGAAGTATTTTGCCTACATTACTAATATGTATTTACAATTAAATTATTTGGTCCAGGTAACTCTAGATTTATTTATAGCATAATCATTTCTAAGTAATTTTCATAAGGATTGATTGAATTTATTATTTGTGTATTGAGAGCTAACAAAACCTGGAAATACCAATAAATGTAATTATAGTGGAGATGAAAATGAACTGATATGCATCGCATTATTTAATAAAGTACGGCAGAATGTCATGCCATGTTAATAATCACGTTATTACAATTTTATACGAAGCAGATGTTAGTTAGGATACTGAAGCAATTAGTTCTTAGATTAGAACAGAAACTTTGATTTAGATATCGATTTCACCCGTGATTTAATGTATCCGTGTTGTTTTTAGAAGTCGGAATTAAACCTTATATAAAACCTTTGTTATAAATACGAAATATAAGTACGAACGTACTACGCGATACGGTTTTATTAAAAAGAGAACTACACTTATGGTTTCGTGCATAGCTACCACAACTACCACATATTAACTGAACTGGATTACTCGAAATATAACTATTAACAATAATTTTGACGATACGGAATGAGATTCGATGTGAGTACCTATTGTGTGAGCAATATAAGTCCCATTTAAAAATACATCATGTTTAAGTTTTATTTCCACATGATATTCACGACAAATCAATAAGATAAGTCGTGAATTGCTTTACAATTTAAAGATAAAACAATCACACATTTAATAGGCTTCACGCACAAGGATTCTGTATCAATGGCTAGTTGGTACTCGTAAATAAGTTTATTTAATTTATGGCACAAAAGTCTAGGAATCTTTGCGTTTTCGAAAACCGTAGTAACGGTGTTTACAAAGTACTAGCGTTTCCCTGATAAATAAGCTATCCCACCCTTTTTTTTTTAACGGTTCAGTAGTTCTTGAGATTAGGTCGTTCAAAAAAACAAACAAACTCTACAGCTTTAAAATATTAGTAAGAAGATAGTTTTACTATACTTGAGTTGTATGCATAATAAATAACAATCAACTTTTGATGACTTATGGCCTCCAACCAATAAATATATGTATTTCGGACACCAATATAAGACATGCAGTATTTAGGATCGTAAAAATATGCAATGCAGTCATGCAGTCCGAAAATAGCGGTTCAAAGTTTAGTGCATGTATTGATGATCCAGTAACTATTTTTATTGGCAATGTTATAAATTATTTTTCATGCTATAATTTAGCCACTCAGAGAATGCTATTTTGACATTATCAATTTTGACTCAAAATACATATACTTATGGAAAGAAAGTCAAACTTGCAGATTTGAACGTTTTTCCTATACATTTGCTATCAAAATTGGAAACGTCTAAATAAAACAGCATCCCCCTTGGTGGCTAAAAGCACTCGCTACACTACACTATGTAGAAAAGGGAAAAAAATATAGAAAATAATGGCTATAAAGAAGATAAATTCGATGTTTTGATTGGTCTTAGTTTAAATTAAAAATAAATAAAATATCAAAACAAATTACAACAACATTCGTATAACTATAAAAATAAACAACAAAAAATAAAATCTAAATCAATATTATGAACCCTGCGTTAAAATTAAAGGTAAAATACTGGCAAAATGTGTGTTTAACTGACTGTAATCTTATGAGATACCCTTGAATTTGTTGATACAAGTGTTATTTCCCCTCAAAATTCGTAGTTCTTAAAATATTAACCCGAGTACACTAATGTATTTATTGCTTTCCAAATTATTCAATTCAGCACTTATATCCGATATATTAATTTATGTACTTATACCCAAATTTAATTAAAGAAATTACAACCATAATTATCAATTGCGCTTTTTTTTTGTCACAACACCTGTATGATAACCTAATAATATTTTTAGATTCATTAATTTCAGATTCATTTTAAATCGTCATGTCTGTAGCAATTTCAATATCAGTATTTTATTTATCATGCTTGTTAACCCCTAACATGGTCCGAGGTCCTACACTCAATATTTTGATTTTGTCTGTCGGTCGGTGTGTTACGGTTCCTACTTTTATGGGAGCAGGCATGCAGTAGTGAGTAATAGCAACCTGTGAGCCTCTGTCGGAGCGTCTCGTCAAGCTCGCGGTCCGCGCGCTGCGCCTCCGGGCTGGGCTTGGGGGCAGCGGGGAACACCACAAGCACAATGCTCATGTTGTCTTTGCTTCCCTGTAAAATATGGAGTTGTGTAAGTGCTGAGTGCAAAATGAAATACAAAAACGTAGTATATTTGACATTGATATAGGTGTTTAAAACTATTTTACTGTTTTCACCCTTTTCAGCTTATTTATTATCTTGGTTGAAAAACCTATGTGATATTATTCTGAGAATTTGAAAACAAGTCTCAAGTAATATGTACAAGCAAAATAGACCAATATTCTTCAGCTCATATTCTGAGTCTCAACAAGATTCAAAATAAGAGCTGAAGAATTTTGGTCAGAGAAGCAAACATATTTTAGTTTCAGTTTCGTTGGAAAAATGCAATGGTATTAAGCAAATCATCATCACAATGTGGTAAGAAAGATCATCTTACCTAAAATATAAAAAAAAAACAATAAGAATACACATTTACATATTACATGAAATTACTTATAAGTAGGTAAGCAAGTAAATAGTGAGAACAGATCATAAGGCAAATATTTTATAGCAAGAAACACTGTATAAACCCAGTGGCATATTGATTCAATGCAGAAGTACCTATCTACTGTATGCAAACAGGATTTTCAAATCTCATGCTTACATTATACACTCATTATTTATTACTCATTCATAAATCATCAATGCTTTGAGATATCATTGGGATACAAAACCATTATTTGTTTACTGTAATACCAGATTGCATAATTTTATAATTTCAGTGATGATATGGCATTTATCAAATAAACAGTTAGGCTCTATTTATACTTGAAACTGAGCAAAAAATATTATCATAAATAATTACCTTGTATAAGCAGGTATCAATGACCTGATTGGTTATAGCTGTTAAGTCGTCTGTGAGTAGCAGCAGAGAGTGCACATATGCACACAGGGCCTCATTGCTCATCACATCCCACACTCCGTCACATGCCAGCACCAGAAATTCGTCCTCTGCCTCCGACCGCTCATGAATGGACACCTCTGGCTCAGGAGACACCAGCTGCTCACAAGGACCGCGATCCTGAACCTTCTTATACTCATAATCCCCCAATGCCCTAGATACAGCTAAGCTTCCATTCACACGCTGAATCATCACAGATCCACCCGCTTGGACTATACGTGACTTTTCTGACGGCAGTTCCGGCTTGTGGTCTCGAGTAGCGAATATCGGCGCGCCGTTTCGTGCGAGCACAGCACGGGAATCTCCACAATTTGCTATGTAAATTTGCTTAGGTGATACAAAAGCGCAGACCGCGGTCGACCCTGACTTCTCCCCGCCGTTAGATAGCTCCGGGAGCTCGCGCATCTTCTTGTCGAGGTCCAGAAAGCCAGTGCGAATGGCTTCCGCGATTTCCTCCCGCCTAAACTCATCCGTCTGCAAGATGCACTCGAGGAGGTTGTCTGCGCAATGTGCTGACACCAGCGCCCCCGCGTGACCGTCGAACACCGCGAAATAAGACCAGTCCGATAAAGTTCCGTTCAGAGTAAGCTGCGCGTGGTGAGCGTCCTCCATCTCCACCCGCCAGCCCTGCATCGACGCCACGCCATATCGAAGACCATTGCCTTCTCCAGTCTCGTTGTACTTCTTAGTTTCGGGCTTATTCAAAAACGCCCCCATGCTGAGTCCTCAAAATTTTATCCGCTAATCACACATAGTTCCCTCACCATCAGGCACTCAAACGAAAGTCGCAACCGATAACGTAAAAGGGAAGCAAAAGCATCACTGGAAGTACGATACGATCTCACAGATAGATCACGTCACTTCGATGTTAAACTAGACTGTTGCTGAGGATTCCCTCGACGCGTGGACTATTTTGTTTCAGGTGCTCCCAGGTAGGTTATTCAATTACGCGATGGTGTTGCGTAGATGTTGATGACAAATCGAGCACTTTTGGAATCGTAAAAACGAAAAACCAACTCAAAAGAATGAATGGCGGACATAAATATTAATTGTCTATGAACTTAGTTTTTAATTTCTCAGATATTGTCTCTGGTTCCTGAACCCAACAAACGGTTCGTTCCACAAATTAAGTTTACCGGCGCGCGTGCAAACTGCGCCGGTTGGTGGCGAATGTGGCGTTTGACGAACGAAACACTATTTGACAATATACGTCAACAGTGTCAGTCAAGTCATCTGGATTGGTTTTTAGGTTAGGTGGTGGGTGTTATTATTTTGGGCAAAACATACGTAAAGAAGTTATTTGGATTAAACTAATCAACTTTTAGGTTTGTTTTAATGTTGCTCAGGTATCACAGAAATACCTAGGCAAGAAAAATAGTACGTTTGTATTTTATAACCTTTCTAGTGTCAACATAAAAATAATGAAGATAAATTAAATCTAAAGACACAAATTGATATTTTGCAATATGTACAAGACGCTTTTAACTCGTTGGTAAGTATAGTGCAGTCTAACTTTTTTGCTTCAATTCAGAAATCAATCAGAAAAACCAAAATTTACCTAAGTTTTTTTTAGGTTACCTATTCGGCTCATACAAAAGGAATGTTACTTGCAACCTGGACATTTCAAAAGATCCTTGAATGTAAGTCAGCAATTGTCGAGGCAGTTATCCATATCTGTTGTGTGCTGCAAGAAAAGAAGATCAGAAGAGGAAAAAGTAAGAAAACTTAATCATTGAATCAAGTTCTTAAACATTTACTAAGAGGGGACTCACGGGCTTTTATTTTGTGTACTATTATCGCAGGCACTGTCAACTGGTAGACCGGCTATCAGATACTCCCCTAAGGGAGGTTCAGAAGTAATCGGAATATGGCGCAACATGACTGTGCAAGACATAGCTAATGTGCTACAAAAGGATTTAGGTATGTTTACTAATTATTATTATTTATACTAAATATTCAATCAAAACGATTGTTGTTTTAATTGA
This sequence comes from Pyrausta aurata, assembly GCA_963584085.1. Taxonomy (NCBI): domain Eukaryota; kingdom Metazoa; phylum Arthropoda; class Insecta; order Lepidoptera; family Crambidae; genus Pyrausta; species Pyrausta aurata. The sequence continues at coordinate 10,828,336 of OY757271.1, read as the reverse complement.
ATATTTAGTATAAATAAAAATTCTAACCTAATGAAATCTGGTTTCTTCTAAATTAAACTAGCATGCAAATTTCTGTGGTGATTATAATTCTGATCAATTAAATTGTTATAAATTGTTTGTGTTCCAGACCATGTTTTCAAAGCACTAGAGTTTGCTGATAAAACATCTGACACACAATATAGAAAAGACACAGTAATACATAATCCTCAAATAATTCGGGATATTGTCAAAATATCTGGGTACAGATTTAAAATTGTGCCCAGGCCTGATAAAGAGGTTGAAGAAGAAGAAGTAAGTCCTAATAATTATAGATTATTTATATGAATATTTTTGTTTTTATTTGGCTAATGTTGAGAAACTTTCTGTGTTGACAAACATTGTCCAACTCTAGTCTATGAATTATCTACTGTATTCTATGATATTGTGAGACCTTAATCCTGTTGCTAATAAGATTAGTATTCAAAGTTACTGAAGACAGACCTTAACAACCTTTCAATTACAAAAGTCTGAATGTTTAATGTTTTTAATTGTGGGTGGTATAGGTGTGGTGATACAGTGTGTTGAAAGTACGCGAAACAACTAATACGAAAATAATAGTCTTACTATTGACACTAAAGTCTGTTCCAACTACATAATACTTATGAGTGACAAATTTTTCATCAATGATTCAGTGACGTGTGATAGGATTTTATAGGAGAGAAAAATATACTGCACCAACCACAGATGAACTGGGAGCGGGGCAGGGAAATGATGCTGATCAGTGTCATTTTTTTAACCAAAACAAATGCCGACTATTCCTCATTTACCAGAACAAAGATGCAGTGCCAGCACCGCCCGCGCCGCCCGAGGCACTGCGCCCGCGGCCGCCTGTCGTGTGCGTGATGGGGCACGTCGACCACGGGAAGACGACTCTGCTTGACGCGCTAAGGGACACGTCTGTGGTCGACCAGGAGTTTGGCGGGATTACGCAGCACATTGGCGCTTTTGAAGGTGAAATTTATAAACGACTTTTATAAACCAGTATAGCTTCTTAATAAAGCTTGGAAATACTCAGTGGAATGAAATAACATGTGAAAAGAATAACACAGTTTCAACATTTTATTTTAATGTATAGATAGTGATAACTGATTTTGGAATATTAATCTTACTTCGTTCTTGTCTGTAGTGATTAGATGGATGCTTCCAACCCCAGTACAAATTGACTCATCTATTACGCCATATACTAATTTGAAACACTCTTTAGATGCCAAAAATGTCCCTAGCATGTTTCTCATAATCTTTTTCATCACAAACTAAGCAACAAGTACAAGCGTGAAGTGAATCAAGTATGTGCGTCAATGCGCTCGATCTTTAGGAGCACTTCTGTTTAGTTCGAGTTATTCCTAATTACTTCTTCTTTTCGAGTGTGGCAGCATCAATGGCCTTCTGGTTGGCGTTATTCCTAATTACTAGCATGCATATACTAGTAAGTAGGCTCACAATTACCTCTTTTCTACAGTAAAACTCCCATCCGGCGAGCGTGTCACCTTCCTAGACACGCCGGGCCACGCGGCGTTCACAGCGATGCGATCGCGCGGCGCGCACGCAACCGATATAGTCGTGCTGGTCGTAGCAGCTGACGATGGTGTCATGGAACAGACTGTCGAGTCGATTCGGATGGCGAGGGAGGCTCAAGGTGCGTTTAAGTAGTAAGAAGACATATAACTTTACATGACGTATTAACAATCGTAATAAGAAACCCGCATGAAGTTGGCCTAGTGCCTACACAAAACACATAATTCGAAATTTGAATTTCAAACAGTTTATCTAAAACAAACTTATACAAGCTTAGCCCATCATAAAATACGTCATTGAAGACCAAAACTAGAAAATTCAGGCATAAATAAAACAGATCAATTTGTAACTGGTTGTGGCTTTAAATATCAACTGTATCTTTTTTTTATTTCAGTACCAATACTTGTGGCGATCAACAAAATCGACAAGCCAGGTGTGAACATTGTAGGTATGCCTCTATTTTATTTTATTGTGTTTTGTTTGTCATACATTTTTTGTAAACGAAATCTATTCAGTTCAGGCTTAAACTAATGAGCTCTATATTATTCTATCTATTTCTTAACTAAGTGAGACTTGCGCACGATGATTAACCCAGGATTAAATTAAATCTCTCTCTTTCAACGTCAAATAAACTGACAGAGACAGAATGATGATTAAATCCTGGGTTAGCGTAATCTTGGGTTAAATCATCGTGCGCAAGTGGAACTAAGCCACACAAAAGCAACATAACAACCTCAACAAGCTGCTATAACCTTCGTCGACTCACGTTATGTCAATTTATTAAATTTTATTTTATTTCATTAGGTAACAGAACAGACATTAATCAGAATAGTACAAAAACCGGTTAAGTGCGTGTCGGACCCGCGCACTGAGGGTTCCGTGCCACCCTTAATTAAATTCAGGGTCCACTTACTTTCACTTAACGAAAACATCACAATATATTGCGACAGCAAAAATAACTTTGTTTTTCATAGTGTTTGTATGAAAGACAAAGTTATATTTGCGGTTGATAAAAATGTGCAATATCTCAAAAACTACTGGTTCGATCTCCTTCAAACCAATTTTCGTTGCAAGTTTTTGTTGAGATCTACATCATATATTTTTTTCAAAATTTTCACTTTCTTAGTTCAAAAGTTAGATGGGGGGGGGACGCCCATTTTACCACTTTGGAAGCGTGTATATCTCAAACCTTACACTTTTAGAAAAAATGGTTTTAGAAACCTCAACATCATTTTAAAAGACCTATCCATAGACACCCCACACGCATAGGTTTGAGTAAAAAAAATTTTTAGGTTTCAGTTTCATGTATGGGAGCCCCCCCTTAAATATTATTTTTTCTTACTTTTTGTATCTGAATCGGAAAGCGGTGAACAAACTACACCTACCTACTAAGTTTCAGCTATGTGACGCTTATAGTTTCAGAATAAAGTGGCTGTGACATACGGACGGACAGACAGACAGACAGACAGACTTGACGAAACTATAAGGGTTCCGTTTTTTGCCATTCGGCTACGGAACCCTAAAAAGGGAGAATAAAATTACAGTTAGAACTAGACTAATGTCCTAGCGTCCTAAACATCTCAGATCTGGGTGTTATGATTAGTGATGTTCCGAATATCCGTATCCGTATCCGTATCCGCGGATATCCGAGGAAAAATAAAAATCCGTATCCGTATCCGTATCCGTTACTTTACACGCGGATCTTTTACGGATCTTTTTCAGTTAATCATCAGGTAGAAATAAAAAAAAAACCAGCTAGTTTTTTTTAAATAATCATATATTTTGCACCTATATATTGCAAACATTTAGATACATAGATTTTTATAATGAGAACAAGTTAAAACTTTACTTTTAGGACAGTGAAATAACTAAAACATAATTATTGTTTTCTATAATTAAATGAGGTCAATATCAAATCAAGTTATAACATCCTTTTATAACAATCATGGTCAAAACAAAACTTAAACTGAAAACTTCTTGCGCAATGCAAGTCAAAACATGTCGTGTCTGACGTTGCGGCGAGCGAGACGTCAACTATCTTTTCAAGGCCGCGCGCGGCCGGCGACACTAATCTTATGAGAAATTGAAGATCCGTATCCGTATCCGTATCCGCGGATCTTGACACTAAATATCCGTATTCAGATCCGTATCCGCGGATCTTCATTTTTAGCGATCCGGCACATCACTAGTTATGATACCTACATTATTTCTTACAAAAGCCAGTTTACACCTCAAGCTCATAAATAAACGCTTGCTTCCCAGGAGCGTACAATGCGCTCGCTCGCCCAACACGGCGTAGTGTGCGAAGCGCTTGGCGGCGACGTGCAAGCGATCCCTCTCTCCGCGCTCAAGAAGCAGAATCTAGATACGCTGGTAGAAGCGTTAACACTACAAGCGCAGTTGATGGATCTGAAGGCAGATCCTACTGGGTATGTGGAGGGGGTCGTCATTGAAGCGCTGCTGGATCCGAAGACTGGGTAAGTTAATAGTCACCTATTTTTATCATTTAGTTTGCAGACCTGTTGCTCTGACACTCTACATAGTTGTTTCAAAGACTTTAAACCCTTGATGTTTCTGATATAATTCATTAAAAATATACACGGTGTTACTTTGCATCCTTGCCATATTCAAAGACATAAAAGAAGGGAACAGTACCTATTACTTTAGATAAACAAGAGACTCCCATAAATGATTTGAGTTCAGTGTCCGTAATATAGTTACCTCTGTGAATATGGCAAGGATGCAAAGTAACACCGTGTATATATTTGACACTCACAGTGTACCTTTATATTGTATAAAAAGTTGCATCTTCTATAAATTCATTTGTTTATTTTATTTAGGAAACAAGCAACAGTATTAGTGCAACGGGGGACGTTACGGCGTGGAAGCGTTATCGTAGCTGGGAATGGATGGGGCAAGGTAAATATATTGTTATTATACATTTACAGTTAACAATTATGTGTAATTTGTACCAATATGTATTCAAATTAATATAAAATTTAAAATGAATTCAATTGGCCCTTTTTATTAGCCCTTTTTATTGGTACTTTTAAGTCGTTATATCAGCTCTGAACCACCTTTTGACAATCCTACCTCCTCATCTACCTCATGTTACTTGATGAACGTTATCAAAAACCATCTGAACCAATAACTCTATCGTCCAGGTAAGAGTACTCCATACCGCAGATGGACAGACAGTGCAGGAAGCCCCGCCGGCCACACCCGTCTCGGTGCTGGGCTGGCGCGAACTGCCGGCCGCGGGGGATCAGGTCCTGGAGGTGGCTTCTGAGGTAAGTGGGGCTGAAGGGTAGAGTGAAGGAAGAGATTTGTATAGGAATCTGTAAGAAGGCAGATGCCAAGAAGTTTTCAGCTTTTGAAATAGATTTCTTTCATGAATTGTTATATTGCAACAAAAAACTACTCGGAAGAATAGCGGATCTTGTGCAAATTAACATAAATTATATAATAATTTTATACTCAGAAACTGTCGTTTTCCGAAATATAAATAGTAAAATTGTTCCTAAAGATATACTCATTCACTCGAAAATCTCTAACTGATTTAAGATGTAATCCTATTTGCATCAAGTCATCACAATATCTACCTCATACCGTCACCTTTTCCACAGAAAAGAGCAAACGAAGTGATGAAATGGCGCCACAGCCAGCGGATGAAGGAAAAGCAAGCGGCCGACCTCGAAGCGATCGAAGCCAAAGAAGCGGAGCACAACGCTCAGTACCAAGCCACGCTCGCGCGCAAGCGGGCCATGGGCCGGTACAAGCTGCGGCAGGAGGGGCCGCGCCAGAAGATGATACAGCACGACACGCACCCAACGCTCAACGTGCTCGTCAAAGGTTTATTTGTGATACATTTCTGCAATCTAGAGTTAATATAACTTAGAGTTAAAATATCGAAACATACTCATAATTTTTGCAACAAACAGTCGTGCAACTATAAATTTATCCATTACCTTAAGTAGAGTTAACTCGGGATCGAGCATTAAATATGATTGAAAACGTAATTTATTTTCTCATACTAGCGCACTGCGTCGTCTCTACTAAACTTGGATTGGTCTGGCTAGAGTAAATATAAAATCTATACTAATAGAAATTAAAATTACCTCACAAAATGCAAGTCACATAAAATTTTCAAATGTTTGTTTGATGAGCATGAACATTTGTACCTAAGTCATGGATGTTATATGTATTTAAGTATTTATGGAAGACGCCCCGTCATAATTGTTGTCTGGTACTTCGTAACACAAGGAAAATAATTCCTTACCACGAAACCGGACAATTGGTGTGGTGGTGTTGTCTAGCGCATATTTATTTGTTTATTTCCACCGAAAGAATTACTAAATCATTCTGTATCTTATTTCTCATTTCATAAATACATATAAATCGCGTTTAAAAACAATCTTAAAGTTGTATTATCTTTGTGCACAGGTGACGTGGACGGTTCTGTGGAAGCGATACTGGACATCTTGGAGACATACGACGAGCACGACAAAGTGAGACTCGACTTGGTCAACTTTGGAGTCGGACCCGTTACGCCTAACGACTTGGAGGTATGCATACTAAATAATTTAAAAAACTAAAAAACACGCTTTATGCCAGCAAATCCTTTCATTTAATACTAGTGTCCGACCGAAACTGGTTTTCCGGCCGAAACCGAAACCGAATGTTCGGCCGTGGCTTCAGTTTCGGCCGAAACCGAAACCGAAACTCACATGGTCAAGTATAAAATTTCTTAAAATACTGAAATTTGGTGTTTTTTACAATTATTTTGCATTAATTAGGGCATGAAGTGAAAACACAGTATATTAATTCAGTTTGTTGTATTGTAATTGCATTACTACAGAATAGCCGAACGGCACACGACGATTCCCGAACAGAGCCGACGGCTTACGACACAGCTTTGCCGCGGAAAACGAAGTTAGGCGAACGTGCGTGACCTTGCGAGATAAGTTTCGGTTTCGGCAAAAGTTTCGGCCGATTTTGGCCGAAAACGAAACTGCAGCCGAAACTTGATTTTTGGCCGAAACTCGGCCGAAACCGAAACCGAAAGTTCGGTCGGACATTATTTAATACCCATATCACGGGAGTACATTTCAAACAGCCTGTCCGCCTTATTGGATTTGTAATGACAATTCGTAGCTGTTCATGTATTGCCATCAGAACTCAGAGCGTGTGCAAAATTTCATCCTAATCGAAGACCGGGAAGTGGGTCAAATTAAGATTCAATTAATAAAAGCGTGTTAAAAATGAATCTGCTTTACAAACTATCATAAACATAGTACAGGTGTAACAAAAGGCTTAACGAAGCCCTAAACCTCGCATTCAGTACATCAAACCAAATAGTTTGTAACAAAAATAATCGCTGGCAAACGACTTTTATTTTAGGCATTACAATAAATCATTTATTTTTTAGCTGCAAATCCGCAATGTATACGCGCGCGGAGCGCTCAGTTTTGTGCGTTCGAGCGCTAGCTGCGTGCGTCAGACCGCGCGATTCATTGCATAGTACGGCTTATGGTCCGTTTACGAAAAAAGTAATGAAAATTTTGAACATGTTTCTTAGAGAAAAACACTTATTAGCACTAATAGATCATTTTTATTTAAAAAAAAACTGATATTTTTTTTCACTTTGACTGTCAATATCTCAGTTATGCGTCATTTCCCAGGTATGGTTTCTTGGAGAAAAATTATTGAATGAATGGGGGGAATACGTGGTTTTAGGCTTCGTTAAGCCTTTTATTATACCCTGTTTAAGCTACTGTCTGTAGAATCGGTACTCGGTACGAGTAACTATAATAATTCGTGCAGCGTAAAGTTTTATACTATTCCGAAAATGGTAGCAAATTTTACTACAGTATATCTTCTGCCACTAGTAGTACGCTTACTTCCAATACTGAAGGCATCGATTATTAAATGTGTTATGTGGTGATGTTACATCTTTTGTATTATTGTTAGACTTAGGCCTCTTTCGAGGAGACGCGTGGCTTTGCACGTAGCGTGCGATATGACTTCTCTTTAAAAGGTAATCACCAGCACGACGCGACGCCTTTCAATAATTACAGTAAAGAGAGAAGTCTGTACAGCCGTCTACTCTAGCCTAGATAGCTATAAGCATCACTTATGTATGCGCTACCTACAATATCCCTGTTCATTATAATCTCATAATATTTTGTGCTTTGTAATTCGTGTACGTGTGTGTTTTTAGGGTTCCGTAGCCGAATGGCAAAAAAAGGAACCCTTATAGTTTCGTCAAGTCTGTCTGTCTGTCTGTCCGTCCGTATGTCACAGCCACTTTATTCTGAAACTATTAGCATCACACCGCTGAAACTTGGTAGGTAGGTGTATCCTCTTTACCGCTTTTCGATACAGGTACAAAAAATTTGAAAAAATGATATTATAGAGGGGGCTCCCATACATGAAACTAAAACAAAAAAAAATTTTTTACTCAAACTTATACGTGTGGGGTGTCTATAGATAGGTCTTTTAAAATGACATTGGGGTTCCTAAAACCATTTTTTCTAAAAGTCTAACGTTTGAGATATAGACGCTTCCAAAGTGGTAAAATGGGCGTCCCCCCATCCAACTTTTGAACTAAGGAAGTGAAAATTTGGAAAAAAATTTAATGTAGATCTCAACATAAACTTTCAACGAAAATTAGTTTGAGCGAAATCGAACTAGCAGTTTTTGAGATATAGCACATTTTTATCAACCGCAAATATAACTTTGTCTTTCATACAAACACTATGAAAAACAAAGTTATATTTGCGGTCAACAAAATATTGTGGTATTTTGGCTAAGTGGAAGTAAGATTCCCTAATTCAGTTAAAGTTGGCACGGAACCCTCAGTGCGCGAGTCCGACTCGCACTTGGCCGGTTTTTGATGTATCCCATAAACGCTTTTTCTTCCTTATATTCTACAGATAGCAGAAGCGTTCAACGCGGTAATATACGCTTTCAACGTGGACTGTCCTACCCCTTTGACAGTGGAAGCTAAGAAGAAGAACATAGCTATAAAGAAGCACAACATTATATACAAACTAGTTGATGACGTAAAAGAAGAGCTGTCGGCTAGGATACCGGTTACGAAGGAGGAGGAGATTATTGGTAAGACCGTTACAGCTTTTTTAATAAAGAGGCAACTTGCAAAATATGTTTATTTTTATTCGCTAATGAATTACGAAGTATTTTTGCGAAGGAATCGAGGGCCACTTAAGCAGACCCGAATTATCTCTGTCTGGGTTAAATAAATTATTCTGTTGTAAGTCTATTTTATGTTGAGATTTGGCACAAATAAGATGTTAACTTTGGTCTACCTTATCTATATATATAAAAATGAATTGCTATTTGTATGGACGGCTGAACCGGTTGAAATATTCGTGGAAGTCCAGGGAAGCTTTAATCGGTGATGTAATATAGGACAATAAGTGCAACGGGGACGGGGCCACCGATGACCGAGGGCAACGAAACAAAGTTCGCCGGAATCGCTAATTGCTTAATCTAGCCCTCTGACTCACTAAACGCACATTGAAGTTAACAACAGACACATCCATTTTTTAAATAATTTGGTATATTATTTTCTATGTAACTCTTACTTTTTTTTTTCAGGGGAAGCGAACGTTCTACAACAGTTCTTGGTGAGTGAAGGCAAGAAGAAAGTGCCGGTAGCAGGATGTCGCTGCATGAAGGGCTCGCTCGCTAGGAACGCGCTCTATAGGGTTATAAGGGGGCAGGAGGTTGTTTACGAAGGTTGGTAAAGTATTAACGAGGAAGATAGATATAATATTATAAGATTAAAAGAGAGAGAGATATATATATAAGATTACCGCTGTTCCATCTAACTAAACTCTCCATGAGCGAATATACTCAACCATTTAACGCCAAGTGTCATGTTTATCAAGTGATTTAAGATCTTAAATCCATAAATCAAAGTTTAAATTGATTTATCAAATTGCTAAGAAATTATAATATCCATTGTTAGAAGCACAGAAATGATTTTAATATTCCGTAAATGAGTGACATGTTTTTCGTTTTAACTTTACTCGACGATAAATTTTGATAATTGTATTATTTTATTTTATTTAAAATCAATATTCTATCAATCCAATCCGCAATCCGCGTAGCCGATTACTGGGCTCAACAAAAAGTCGCTTTACCATCGACACAATAATTGAAGAAGAAGAAGAAGAATATTATTATTTATTTTTTGCTTACAATGTTCGCCAGGCAAAGAGAAACTGACAGTACATGAATTTTCCAGGTAAACTAGCATCAATGAAGCACCTCAAAGACGAAGTGACAACAATCAAGCGCGACATGGAGTGCGGACTGCGGCTGGACGACCCATCAATATCGGTTGAGCCAGGAGACACCATCGTCTGCTACAAGATGGTAGATACGCAATCTACCACCACCTGGGACCCTGGGTTCTAATGTAGTCTTATTTATTATATAAGGTCACCTCGTTTTAAGTGATAATATTTTAACAGAGTATCTATCTATATCAGAGAAATAGGACCCAAGCATTTTTTTTTTAAAAATCTGTCCCATTTTCATTTTAATTTTTCCTAACAAAAAAAATAATTATTAAAAAGAGCATCCTGTCTTGTCTACTCTCAGAGATCCCCACACGCGACATCGCCTTTCGTCTCTTTCATTTAATGCCTATCTCATTCATTCATGTAGCGCCGCGCCGGTGCAATGACCGCGAGCGGGAGGGGGGCACCGCGGCGCGCCTATTTTTTAGACCCCCCCACATCAGTAGACTGCATTCGATTACCTACCTTTATCAAAGTATCTCAGTGTACCTACAAGTTTGTAGGTTTGTTATTGTTACTGCAATCAGATCCCTAAACACCTGACTAAACACTAACAGCTGGTTAGGTACCTATTATGATAAACTGAGACAGAAACTCAACTTAAGTAGGTATGTGTTCATTCATCGTAGGCATAAAACACTAGGTATGATAAACTGAAAGTAGCTACCTAATTATGTATTTTATTTAATAAATTCCTGCTGATAATAACAAAGCTTATGTGAGAGTAAACTTTTAAAAAGAATGCATACCTAAACTGTTAAAAATTAATGACCTGACTGCGTTCAATCTCACAAAATCTACGTTAAACAGATGTTTTTAGTTTTACCTACCTAATGAGTACCTAACTACTGATTCGCTTTGATTCAGTGGATATGCACTAAAAATTGCGTAAGTAAATAAAACACAGTTTCGTTTTAAGTTTTATTTATTTGGTACCGTAAAAAAACATAACATCAGGCACACGCAACGCAACGCGATTACATCCTAGAATCAGATAGAAACTTACCTAAATCTTTATTTGTTTTAACTTTCATTCATTGCACTTGCTCAGATTTTGTACAGATAGGTATGTGAATACAAATCTTATTTCACGATTATGTAAATTAAAACTAGGATTCTATTATTTATTTTTACATTGGTTTTGAAATAATAATACTCGTACATCTTTATTTATCGGCCGCGATAACATTTAACATAAAAAAATAACGACATGAGAGATTTTTTACAGTCAAAACTCGTGCCTATTTTGCACAATAACTTCTTATTTTACGATTGCCGAAGCAAGCACTAGCCAGCCAATGACCAATCTAGCTATCACGACACGAGCACTGGATTTATTACACTGGACATCATGGGATTCACTGTTCATTCACACACGTATGCACTAAATCTATGCTGGAAATGAAGGCGAATAACTGCAGCATTGTGTTGTTGTTGTGCACGTTATCCCAGCCGCGTAAACGTGTTATTGCGCAGTAGTCAACGGGAGGACTCGAGCTCGAGCTGCTCGACCTTCGGCGCGTAGTCCGCGCACGCAGCAAATCTTAGACCCTCATGTGATAAAGGTGGAGGCCTGCGTTGTGCAGAAACCGCCATATCCAGCGTCTGCGGGCGGTGTTTGGTACTAGGTGCCGCGATGCCGGTGAAAACAATCCAGCACGTCGTTCTCGAAGTGCCACGTCGAGGCGCGGCGCGGCGGGAAGCTTCTTGATGCCGGTCGCCCGGCCCGGGCTCCGCACGACGCACGGCGCACGGCGCACGCACGTCGGGACGCGCGCGCACACACTCAATCGGCGAATTTTTTTGGCAGACTGACTCGCTCGCGCGCGCGTCGGTCGCTCGGCGAGCTTGCAGGGGCGGGTGCGGGGGAGCGGCCGCGACACGTGTAGGCAACGCGGCGGCGATTGGCGGCGCGTTTGACATTGCCTACAAAGACCGAGAGCGCCGCTCAGCAACACGCGACACGGGGTGTTTTATTTTAGTATTTTTTCTACATGTTTAGAGGTCATTTTCTCGAAAACTAGCGTATAAAAATTTTTTTTTTACTTACAAAAAATGTTTCATTTATTTTTCTGAATCTGCCCTTAAAATATTATCACTTAAAACGAGGTGACCTTATATAGTGTTATTAAATGTATTATAGGGAGCGATTGTTTTTTATTTAAAATTCAATCAAACCTAACAAATTTTAATTTATACCTATTTGGTAGAGAATAGACAACTCGTTACTTACTTTGACGATTGTTTTATATTTGAAGTTTGTCGGAGGCATTGGGCTCAATTCTGAGGTGCCACCGAATTAATTTAAACTAAAATAAATCGACTATTGAAGAGTCAAACTAAATACAATTTATTTATAAACTTGCTGTATATCTTAACAAAATGGGTCGAATTAGTAAAAATGCAGTTTTATAAAGAGAATCCTCTATTTAAATATTAACTTGATAGGCTTGTAATTCGTGTCTCACTAGTTTTGAACAAAGAATTCCAATAAATAATATATTAATAATTTACATACATAATTTGCGTGATCTATTTTGTTTGAGACTACTAAGTTTATAGGACTGTTGTGAAGTTCTGATACAAAATCACAAAAAAAAAATTAAAAAGCTTACGTATTTTAGATTTGCCGAACTATATTTATTTGATTGTAACAGGTATATAAATCAGTCCAATAAACTTGCCATTATGTTCACTCGGGAACTCATTTCTCTAATGTCAACCTGATACAAAGAAGACTAATTAATGTATTACAATAAAGTTAGGAACATAATATCTAAATGCATCTATGATTTTGTTAACACACTATTTACAGTTAAATAACAGTTGTTAGGTATGTACAGTACGCAGCAGGAAATTATTTTGAAAATAGACCTATTTATGATTGGAAAATTATATATAGGTACGCGTGCGTATAGGTAGACTCCGAGAGTTCTAGCCTGCGGGGCGTGGGGGGAGGCGAGGGGGGTGTATCCGAGCCGCCCGCACCCCTCACACACCGCGCTCTCGCCTCCCCCCACGCCCCGCTGCCAGTCTCAATAAAGCGGTTTACCTATAATTGGGTATGTTCGCGAAATTCCTCCGCCCAGTCTGACAAAACCAGATAAAACAATCATATTCCAGGTCTTTTTCCAAACGCTTTAGCATGGTAAATAGTATAAATCCTATAAATCGCAATTAACATGCGATTTTCACTGTTACACAAACGTCGCAAGGCCTATATTTAAGTGTTTCTCATTACACTTATAGTCTTCTGTGCACCGGTTATTTTTTTAATAGTTATAATCACATAATAATCTGCATCTGAAAACTATTTACATCTATGAGCATTTTACACCAAGGAGCACAACCTATTGTTAAGTTTAGAATGAAATTAACTGCACTACGCACGCGAGAGATAATGGGTATGCAAATTATACATTTACTCATTACTGAGGACTTGAAGTGTCCTTTTCTGCCTCAAAAATAAACGAGACAGACTTAAGATAGAACGTCTCGTCTCTATGTAATTTACCATAACGTTTTCAAGACATTTTGTTATGGAACATGTATTGGAACGGTTTATAGATTGCACTTGTAAAAAGCAACTATGTCAGACAAATAATCGAATCATGTGTCTTGCGCTAGCGCATGCCTATACCACTCGGCCACCGTCACATTGGCAAGCCTGTTGAAATTTGCAAGAGCTTTTCTTTAACACTCAATCAATGTTGCGAGATAACTCTCTCAATATCCGAAAGAAATATCTCTATCGGTTTAAAGTTGAAGCACTATGCACTATGATAACGAAAATAAGTTTGAAACTGATTGTATTTTAGTACCAAAGGTCACTTAAAATTAGACCCATAATCAAGAACTAATTTCAAAGCGGTCATTTCCCTCTCGCGTCAAACTTTGTGATAATTTAGGCGTAGTGAACAACAAATGTTAATTTTGTTATACTTGTAGGTACCTTGAATTGAGTACCTTCATAGGACATTGAGAGTGGTGCGTAATCTATTTGATTCAGTCAGAATATCGACACAAAGATGGGTTTGTTTGTACAGAAAACTAAAGCAAAGAATATTATAAATTAATCAATATGTACAGTGCATTTACTACGCGTTGGTTTAAACTTCGTCATCTTTGTGGCGATCATCGAAGTAAATTTTTAGATACAAATACACTCAACATTTAAATTATTGTAAATGACACGAATAAGGCCGCATAAAACATGAATTTATACAGCGAACAATACACGAATATTTATCAGTTTACCCGTACACTGATAGTGCAAGATTATTAGTTCGACTTTTTGTTACTAAACAAATACATTTACTAAATAATAATAATAAAGGTGTGGCCTGTAATAGGAGCAAATATTTAAAATAAAGTCCCTTTAAGTAACCAGCTATAAATTCTAAATGAAATTTCATTTATTATAATGAAAAATAAATTATTATTATTATTTTCTAACAAAAAAAATCGAGCCGGCTATGTATTGCAAACAAATGTGTCCAGTCAGTCATACAACTTGACATAGTCATTTACTACAACGAGTAAACGATTTTGATATACATTAATCAGGAATTATAACTTTGGATTACTATATCTCTATCTGAGTTGAATAATTTTAGAGCACTATGGCCGTCAAGGTAGCAACTTAACACTAGAATCATTGATTAAAATTTTTGCTCCTATTACTGGCCACACGCTGGATAGTGCATAATTTTGAAACAATAACTCTTCTCATACAATGATCTCTCACTTTGTGAATTATTATGTTTTTGTTTAGGATATAAATATAAACATATTGTACATTTTTTTACGTCGGCCGAAATCTATACAATATTTCAGAGGCTCATACTACAATTTAATTTACATAAAAACAATACGTTAAACGTTATACACATAAATAATAGTGACTACAAACGGTATTATTTTAACAAATAAATTAAGCGGGAAGAATACAATACATGAAAACGAAGTAATAAGCTATATTGTTGAATACATTGGTAGGAAACGTTCTTGATTTACAAAGATATACGTCAAAAAGTTTCTTCTTTATAAAAAAATGCAGACAATACACATAATCTGATCGATCATAGCATAACATTTTGGAAAGGCATGTGACTAATTTAATAAGGGGACTTCACATTTAATCTAAGGAAAAGAACCAAGACACGTAAAAGTGATTGTCTATTATAAAATGAGCTCAATTCTCTGCAGTCAGCCGCTCAACTAAATCGTATAATTATGACTCTTTCTTTTCATTGGAAAAGGAAGAAGACAGACAGTGAATCTAAAAACCCTTACGTAGTCTAGTAATGAAGGAATTGAAAATCACAATCAAATTAAAAGATAACTATTAAAACTCATGAAGAGTCAACGCGTATACTTGCGTATACTTGTTTCTGAAGTTTACGCGAATATTACTCATTAATTGAAACCCAATTTACGGATATTTTTTGGGAAAATGTAATAAATTTTACATCCCGACGTTTCGAATAAAAATTTCTAAAAATATCGGTTAATTGTGTTTTAATAAATGCGTATGTTTATTCATAAATGTATAGTCTGTCTCTTT
Organism: Pyrausta aurata; assembly: GCA_963584085.1. NCBI lineage: Eukaryota > Metazoa > Arthropoda > Insecta > Lepidoptera > Crambidae > Pyrausta > Pyrausta aurata. The sequence continues at coordinate 10,812,886 of OY757271.1, read as the reverse complement.
CCATGCCTTGAGAAGAAAAAGAGATGCGTATATTTAAACGAGGCTTAGAGGAGTACTGCAGGGAATAAGTCCCAATATTTGACTAAGCTATATTAACTATTAAATAATAGCTGAACTACAATAATAACAACTTACTCAAGTCTCATACGTTAAAAAGTTTCGATTAAATTCTGCAAGTCTTACAGACGCATCAACCGGCTCAACAACACTTAAATAGAATAAATGAAATAAATAGTTACATAAACGTACCTACTTTACACCCTACTTTTGATATCAATTCGGCTTGGAATATTATTTAGTGCCAACTGAAAGTAATTTCTACAGGATGTCACAGAAAAATGCAGTGGAAATTTAAAAATGCATTAGAACCACTTACGAAGACTATCCCATGATTATAGGTAGACCGCATCATTGCGACCTCGCCTGCGGGGCGGCGGGGTGCGGGGGGAGACGAGAGCGCGGTTAGTGAGTCTCAATGAAGCGGTTTACCTATAGTATTTATGTTGTACCTACCTAGATATTGTTTTATGATGTTGAATGAAGCGTTTACTAAGGTGCATGTGTTTGCCCAAATGTTTAATAAACACACATTCCTAATAATATAAATTGCACTTGTAAAAAGCAACTGTGTTAGAAAAGGAATCAAACCCTGTTTCTACGGCATCCGGCATAAGACACAGGGTTCGGTTTCTTGTCTGACATAGTTGCTTTTTACAAGTGCTATTTATATTATAAATTTGTATCGTGACAAAACACTTTAAAAACAAAAATATAATTATAACACACATTCCCTTCTAATCTCTCGCACTTTTCTTTACACATACATCTTATGTAATACTATATTTTTGTAATAACATTTTGTTTATCTGACTTTTTGTTCAACAGATTTAATTAAGATACGCCAGTATACTTTTGTATACTGTCAAAAAATTTACCTAAATGTTTAGGATCCAATTTATATTTTCAAACATCAATTTGTCATGATTCAACAGCTTTTAGTCGTAGGAACCATTTAAAAAACTGTATATGGACCGGATAGAATCAAAAGTAGGGGACCGTACCTTTCAAAAGCACTCTAGTGCGTTTATGCGATATCAAAGCAATCTTCGATCGCCATACCTATCACTATATGTACATACGTGAGCTGAGAAAAATCTGTCTCTTACGATACAATATAATATACAGCCTGCTATACATTACTTTGAATCTCATAACTATTGCTAGCTACCCCTGCAATCGTATATCGCCTTATTTTATGAAAATGCATACTCTGCAACTATCTACACTACAACTTTTCTGTGTAAACCTTTTTACAGGGAACCTAATTTACCACGTTCCGGGACACTATTCCAGACACAATAGATGTTTTATTGTTTTCACGCCTGTAGGCGTTTACTGTCGGAACGTGTTAATGGCCATTACAGGAATATGTTTACCTTAACCAATTTTGGGTGGCAAAAATAAAGCTTTTAAATACCCTATGATGATAATTTAGTTAGATTACAGTATTTTAGGTACCAAATTATTCATTCAATCATATATTTTTTTTCATGCAATGTATGTGGTGAGTAGATTAGTATGATATATTTTGAATATAATAAATAATTAAGTACAGAAGCGCCGATATACCTATAAAATTATTATTACTATTTTTTCTACCTAGTCTTATTCACACATGCAAGTGAATAATGCAAATAAATAGAAAATATACTGGAGTCAGTGGATTACATGATTTTAATTAAGCAATATATTAAACTAACAAATGATAGTATAAAATAATTAAGCATGCAAAAAATAGGATCAATAATCAAACCTAAACTAGATTCTGTTTAAAATAGTCTTAGACAAAATCTGTGCTCAAATGTTTTACACAGAAAAGTTTCAGTGTCCAACCTGTTTATAAGACAATACATAAAATACCTAAACCTGTCTTAATGGAATTTCATTAGCACTCAACGTCTCGACTGATGATATCGACTCTGCTACGTGGGCACAAATAATGCGACTAGCTAGTTTAAAAAGCGTATCTTTAACCATAGGCAAGCATACAGTTTAGCATTGCATGGAACGAAGGTATCGCATCAAGTCAAAGTAGCTTGCATGTACTTTGTATGGTATTTATATTCACAGTAAGCAGAGATGCGATTTATTCGAAATACTTGTATTTAAAATGCAAATACAAAATGCAAAATACCTATTTTGTATTTAGTAAAAACCATTTTGAATTTTAATTGAAATACCTTTTGACATGTATTTTGCATTTTAAATAATCATTTCAAAATGCAAAATACTTTGTGATTCAGTAAGTGTCTGCTCTTATAGATAGGTATGTAGACAGGTGACACTAAGGCTATTTCTCAAAAAGCACAATTATGAATGGATCAAAAATAGAGCCCCAGCAATGCTTTTCCTCCATCTATTGTCACATGGATTGGCTAGTTAAATTTAATTAACGGATTCAATAATAATTACTTAGTATCATGACTTTGCGATGCCTTAGATCCGTACGACGCTTGCCTCAACATTTTTTTATATTCCTAAACGGCCAGCACTAACTTAGCCGCGATCACAGTGCCCAAACGCAGCAGATCCGATCAAAGGTAAGGGACTAGTCGACGAGATCGATCCTTTCGAACCTTCTGTGCGGGCGCGACTCGCCGTTCACAGCGCGCGCGGGCCGTGCCCACGTGTTCACGCAGCCATCCGCACACGCCGTCACCAAATACTCCGCCCGGAATAGAAGAGCCGTCAACCGCTCGTGAGCTATCTTCTTACAAACCAACGGCTCCAACACCGGACACTCGTCAAACCGCGGACAAGACGGCGTCCCGATCAACTTAACCGGATCGTAAGAATCAGCCGACTTCCCTCGCAGCGCAACCGTACTAGACGCGGACGATTTCTGATCAGAGGGTTTTGATGAGGATAAGCTGAAGTTGCGTCGGTGATCCGAACGCCGGTCGCCGAAAGAAAACCCGGCCAGTCGCTGCGTTAAAGAATTCACCCCCGAACTCTCCTCTTTCGCCTTCCCGACGCTTATATTAAGCGTCGCGACGTTGTTCGATTTAGTTTTAGATGTTTGTTTAGCGCCGGACGATTCACCAGCCCCGGCCGCCTGCCCGCTCAATTCAGCGTGTTTGTGTCCGATTTTATTCGTCTTCGCTCCTTTAGCTGGGACCTTCACACCGGGCACACCGTTCGGGGAGAACGCTTGGCTGTTAGGTGATAAATGCGCGGACGCTCTCGCTCTCACAGGCGGTTTCAAAACGTCCTCCGTCAAGTCCCACAGGCACAATTGCGTGTCCTGCGATACACTACCTAGCCTATAACACTGCACGCTCTCACTCTTCTGTCTATCGTCTTCCACGCCCTCCTCGCTCTCCGGGTCGGTGAAGCTAACTACGTACGGATCGAACGCGACCACAGACACCCATGAACGGTGCCCCTGCCCGCGCGCGACCACCCGCATCTCACTGAACGACCAAACGGTCACGAGGTCGTCCTCGCCTCCCACCACCACATATTTGCCGTCAGGCGACCAACACACGCACAGAAAACCTCCGAAGTAGGATCTCGCTCGTCCGATCAGTTCCATAGTGTCATAATGAAATACTCTAAGAAATCCATCTTGGGAAACGACAGCTAGATTGGTTCCGCAGGGCGAGAACGCGAATTCGTTTATACAGCTACCTTCGGCGCCTATCACCCACCTGTAGAGCGGGTTTCTCGTTGACTTTGTTCTACAGGTGTGTATGGAGTAGCCCTCTCCTTGCTTGAAGAGCTGGTAGTGTGGTGCGGTGGTGCCGCATGTCAGCTCCTCGTTGTATACATACAGCTGTCCGGATGCGTGCGCCGATATAAAGAGGTTACTTGAACCGGGCACCCATTTGATGCAAGTAACTCGAGTTTTATCAATCAGTCTCTGGAATATAAAAGAAAGAAAACATTGAGGTTTCATAAGATACATGAATGTTCCATCAATGTTAACATAAAAATAGTAGGGTAATTAATTGTAGTTGCAGCTAAATAAACTAATCAGTAAATTATCATTATAACAGCGACAGAATAATCAAATGCACAGTTAAATTGACTTCTTTCATTAAATTTAATTAAATCCATAAATGATGCTATTTTGCATGGAGCAAAGATTGAAACAAACATTCTCACAAATAAATTAAATCATTATGCTTATTATTGCCTGGTCATGGTTTTACTTACATCAGTCTGTCAATCATAAGGAAAATTATTTAATAATAATAAAAAACTTACCTCTTCATTGTACAATTTACTTAATTCCTTCTTAATAGGGTCTATGAGTTGAATTTGGCCGGTAGAAAATCCTATGACTAAAGAAACACTCTCTGATGTCATTGTGACCGTGTTGAAGTCGTGACATGTGGGGTTTGTGCCTTTGTACATTTTTTTGTCAACTGGTTTTGAAAGATCCGCTGCCTGATAAAAAAGAAAACAAATTTATAGATTGGCAAAAAGAACTCAGTTGAAATGAAATGAAATATCTTTATTTGTCTAAAACATGGTCAAGATAATGTTGGTAGGTACACTTTTAGTTCAGCAGTTATTATAAAGTACTTGAACACACATGGTAGCAAATGTGTTGATATTATATTTATTTTCTTTCAAGCTGCAAATAAGAATAATAAATTATTATAATCAATCTCTCAGCTAAGAAAGATTATATTTAATTTAGTTTAATGAAGTTGACTTCCCTGAAAGGACATCTAACAAAATATCAACCCTCACCATTTGTCACATAGCAAATACAAAACACAAGTGGTACCTTTTTAACTCCTCTGTACACGTAAACATACAGTTCCTTCCCATGGTTGAAACATATCCTGTCGTCCGAGCCCTGACCGTCGGAGCCCGGGGCTCCGTTCCCCGGCCCCGGGGGCAGCGACACAAGCGACACGCGCACATGAGAGGAGCCCGCACCGCTCGTGTAGCCCACGCGATTAGGCCTCGAATACTCCGACAATGTCATCAAGCGGTAAGTGCCTTCACGAGTCACAAACTGGGTCTTCACGTCGTCCTTCCCGCCAGAGTCAGGTTGCACAGCCATGTTATCATATTATCCGGTAAATATTCATGGAGTCGGCTGCTGAAGAAGCCCCGATTACAGATGACAGCTCAACCCTACCACGGAAGTGAACTATACCATTTGTAGGACACGTTCATAGTTTATAGCTGCTCCAACCTTAACTTAAACTAGACGACTTGGATTAATAAGTAATTTAACAAATACTAAAAGCCATTTATTTATTTTAAATTTACAAAATTTTGTTTGCAACATAAAAAGTCAGGTGTCAGACATGACGGCTCGTTGTTTATGGCACTATTTTTTTTTTAATTAAAGAAAGTCAAAGACTCCCTGACTGACAATGAAATTCTGCACGCACTTTCGAAAGTGGATGAAGAATATCCCGCAATCTCTCTATTGTATTTTTACATCACGACAAATTCTCCATCCTTTACTTAGATATTCGTAGTTTCGCTTTTTACTTACTGACTCAATGCATCCTTCCTACCTACCAATCTACCAATTTTGTTATGTACAAGCATTTTCTGTTATTTATTTTTGTACTCTTTTGCATACAAATAATATGTGCCTAAAATACTATTCGTGAGTTTGAATTTAACAATCTCTCTCTTTAAAACAGCTACTAATACTATTTCTAACAAGGGCAGTGAAAGAGTGAATGATTTAACATAGTTTTTAATAAAATAGAACACACATTCTTATTTGACAGTGTACTTTACATAAAATGCATTTAATTCTTAAAATAATACAAGTAAACACATTATGTTACTTCTGCTTCTTTTGCCTGATTTTGTATATGCATTGATTCATCAGGCATAGCATTATTTTCAGCAGATTTCTCTTCTGATTTTGCTTCCTTTTCTCCAGCACTGACCGTTTCCTCTGGTTTTGAATCATCCTTCTGCTCCAAAAACTTGTCCCACTTTTCAATCCTTTTATTGATGTCTGCATCAGTTTCAGCAATCCTGTACTTAGTTCTACCATCCCAAATTTCCGCAGTGATCTGCCTCTTCCCAAACCATCTTCCGTTCATGAGCTGAACGACTGCATCAGCTTGCTCTGGTTCTTTCATAGTTACCTGTGCCACTCCTTCAGGATGTCCGTCATAGATAACCACTTTCCTCACTTCTCCACATTTAGTTGCTTCTTCTCTCAAATCTTGCTGATAATCCAATATCAACTGGACTTCTTTGTCAAAATCAGATGGGTGAAATAAGTTTTTGACTATAACAACTCTCTCATGCTTTGAGCGCTCACCAACAAACTTTTCAGGCCTCCAATCAAAGAGTTTCTGCTGCATTTTTTTTATTTTTTCCAATTCCTTCTTCTTTTTCTTCTTGGGTTTCAATGCTGGGTTGTACTCACCTTTCAGTTGGAAATGTGCTCTTTCTACTTTTATTTTATTGCCTTTGTAATCACTGCCATCAAGTAATTTCAGGGCTAAGTCCACAGACTCAATTTTTATGTAAGTACATAAGGCATCGCCCTTGAAACAGTTTTGTTCTTTGTCATAGTACAGTTTGACTTTCATCTTTTGAGAGTGTGGGTCTCGCTCCACAAGACCACATTTCTGCATAAAATTAACAAACTCCTCTTCAGTCAAATCCAATGGTAGATTTGAGACATACACCTTGGTATTTTTGTCTTCAGAAGGTTCAAACCACTGTGGTTCATTTTTTCTTTTAACCCCTGCAGCTTCAGTATTTTTCTGAGTTTCTTTTTTCTCAGATTCTGTTTTCTCTCTTTTGTCACTTGTGTTATCTACAAATCCATATGACATTTGGTAGAGTGCCAGAAAGTCATCATCTACTTTTGGAATCCATGCTTTCTTTTCTGCATCCCAAAAACATTTAGAACCATCTGATTCTGTGTACACATGTGTATCATTTTCATAGCTGTAGACCCTACCTGGTACTTCTGTTTCACCACTTTTAGAGACCCAAGAATTAGTAGACTGGCTCCATGTATATTTTTGCTGTGAATTAGGATCAGTGTATATGGCTTCCTCTCCTTCATATGTAATGTATGGGGCATAATCCCCCCAGGACGCATTGGGCTCTACTGAGTCTTGTTTTTTGTTCTCACTTGTTTCACTAGAACTTGCCACAGTCTCCTTAGGCCTATCATCTTGGGTTAAATATACATCTGCCCCAACCTCCTTAGTCTTTTTGTTAGAATTACTTGTACCTTTTTCGGAGTTTGCATGATGTTTATCACCGGATTCCTCAGTGATATCTTCAGAGATAGCTTTTTCTTTCGCCTGCTGCTCCTCATCAGCTATTTTCTGAGCGGTTTCAGATGATAGCTTTATGACGAACCCAGAACGAGGGGCTTTCTCTTGTTTAGCCATTTTAGAAGTTGGATCAAGTCACAATATTTTATTATCACATATTTTGCACATTTAAATGTGAAAATACTGGAAAAATCTCGAGAAAAATGAAATGAAATTATTGTAAATCTCAGATCAAAAATTAAAATTATCTAGGTATTATTTTCCCGACTCACTCAACGTCACGCTGTCATGTTGACTACTGTCATGGACTTGGCCAGGCCAAGTTGGCCTTGCTTGGGTGGAATTTTTTTTTGGGGCTTGCTTGCTTACACACCTAACTTCACTTGGCCTGGCCTGCCCACCACAACAAACAACATTATTGGTGATGGATGGTGGGATTAGGGTGGGTGCGTGGGCCTTGAGACAACTTTTATTAATCTGTGGTAATCAAGCTGTCGCCTGTCAATGTCATGCTCTGCTGTGCTGTCATTCATCAAAGTTCGAAAAGTTTTTTCGACAGATTTAGCGTAAAATTAATTTGCAGCTACTAATTTAATCAGTTAGACTGCAGTATTTGAAATTTAATGTATTGAAGTTGTCTCATCTCACCTACATCACACCCATTTCTACATCCTTCCGTGCTATAGTAAACAAGGTTAGGTTATTTGCAATGGAAGATGTAAAGGAAGTGTACCTTAGTCCTCTCCCGGACTCGCCATACGTGAAGCCTTTCAGGCTGAACTACACGCAAAATGGCAAGCAGAAGACTTGGGATTTACTGGAGGTTCACGAGAGCGTTGCTATAATAGTATTTAATGTGTCTCGGAAGGTTATGGTTTTTGTCAAGCAGTTCCGTCCAGGTAAGAGCGTTATCCAACAGCTATCAGCTGTGGGATCTGCTCAAATAATATATACAATTTCTCCATCTATATTTTTATTTTTCGATTTTAAAGTATGACTTTCAAATTTAAATACATTTGTGACTATTTTCAGCAATTTATTACAACTGCATCCATCCTGATGACCGCAAAGAAGCCTTCATAGACACAGAGAAGTACCCAGCTTCTCTAGGAATTGCTCTGGAGATGTGTGCAGGAATTATTGATAAGAACAAATCTATCATTGAGATAGCTCAAGAGGAGGTGCTTGAGGAATGTGGGTATAATGTGAAACTTGAGGATTTGCACAGGATTATATCATACAGGTACCTTGTCAATCACATTTCCAAAATAGTCTTATGTTGTCATGATAGCTAGTCAAATATGATTGTTAGTATCATTCATTATCCACCAAGTCTACAAACTTCTTAGACAAACTGTAGTAGTTCTAGCAGGCAAATAAAATGTTCATTAAATTAAATACTCAGCCACTATGTTAACTAATCAATAAAATACTATCTTGTTACAGATCTGGAGTGGGGGTTCAAGGGGCTTTGCAAACATTGTTTTATTGTGAAGTTACTGATGATATGAAAACTGAACAAGGTAAGTATTAAATTAATATGATAAAGAATGCAACCTTGGTATTTGTGGTTCTTTCCATAAAATGGTAGTTTTCTTTATGGACAGTGTTTGCAAATTAAATCCATATTACTATTTATACATCATTTTCCCAAACTATTATTATCAATTTTAATAATCATTACAGGTGGTGGTGTAGATGATGAAATCATAGAAGTGGTTGAGAAGACAATCCCTGAAATTGAGGAGATGTTAAGCTCTGCAGGTCCTCTGTCAAGCCCCCCCAGCTGCCTCTTTGCTCTCATGTGGTTCCTACACCATAAGGCAGACAAATACAGAAAGTAAGCTGACTTCACTATTGTAAGAGGTAGTTTAATTCTCCTCTAGTTAATGGTCTCAAAATATGGGCTATGTACAATTTATGCATAATGTTTTATTAATTCAAGTTTCACTGGCCTAATTATTGGCACATTTGCTCTGACTTATTGTATTGTTTAAAATGAAATCATGTAGATAAGGTTTTTATTATTGGTGGTAGTAAATAATTGAATAATGTTATGTTACTACAGGACATTTGAACGGACTTGTGGAGAATGTAGAGAAGATTGAGATTTGCATACAATATACTGGGTAAAAATGTGATTTTTAACTTATCACAAGTTCAGAAGGTCACTAGCTCTTCCTGTATCACATAATAGCAGATAAACATTTCACAACTTACATTTTAGTTATCATTCTTGTTACACAATATTTGTATCTATAGTAATTCTATACATACATACAGCAGTATGAATATGTTATTACTTTTATTAATGCAATATTTATGCCATTAAAGTAGCAACTATTTCATTAATATTTATTACTTTGTTAACTTGTCCCGGTTAAACAGTGTTAATTTATAAAACCTACATAAAGGTTAATTTATTGTGTTCTTGAAATAAATGTCGGTAATTTATCTAAATAATAATCCAACTGTGATTGCAATGCCTCTGTGATTTAATCATAGAATTTCATGAAATAAATATGATGAATTATAGTTTTATCTTTTTTTTCTTTTACATGGAAAATAAAACTGGTGTTTAACATTGATCACTTGAAAATGAGAATGAAAAACGTCTGTTTGAAGTACATAAAGTATTTGTATTCTCGACTAAACAGTAGATAAAACAGTCCACGAAAATTTTCTGCTAAAACTACTAAGATTGAAAGAAAATAAAGAACCAAGTGACTTTACAAGGCAGTCACAAAATACTGAAATCACAGTTCAATTTCGCATCCTTAAGTTCAGATCTATTTTCGTGGACTATTTTATCTATTCAATTTCATTGAAAACACTAGTGTATCCGCGTGAGGTCTTCCACGATTTTGATTAAGTCGTCTACAGTCGCATCTCGCTTCATTCCATCGCCGTCATCAATCTGTAACAGAATTATGATAATGTAATCTTATAACTTCAATCGAGATGTCAAGGAAACCAAACTGTCTAAAATTTATTACTTTTTATTTTTTGTATGAGAATTGAAAACCGGTTAACAGAATACACCTTTTTTTTCGCGGAAGAAATGCTTTATGCATAGCCTGCTGGGTTATGTGGGACTCCCTTTGTTCGTCCAGGTTTACCCACTAAAACCTCCGCGGTTTCCCTCAATCCGCCGTAATCAGTCAGGGATCAAACGACTCTCGAGAGTCGCATAACAATGGAATTTCTATTGTGTCTCGTTCACACATACTTGACGAGTTAAGTGAGACGACGGAGGTTCGCTCAACGCATGCACTCCGTCGCCCCAGGAACAGAATATACCTAACTACCAAGTTCAACTGTGTAATGCTAATGTAAACTATTTTAACATTAGAAAGTAAAATTAGTTCCGTTTTTTGCCATTCAGCTACGGAACCCTGAAACTCTTCTTCTTCTTCAATTTAAGAGCCGCGCTCTTGTCGGTGGAGTTATCTCCATTCTTTTCTCCTGCCTGCTTTTATCTTGACTTCCTGATACGACATTACATTAATTTTCTCCTTCACTTGGTCGAAATAGCTTATCTTCCCCTCCTCCCTTCTATTTTTCCTTCTATGATATTCTCTAAAAATCTGTCATGCCGTATCAAGTGTCCTATCATATTCCCTCGTCGATTTTCTATTGTTTTCAGAATAGTCCTTTTTTCAATGAGAATTATAGACCCGTCATGTCTAATTCTCATTGTAATGCAACGCGAAAGTTTAAAATCTCATAGTCCTTTTTTCGTCTACAATTTTTAGATAAACATATTTCCCACCCACCTGCATCCCGTTTATGGTCTCCTTCTGTATATCCCTGGTGAGATCTAAGAAGCTCTCGATGAGGTCTCCGTCTATAAACCCTTCGGCCGCCTCGGTCGTGATGTCAGAGTTGAGCGACCTCCAGAACGAGTGTGGTATCTTGCCCACCGATTTGATGGTGTGCGTCAGTCTCTCTTCAAGTTGGTGTAGGAACTCGTACAGCTCTTGTGGTAATTGGACTACTAGGCCTGTAGGAGAAATGTGAAATCAAATCATTTATTTGTGATACACAGGTAAATAGATGTTAAGTGTACAAATACAGGGTAAAGAAAGAGAGTGCGCTGTGATCAGCCTCAGTGGCATACAAATGTCAAATTATGAACGAAGAAACAATAAATACATGAAAAAGTGAGTGCTGTCGAGGCCAGCGCCACCTTGACAGCCAAGATAGCTTGAATCGTCGCCTTTAGTTAACAGTTATGCCTGTTTTTGTATCGTGTGCGAGCGATTTTCGTTGAAAAGTGTGGAGGCGGCAGAGACCTCGATTACGGTCATATCCAATACGTAGAATAAGATATTTTTTTAGTCCAAGAATCTATCAGCAGTGAGCAGTTTCACTATCGTCGAATTACTGCGAGTTACCGATTTGTAATGTAACACTGTTAACCTTATATCCAAAAGCAAAAGTGTTGTCTTAAATAGTGAGTATTAACATAATCGATACGCCTCTAGCACGGTCATTGTACTCAACTCTTTTATGTATCTTTAGATGAGCCCGATTGTAAGTTTGTTTAATAGTGAATTGATCGAGATTCGGTTCATTTTTCTCGGGGCTCATGGGCTCACTCACAGATGGCGCCGGTGACGGTGGCGACGAGCACGGGGTTGGAGACGGGCGCGGCGGTGTCGGCGTGCTGCGCCACCAGCGAGCCGTGCTGCATCACGTTCACCATGTCGCCTATGTGGAACCGCCCCATGTTCTCCAGCTGTTGTCTGTCCTCGTCCGTTGTCGCCGCACTAGAAGACACGAGATACGATAAGATAATAAGCTCGACCGAGAGTAAGCATATAAGAATATATTGACGACGCGTTTGGTATATTGGTTAGCGCTCCTGACTATTACGCCGGCCGTCGCGGGTTCGAATCCCGCAAGGGACAAATGTTTGTGTGATGAGCATGAACATTTGTACCTAAGTCATGGATGTTATATGTATTTAAGTATTTATAGGAGACGCCCCCGTCATAATGGTTGTCTAGTACTTTGTAACACAAGGAAGAAATTCCTTACCACGAAACCAGACATTTGGTGTGTTGTCTGGCTGGCGCATATTTTTTTAATTTAGAACTCCGATTCACTTGGTAGCGGCTGCTGCCGACGTGCCAACATCGTGTAGTCGGCAACGCAAAAACAAGAATCTTTAATAACGACTTCGCTTGCAACGTCGTGATCTATCAGATAATCGTTTGTTATTTCAAAATGCCCCAGGGCAGGGGGTGTCACTCTGATGTTTTAGTACGAGCGAGCCATGTGGTGATCCGAGCAGAAACAACAACTAGGCTGCCGCTCGCGGAACGCGCCGTACGCACGTGACGTAAAACGTGTTACAATGAAAACACAAGACGATTACAACCCGTAGTCAAAGTCACAAATAAGGAAAGCGTTACGCGTTAGAAAGAGACATGCTTTCTCGGCAGATAAAACAACCTTGAATGAAAGTCATGCGAACTGAACTGCTATTTATTGCGTTGTAGCGAAGTAAAGAGATCCTTTTTAGGGTTCCGTAGCCGAATGGCAAAAAACGGAACCCTTATAGTTTCGTCAAGTCTGTCTGCCTGTCTGTCTGTCCGTTCGTATGTCACAGCCACTTTATTCTAAAACTATAAGCATCACACAGCTGAAACTTGGTAAATAGATGTATCTTGTTCACCGCTTTCCGATTCATGTACTAAAAATTAAAAAAATATATATTAAGGGGGGGCTCCCACATGAAACTAAAACCTAAAAAAATTTTTTTACCCAAACCTATACGTGTGGGGTGTCTATGGATAGGTCTTTTAAAATGACATTGCGGTTTCTAAAGCCATTTTTTCTAAAAATGGAATAAGCGGTACGATATCTCTTGTACACATGCATGACTACGATTGGCCGCCGCGTAAACTACTCTCGTGAAAACAAAGATTAAAGAAAAGCCAAAACTCACCCATCCTTTTGACAGATGAAAAGGTTGAAGTTGTTCTCAGCTCCTAGGAAGGTGTCGTCGTCGAGTATCTCGACGGCCGTCATCCAGTTGGGACTGTGGTCGCGCGCTATTTCTTCGAAACTACCCTCCATCTGTGAGAAGAATCAATTTTATGAACTTCATATTTTTATGAATAGCTGATCCGGGTTATTGAGGTTTTTTCACATGTTTTTTAAGTGTCACACTCGTTCAATCTATGTTTATTCACAATAGTTCAAATTGAAGTGCATCGTGCCTGTCTTGGGCTTTATTCTTCTTCTTTTTCATTTCTTTATTTATGTAAAACAATTTACATTAAAAAACATATTTCAATACCAACAAAAACCTAGATTATAATGCAGTATGATTCAAATCTAGTAATTTTGATGACCCGTTAGCACTAAAATAAGTATATGGTGAAAATGAAGTGAAGAATAGCTAAGTTTTCGAAAATTTGAGGTTAAGTAGCTTCAATATATTTCATAAGCTACCAAGGATACCAACTAACCTGTTTGTATTGTAATAGAGACATGGATCTCATAATATCACCAACTAATATGAAGTCTCCCTTGACTTTCAAATATAAAGCTACGATGTTGTTGAAGTGACTGCACTCTAACCGCAACTCTTTGTCTGACGTCCATTCGAACAATCGTACCTGAAAAATAAATAAGTTTTTTTTAATAATGAAACAGCATCAAGGGCCTTCTCTGTACAATTTTAGATACAAATGTGATTCAGTCTCGATCACAACACCTATCAACTTGACAGTACTCCCCAAAACTAATTTATTGTGCATTTAGGTCTCGTATTGCTTCTTGAATGGAAGACATATTGAAATAAAAAATATATATCAGGCATTGGTGTAAGTAAAGATTCCAATACCACACTGAATGCATAAGAGTGCAACCAGTCGTTATGGAAAACTTTAGAGGAGATTTATGTTCAGCAGTCAACATCCTTTGGCTGATAATGATGATGATTGTATATCTTGCCAAAAATGTATATGTTGGCTGGTGTCGAATAAATTAAAAAGTAAATTAATTAAAAAATAAATATAATAAAAAAGTAAAGTGAGCATTAAATCATCCCACTGCTGGGCAAAGGCCTTACCTCAAGTATGAGGTAGTATAAGCCATACTCCATCACGCGGGCTCAGTGCGGATTGGCGGAGGGGTGTTTGAATGTTGCTGTCAGATTCGATCAAGCCGCCTATAGAGCCTTTGACTAGGCTTAACGATTAATATCAACCGATATTAGCCGGGACCAACTGCCTAACGTGCCTTCCGAATTCCGAAGCAAAGAGATGCTCGTGATATACGTCACTTATATGGTCGGAATGGTCACCCATCCAAACACGACCACGCCGTCCGTTGTTTAACTTCGGTATGACTACCAAAGCCCTGTCACCACTGCGCTACGAGCACCTCGATGTATGTAGTAAATAACTGTTTGAAATTTGTGTGTGACTCACTGTACTATTGATTGAAGCGAGCAATTTCCCGTTGAATTCCACCATCGCGTAACATGCGCCTTTGATCTCCTTCTCGGCCACTTGGATTAGCTTGCCTTCTGTCCAGTGGAATAGAAGTAATCTACCCTGTTAGTAATAAGAATATTAAATACTTATATACAATTCTACAAACAGGTACAGGCAATGAATGACCATTGCAATGTAAGAAACTGTTTTTTTTTGCCTTTTTTTACGTAATTAGAGGTACAATGTACCACTATATTTTATGCTTTATTTTTTGTATTATTTGTTTTAGTTATTATTTGTTTTTTTATTTATTTATTTTTTACTGTATTTTTAATGTGCACTTGGAACAAAAAATAAAATGTAAATAAGTACTGATTCTTATTAATGTTTTTTTTTGAATCCGCATTGGAAGATGTGCACGGTGCTAGTTTTTTAAAGTTAATAATGGATTATAGTGTCCATAGTAATCAATAAACATAACACCTGTGTTATGTTTACAATTCATGGACGCGAATCGGGGACCCTGGGGTCTTTTGTTTTTTTTTTCAAATCTACCAATTTGCGATTCAACAGCTTATCTCACAAAGAAAATTTAAATACTCTTTCGGCATTCGTTGTCCGTAATATTTTTAAGATTACTATGTAATTACATTCTCAATGGCACTGTGAGTGTTTAAAAACATTCTAAACCATTATGGAATTACAGTTATAATGAGAATTTGTGCCAAAACGAAATAATAAAAGGCTTACGCCTATAGGTAAACCGCTTCATTGAGACTTCGACTGCGTGGTGGCGGGGTGCGGGGGGAGGGTCGCGCGCGGGGTGCGCGCCGCTCACTAACCGCGCTCTCGTCTCCCCCCGCACCCCGCCGCCCGCAGGCGAGATCTCAATGCTTCTCTACCTATAGTAACCATGGAATAATGAGATATACCTGCTTGGGCTCCGACTCCTCCGGGTTGACGATGGCGGTGCCGACCGCGTAGTAGTGGTTGGGGTCGTCGCTCAGTTTGCACGACACCAGCGACATCGCGAACTCGTTCGGCATCAGTTGGTGCGCGTGGAGAACTGAAACACGACGCATATTTTAAGTAGACATGGGTCGTAACAGGTAAAACTGAATACCTGTTACAGCTGTTCCTGTTATAAAAAATACCTGTTACAAAATACTCCCTGTTATTTTCATATGCAGTCACAAATAACTACTTATTGCATGCAGGAGATATTAGGCTTATTTACTAAGAGAAGTTTGCGTTTCGGCAAGTTATTGTTTAGACAGCTACATAGAGAATGCAGATTTATTTTCAGAGAAAAGGTACAGGAGTATTTTAAGAATATTTATTTATTATGAACGGCATAAACATCAAAAAACAATCAAAAACTTTCCTTCATGCATATCAGGCTTAGGACTGTCAGTTTTGCAACGCTATATACTTATTTATCTTTTAATTTATATAACAATTTCCGCCATTTACTACTACGACCGCAGTGGTCAAGTAGAACGTTAAAGTGGATGTTCGTGAACGTGGTCGTCGCGGACGGCAAGTGTAACGCAACCTCAGCTGATTGTCAGAATCACTTTACTCTTGTAGTCCGCTAGGGGCGCTGCCGAACTGCACGTTCGGAAACAAGGATCAAAAATAAAAATATTTACATTTCGTCTTGTTATTTATTACAAAAAAGAGACCTTACTTTATTTATATTGTAAGTTTATGGAAAGTTATTACCACTAGCAAACTTATTACTTGTACAAAATTTTTAAAGATCTTCAAAATAACGTGCAGTTATTTTTTAATGTCATAGGTATATTCGTTATTATTATTTGTGTTTCCGAACGTTTTATCAAGAAAGTTAAGAAACTAAATTAAATATGTCATAGTTGATTAAACGAAGTATTATGTCAAGTGACTACCACACTTTCCTGTATTTTAAAATACTAGGTGCTTCTCTTTCAAATGTACTATGGAAGACGGAGAAGAAAGATCAGTATTGTCAAGAACCTAATAACAAAGACACTTGGTATGTTTGGTTGACTAATGCGTATAGGGGTCAACATTATTTTGTCAGGTAAAGATATAAAATACTAGGTGCATCTCTTTCTAGCCGCTAGAAAGCCACGGGAAAGAAAGAGACGCACCTAGTATTTATCAGATTGAACAGATAACAGCGCGTGAAGTGTGTTGGTACGCTGCGTCCTTATAACAGTGGGTACTGCTGGTAACAGTGACTTCATAGAACAGATATTTATCTTACGAGGAACAGCTGTTACGCCCGATATTTAAATACTTGTTATAAATACCTGTTACGATAAATACGCCTCATCGCTAATTTTAAGCTTCTATAAAAAGTATAACAACTCGATAACAATAATAAATTCAAATAATTTATCGTTCTTCATCATCATCATTACCAGCCAAAGGACATCCACTGCCTTTTTGGCTTTCCGCTGCGTCTTTGGTCAAAGGATCTCTAATCTAGAACTTTTCTACCGTTGGGGTAGATTTCTAGAGCCACCAGTTCTTCGCGCTATGTGCCCTGCCCATTACCACTTAAAGTACCATAAAACTAGATTATCGAAATACCTAGTACCTTTTTCGAAATTGCAGGGAATAGTGGGATTAATTATATGATAGTTCTTTTTATTTTTTATAATTAGTTCCGTATGGCTTACCGTTGAACCCGCGGAAGTATTGGTGTACTCCGCAAGTACAGTTAGTTTGCTTGCCGTCGATTGCTATGATTGTTCGGTTTAGGGGATTTTATTCGTCTATAATATGATAGGGACTTTAAAGATCCGTCAAAAAACTCAAAAGTTACAAACGACGAGGTACAAATGACACAGATATGTCATAGGCATTCCATTTAATCATCGTTAGCGTCTGCGACGGAGTTAGCGTCAGCGTTTGATATGTCTAGAGAACACATACTGCACCGTTAAAATATTTTGCTCACTACACCTACACATACCATGACCGTGTTTTTAGGGTTCCGTAGCCGAATGGCAAAAAACGGAGTTTCGTCAAGTCTGTCTGTCTGTATGTCTGTCTGTCTGTCTGTCTGTCCGTCCGTATGTCACAGCCACTTTATTCTGAAACTATAAGCATCACATAGCTGAAACTTGGTAGGTAGGTGTATTTTGTTCACCGCTTTCCGATTCAGATACAAAAAGTAAGAAAAAATAATATTTAAGGGGGGGCTCCAATACATGAAACTAAAACCTAAAAATTTTTTTTTACTCCAACCTATGCGTGTGGGGTGTCTATGGATAGGTCTTTTAAAATGATTTTGAGGTTTCTAAAACCATTTTTTCTAAAAGTGTAAGGTTTGAGATATAGACGCTTCCAAAGTGGTAAAATGGGCGTCCCCCCCCATCTAACTTTTAAACTAAATAGTGGCATCTGTAGACGACAAAAAAATGTAATTTACGGCGATTAATGCTTAAGCAATTTCCTTTTGCTACATTAGTCCTTAGGACTGAAAGAATGATTTAAGAAGGGGAGCCACTTTTTTTTTAATGTAATTTTTTTTTTAGTTTGGGGGGGGAGATTCCTGTCACTAGCATTGTAGCTACTAGCATATGTTTGGTATAAATTTTGAGTAAATCAAACACGTAGAATTCATTTCTACTATTCATTTTGCAATATTTTTCAGAAAAACGCAAAAAAAAACAAAAAAATTAAAATCATCATTTCCCTTTTTTGGTACAAAGTCGTCCATATCGTTTTTTTTTAACAGATAATAAAATAAAAATATTTTTTTTAGAAAGCCCATTTAATCTCCTTTATAATAAGTACCCACATTATGGACGGAAAATTATAATATAGATGAAAAAAATACATCTCGTTACAATATACAAAACATTACAAATTAAAACGACCTGTTTTTCACTTCAAACTCTTCTGATAAAAAGATAGTGCAGCTTAAAATACAATAGGCGTTTCAAATAATGGGTGTTATTGAGAAAACGCTTTATTTTTCAATATTTATATGTTACATCTATCATAATATTATAATCACAATAAACGTCGCGTCGTGGTTTATTAGTATGGAATATCATCTTCCATGCCGTCTTCCATTTCGTCTAATAATGCCTCGCTGTCTATTACACTGTAACAAACGAAACAGGGATAAGTGTTTATGATAATTTTGACTAACTCGTTGGCGCGGTGGCTAGCGCACCTGGCTGCTGCGCTAAGGATCGTGGGTTCGATTCCCATCCAGGGCAAACATTCTTTGGATGAAAAGGTTTGTTTGTCCTGTGAGTTTGGGTGTTTAATATCTATGTAAGTATGTTTATCAGTCTCTGGTTCCCATAACACAGGGAATCCTAGCTTGGGGCCAGATGACCGTTTGTGATTTATCCCCGATCATTATTATTTATAATTAACTGTTATAAAACCTACTAACATTATATTTAAAGTTTTAATATAAGCATAATAACTGTACCTTGAATTATCGCAGTTTCCTCTGCAGTTACATAATTGCGTGCATAGCAACCCTTTTTGGCTGCAGGAACATCGACCTCTACAACCTTTTTTACAGGAACATTTGGTTAGCTGACTGACAGATTTCCAG